>CM028377.1:135815736-135868277 GCA_013146195.2 Codonopsis lanceolata | reverse complement strand
AATCCATCTATTACAAAAAAATAAATAAGTTAAGTTATGAAATGATAAGTTATCTATAAGTTTATTGGCATAAACATCCGCGAATTTGTTTCGACATGATTGTTAGATAAGTTTAATTGTTAAGTTTCGAAAAGTGGGTGAATTGTTAAATTTTGTAAAAAGTGTAGGGGGTTAATTGTAAGTAAGTTCAAAAGTGTGGGTTAATTGATAAATTTGAAAAAATGTAGGGGTTTAATTGTTAAGTTCTCGAAAAGTGCAGGGGTGAATTGTTAAATTTGTAAAAGTGTAGGGGTTAATTGTAACTAAGTTTCAAAAAGTGTAGGGGTTAATTGATAATTTGAAAAATGTAGGGGTTTAATTGTTAAGTTTCAAGCGTGGGGGTGAATTGTTAAATTTTGTAAAAGTGTAAGGTTAATTGTAACTAAGTTTCAAAAAGTGTAGGGGTTAATTGATAAATTTGAAAAATGTAGGGGTTTAATTGTTAATCTCAAAAAGTGCGTGTGGGTGAATTGTTAAATTTTGTAAAAGTGTAAGGGGGTTAATTGTAACTAAGTTTCAAAAGTGTAGGGTTAATTGATAAATTTGAAAAATGTAGGGGTTTAATTGTTAAGTTTCGAAAAGTTCGTGGGGGTGAATTGTTAAATTTTGTAAAAGTGTGGGGGTTAATTGTAACTAAGTTTCAAAAGTGTAGGGGTTAATTGATAAATTTGAAAAATGTAGGGGTTTAATTGTTAAGTTTCAAAAAGTGCAGGGGTGAATTGTTAAATTTTGTAAAAGTGTAAGGGGGTTAATTGTAACTAAGTTTCAAAAAGTGTAGGGGTTAATTGATAAATTTGAAAAAAATGTAGGGGTTTAATTGTTAAGTTTCAAAAAGTGTAGGGGTTAATTGGGGGTGAATTGTTAAATTTTGTAAAAGTGTAGGGGGTTAATTGTAACTAAGTTTCAAAAGTGTAGGGGTTAATTGATAAATTTGAAAAAATGTAGGGGTTTAATTGTTAAGTTTCAAAAAGTGCAGGGGTGAATTGTTAAATTTTGTAAAAGTGTAAGGGGTTAATTGTAACTAAGTTTCAAAAAGTGTAGGGGTTAATTGATAAATTTGAAAAAATGTAGGGGTTTAATTGTTAAGTTTCAAAAAGTGCAGGGTGAATTGTTAAATTTTGTAAAAAGTGTGGGGTTAATTGTAACTAAGTTTCAAAAGTGTAGGGGTTAATTGATAAATTTGAAAAATGTAGGGGTTTAATTGTTAAGTTTCGAAAAGTGTGGGGTGAATTGTTAAATTTTGTAAAAGTGTGGGGGTTAATTGTAACTAAGTTTCAAAAGTGTGGGGTTAATTGATAAATTTGAAAAATGTAGGGGTTTAATTGTTAAGTTTCGAAAAGTGCAGGGGTGAATTGTTAAATTTTGTAAAAGTGTAAGGGGGTTAATTGTAACTAAGTTTCAAAAAGTGTAGGGTTAATTGATAAATTTGAAAAAATGTAGGGGTTTAATTGTTAAGTTTCAAAAAGCGGGGTGAATTGTTAAATTTTGTAAAAGTGTAGGGGTTAATTGTAACTAAGTTTCAAAAATGTAGGGGTTAATTGTTAAATTTGAAAAAATGTAGGGGTTTAATTGTTAAGTTTCAAAAGTGCAGGGTGAATTGTTAAATTTTGTAAAAGTGTGGGGGTTAATTGTAACTAAGTTTCAAAAAGTGTAGGGGTTAATTGATAAATTTGAAAAATGTAGGGTTTAATTGTTAAGTTTCAAAAAGTGTGGGGTGAATTGTTAAATTTTGTAAAAGTGTAAGGGGTTAATTGTAACTAAGTTTCAAAAAGTGTAGGGGTTAATTGATAAATTTGAAAAAATGTAGGGTTTAATTGTTAAGTTTCAAAAGTGTGGGTGAATTGTTAAATTTTGTAAAAGTGTGGGGGTTAATTGTAACTAAGTTTCAAAAAGTGTAGGGGTTAATTGTTAAATTTCAAAAAATGTAGGGTTTAATTGTTAAGTTTCAAAAAGTTGGGTGAATTGTTAAATTTTGTAAAAGTGTAGGGGGTAAATTGTAACTAAGTTTCAAAAATGTAGGGTTAATTGTTAAATTTGAAAAATGTAGGGGTTTAATTGTTAAGTTTCAAATTGTTAAATTTTGTAAAAGTGTAGGGGTTAATAATTAAATTTCAAATGTGTAGGGGGTGAATTGTTAAATTCGTAAAAGTATAGGGTGTTCATTGTTAAATTTCAAAAGTGTATGGGGTGAATTGTTAATGTTATAAGGCTGTAGGGGTTAATTGTTAAATTTCTCAAAGTGTAGGGGGTGAATTGTTAAATTAATAAAAATGTCAAAATAAAATTATCTAACAATCATGTCAAAACAAATTTGCAAATGTTTTATCTAACAATCATGTCCAAAATCAATATATCAAATAAATTATCTAAAAAAAATTACATTTTTTCTGAAAATAAAGAGCCGCACTGTAGTTCGAAAACATCCGAGGGCGATTTTATAAAACATCCGCTCCTCAACAGCGGATGTTTTATAAAAGGTCCGCTGGTGAGTCGCGGATGTTTTCCCAGACTACCGCCTCTGAGTTGCGGCTCTTTGACAACAGATTCAAAAAAAAAAACGCCAAATTGAAACAATTTTACGTTCAGATCTCTAATCTATTCCAAAATTGAAACAGAAGAGGTGAGAGATTGACATGCCTGGAAGTATCCAACTTGAGATTTCTGCTTCGTTTGAGTTGGAATGAGTGAGGGAGAGAGATCTTTCTTGATTTGAGTCAACTGGGGAGCAGAGAGAGAGATCTGACCGGGAATGAGAGAGAGAGACCGGGATTGAGGAAGAGAGGCGAGACTGAGAGTGAGAGAGCGAGGGAATCGCTTAGAGAGAGAGAGGGAGACGGGTTTGTGGGGGCGGCTCGGGTGGGGGGGGGGGGGGTGTTAGTTTAGGGAATTAAATGATGAGGGTAGTTAGGTCATTTGATTTTTTAAATGGTGTTGCGTTTAGGGTTTTAGGTGTTGCGTTTAGGCGTTCTGATTTTTTTTTTTGTATTTTTCATTACAATTTTTGAAACTTATAAATTGTGCTGTTATGTTTTTACCTTTTTTGATACTTTATTTTCCGATTATTTATAATATATATTTTTAGTCATTGTATAACAACTTATCTTACAAATTTGTTTTTTTTTTTTTTTTTTTTTTTGTTGTTGGTTATTTTCATTCTTTTTTTATTACCAAACATGAATTCATTCACTTTTATGAGTATGCGAATTGAAAATAATTCAAACTTACTATCTTAGATAAACACATTGTTGTTGAAGACTTTGTTTATATTGTTTCTGAAATTTATGACTCCTTATAGAAAATAATATATTGTGTTAGAGAAATCAAACTTTCAACCCCAAAGTATATATGCTTATACTAAAAATACGAAATTCTCTCAACGTATATATAAAGCCCCACTTTACCACTCAACCTAAGTTTTATATCATTTTCATATCTCACTTTATAATTTTTTTTTTCTAGTTTTACCCCTAGTCACGATGAAGGTTACCAATATGACGTTAATGTGCACATGGTAATTTCACGTGCAGGGTATTTTAGTTATTTTTTGCAATGTTTTCTCTACTTTTATTACTCATAAAGAAACTTCATTTTCTTCTTCTCCAACAACGCTTTCTCCCCATCTTCTCTGATAATGACCTCCTATGTAAATTTTAAGTGAGATAAAACTCAAAAGTGTATTAATGTTTTATTCAAATTATTATATATAAAAATAAATAAAAATAGAGCGGAATCATATTAGAGATATTGAAATCAAGATCAGATAATCACACTTAGGTGTCAAGGCCGTCACGAATAAGAACGCATCAAAAAAATTAAAGGCATACAATATAACATACAAGTATACACCAAACATACACCTAGAATTTCCAATTTTCTCCCTCGTACAACATAATAAATAAGCATACACCAAGAATTTCAAATCTCATATTTGAATCCATCACATACGTATACGACAATGATGAGACAAACCATAGTTCAATCCGTTTTTATCGTCCATAGCTTCAACTCCAACAAATTTCTCATCGACACCGTTGATATTGTTTATGGTTTGATTGGAGCAAATTCTCGATTTTAAACATTATTCGCCACACCATGTTTATCACTACGATTACCAGACATGACATCTCATCATCAAATTTGACATGGAATATGGAAATGCTAAAAAATTACATTGTGAGCCAAAGCAGATTTGGTGGATACTTTAGGGGGTAATTTGTATTTTGGACTAATTTCGATGGAGTCAAAATATGATTAACTCCCAAAATTATACATCAAATCTTACATTGCACCCCAACCTACGAAGTGTCTCACTTTCATAACTTATTTAGCTATTTGTCGGACTTTGCTCCCTCCCCGTCTATGGGCGTTAAAAATAGTAACGAAAAATGGTATGTGCATGTCACATGAAGATTATTTTGGTCATTTTGCTTGGCGCACAAAATGGGAATTGGCTATAAATTAAGTATTTAATTTACCATTTAGTATTTAGAATGTGTTTTAAAATAAAAATAAAAATAATTATTTTAATAATTCAAAAATAATTATAGGGCCAAATTACAATTTCCCCCCAAAGTATCCACAAAATCGTATTGTTTACCCCTATGTAAAGTTTGTCTCATAATGGTATCTGACTTTACTTCCCCCCCCCCCCAATTTTCCACCCTACCATTGAAAGACGTTAGAAAATTCACGTTAAATAGCACGTGGTCTTCCATGTACGGGGCAAAAATATCATTTCTCTTATCTGGTTAAGGAGTAAATGTATTAAAAGTACAAACCCTAATCTCACACCCTCTCTTTCTCTCTTTTCCAGGTGTAAGTTCCAATCTCCGGGTCCACCGTAATAGCCGCAATCTCCAGTTAGCCCCACCATAGCCACCACCATCTCTGGGTGTAAGTTCTCATATCCGGCCCAAACTCTTCCCACTTTGGCCACGCCTATCATAACTCTAGCGTTGTTGTTAGTCCCAAATGACACAATATTAAGCTAGAAGGGGGGGGGGGTTGAATAGCTTATTATACACTTAAAACTTTTTGTATTAATTCCTAAAACAAACACTTGTAATTTATTGAAAAGATTGAAGTAGCGGAAGTCTTGATAGGAAGACAGTTCAAGTCTGCCGGTGAAGCACTACCGGTAGACTTTGCTGAATACTCAAGTCTGCAGTTGAAGCGATAAGTAAAGAGATATGAAACAGTGTAAAGTAGTAAGCAACAGTAATGAAAGAACACAAATATTTTAAGATGGTTCGCACTATAAAGAGTGCTACGTCCACCACCAAGGCAGTCAACCTTGGATTTAAATGTGCACTATGTTTTCCACTAGCTCTATTACAAAGAATTCCAATGGATCGTGTACAAAATATTTGACTTGTGTTTGGGGGTTGGGAATTGAATATCTGGATAAACAGAATATTCAATGGTGCAAAAAAATGGTTAAAGAAACAACAATAAGAAGCAAAAGATAAAATTTTCCAGCATGCTTCTTCTCTTCACAAGTGGTAGTAAATTTGCCTGGTTAAACCTTCCTTTTCTCCGTCACAAACTAGTTTTCCTTCTGCAGGAACCATACATAAGGGATGCACTTGGTTCTAGTTTACTTGATTCTACCATGATCCCGTCACATGCTGTAAGTTCCTTAGATGATTCCTAACTAGTCTGATAGGTTCTTTATCTTCTATAATTGGTTCTACTATGCTAATGACATTTGATTGTCCCCAATATTTATTATTCTCATTATTGATGGAGGTGGGAGAACTAAGTTCGTTGTTCATCTGGTTTTTGGCCTTCTTGGCACCTAAGTATCTGACCTGGAAATAGGACGTATGACTTTTTTGTAGTCATGCTGAACCTGTTATATAACTTTAATCTGACCATTCACCTTGGGCATATTTTTCAAAAACCTTTGCAATAAATCTATAGGGAAAAATACCAAAAAGTCCCACAAAAAAATTCTCATATTCTAAAAGTCCCAAAAATAATTCTTGTATCCAAAAAGTCCCAAAATCATAATTTTCATCCCAAAATCATAATTTTCATACCAAAAAGTCCAAAACTTAACGTGTCTACAAACGTAGTTATCTTAAAAGCTTTCATTTGGACGGATTTTTTTTTTAAATTTATGACAATAATAATAAGAATAGTATTGCATTTATTATTATTTTTATTATTATTATAACAATAAGGTGCCGTTTGGTAGCTAGGATTAAGGTTAGATAGGATTAATAAGCCGAGTTGTATGATGTTTGGTACGCAAAAGGTGGTCGGGACTAATAGCACGAGTTATCCAGATAAAGTCATTATCCCCTCACTATTAATACCAAGGGCGAGGGTGGTATTATTAGCGCCCTCAATAAAAAAAATTGGGATTAACATTTGCAATCTCAAAACTACCCCTGATATACAAGTGAGGATTAATAGCGAGGGTACTAATAGTACTGAGATTAATAATACTGTTTATCCTTGTCCGACTACCAAACAAGCCCTAATACTATTATTATAATAGTAATATTATTATCTGCATTAATATTATTAGTATTAAATACCAAAAATCTATTTAAAAAATTCATTTCTCAATGATCCGAAAACAATTATTCAATCCATATAATCTAAAAGTAATCTTTTACACTTTTATAAAATTGTGGTAGGAATATTAGTAGTAATAGTAGTGATAATAATATTAATATTATATTATTATTAATTAATATTATTATTAATTATGATTATAATAACGTGATTATTGTTATTAATAATATTTTTATTATTATATAAAATTGCTATTCATATGATTATTGTTATTAATAATAAGATGATTATTAATTAATAATAATATTATTAATCATTAATAGTAAGTTATTTGTTTTTGTTGTTGTTGTTTTTTTATTATTAATATTATTATTATTTTATCTAAAATATTGAATCTTAAAATCATTGAAGTTAAAAATAAGTTTCCTTTCAAATAAAACCTCATACTCTAATGATGTTAGTAGAAGTGTTAAGTTATGTACTTTTTGGTATTAAGAGTTTAACTTTGAAACTTTTTAGATAAAATAATTATTTTTGAGACTTTTTGGATATGAGAATTTTTTTAGTGGGACTTTTTGGTATTTTTCCCAAGATTATACTTACACTTTCCAGGTTTGCTAGCCTCTCTTGCTTCAAGAAATTAATCTTTTAGTCCACTTGGTTTTGTTGAAGTAGTCTCTTTCTGGAAGTTCTTGCACAACATCCTGGAAATGTTCTCGCCTTTTCACTTTCCTCTTCTCTAATCCTTCCTGTAAAAGAATTAAGCTTCATGTTAGATATCTTTTTGGTGATTATCCTATTGGGGATGCACTTTCAGCAAGAATCTTGTACCCCTTCCATCCCGTACTGTGCCCCCTTTTTAGGTTTTTTTTTTCTAAAATTAAGGAAGCTGACATTTAGGCAAGTTTAGTTGTACATATACATGATTAATACCCTGCTTATTGGAACATGATATATATCAAAGGTGAACTTAGTAACTTTGTTGGAAAATGGACATTCGTTTTAGGTTTTTTTAGATAATCATTTTGGGACAAAGAGAGTAGTTTTTTTTTTTTTTTATTTTTTGATAAGTACGAAGAGAGTAGTTTATTACCCATACTAACCCTCACGCTAGCATGGTAGGGACACAATATCTGAAGGAGTTAGGTTGTGAAGCAACAAACTCTGAAAGCATCACCAATGCTAATGTGAATGTGAAAGAAGTTAGGTGCAACCTAGGATTTATACATTTTTTTGAAAAAAAAAACCTCTTTATTGCAGTTGTGGATGACTTGTCAACCAAAATTTTGCACATTGTGGATAACAATGTCAATTTTTCACATTCTACTTGAGGGTGTCAATACATCATAGTCTACATTTTTTATTGTAAAAACTCTATCTGTTGATTGGTTCTTTTTCTTTTATTTTTTAATTTTTTGTCAAATTTCATTTTAGTGGTGGGACGCATGCCACATAAGATCAAATTTACATTTGTATTGGAAAAGTCTGTTTTAATTGAATGTGAATAAAGAGAGAGCAAATGTCAATTTTATTGAGGGTGTTAATTACCCACGACTACATATAATAAAATCCACGGTTGGATTGGTGAATGTTCTAATATGGGACAACAGTACAGTACATTATTGCAGCTAGGATACACGTGTTTCTAAAATTATAGGGCATAACTTGCGAGATAAGCTGATTAAGGCCCTGTTTGATATCACTTATGGAATAGTATTTATAACTTATGACTTATTAGAAGTCATTTTAAGTGTGTTTGATTTCATTTGTATGTCCATAAGTCATAAATAGAGTACAAGCTAGATAAAACACAACTCACCTTATAAGTCATAAGTATTAGAGGTTGTGCTGATGACTTATCGGTTCAAAAACACGGATGAACAGTGCCATTAAATGAAATTTTCATATTCCAAAACTACCCTCATTTAATAATAATAATAATAATAATAGTAGTAGTAGTAGTAGTAGTAGTAGTAGTAGTAGTAGTAGTAGTAATAATAATAATAATAATAATAATAATAATAATATTATTATTATTATTATTTTTATTATTATTATTATTTTAATAATAATAATAATAATATTATTATTATTATTATTATTTTATTTCAGCATTATTTCAACTTATTAATCAAACACACATACACTTACTTATGAAAGCTAATAAGCACCAGTTATTAGTCATCGGTCATAAGTCATAAGTAATAAGTTATCAGTCATAAGTAATAAGTCATCAGCACATATCAATAAGCTAAATCAAACGGACCCTAAATAAACTTGTGCGAACATCATATATATTCCCTATGTCCAAAGAAAGGGCCCCTTTTGAAAAGTTACTCCTTTCCCATATTGTACTTTTACTTCCATAATTCTCCTTCAAAATTTCACTCAAATTTATCGTTTTCTTTTCCTTTTTCATTGGTGTGTTGTGTAAAAGAAGTAATAATAGAAAAACAAAGAAGTAAAAAAATAAGAACATTTAAAACCTGAGTTTTAGAAATGAACTTGTTTTGGGCCATGTTGGTTGCTTTGTTCCTAATCGTATCGACTAGATATGTCTTAGCAGTCACAAAGACCAAGAAGTTGGGCTTTAGAAGGCAGATCTTTGACCTTTGGCTTCTTTTTTAATTAACTTTGGTCGTAGGTTTATCATTGTTGGTGAACCTCAGGTGGAGTTAGCCTTAGATTTCCTAGCTGTAGAATCGAGGTCAAAGTTTGTTAGGGGTTTGATTTTGGCAATGACCGTATTTTGTCTTGTGAACTTGGTTTTCTTGTGAGATACTTTTCCAAAGTTCCTAAGAGAAAGAAAGAGCTCAAATTTTCGCGTCTGCAAATTTTTAGCTTATGCAGATTTGTGCTCGTGGATTTAATCTTGTCATGTTTTTAGACAAATTTTTTATTTATAATTGTAATCTGGTGCAAATTGCAGGTGATTCTTGCCGAGGAGAGATTTAAGAACATCTCAAATCTTGACTTTGTTATAACATTAGCAAGAGCAACATTAGTATTTAATGAAGATGCAATGCTCGCGTTATATTCTGGTAGACTCGTGTGTCTTATTTTCTTAATTGTTGTTAGGTTGCCATGTAAGAGCTGCAGTGCTCAGCATTACCTTCTTCATTGCTCTCTCTCTCTCTCTCAAGCGTTACTTGTTGGTTCAAGAAACACAAAACTTGTACAGTCATTGAAGACATATTTGTTGTCGCGAAATATTTGTAAGATATCAAATTTGTTCAAACCGAATATCTCGGTCATAATCTCGGCAGTTATACCATTTTATGATGATCCCATATCTCTGTATTATTTTGTGGTGATCTCATATGATTTGTTTTATTTGTAAATATCCATTCCATATTTGTAGCAGTTAGGGCATATGTATAAATTCACATGCATTGTATACAAATGGATTAAGAGAGAAAATAAATATTTCTTTCATTTTACATGGTATCAGAGCAGTGTTAGATCTAGACTTCCGCACATTTTTTTCATGGCTAATCCATTAGACGACAATGGTAAAAAGGGCGAGGTCCCTGCCACTGCTTTGGGTGGAACAACCATAGACGTAGTGTCACCCTTTTTTATTTCGGCATCAGACAACCCCAACACGGTGTTCGTGAGCGACCTTCTTCGCAATGGGAACTACGCAGACTAGGTAGACGAGATGTCCAATGCCCTATTTGCGAAAGACAAATATGGTTTCGTTAACATAACCATTTCAGTCCCGGCAGAAGGTGGATCGGAACTATTAGTTTGGAGACGTTGCAATGCCATGGTGAAGGGATGGCTCAATAGCGCAATGGAGAAAAAATTCGGAACAGTGTCAAACATGCCAACACTGCACAAGAAATTTGGGAAGATTTAAGTGGGCGGTTTGGAAGTGAGAGCGCACCTAGGGCTTATGAACTTAAGCGTGCCATAGCTATGACACGACAAGAGAAGCTTTCGGTTTCCGCGTACTACACAAAATTGAAGGGATTATGGGATGAAATCCAGTCAATCGCACCAATTCCCAAGTGCAAGTGTTCGGGCTGCACATGTGACACTCCGAACAAACTAGTCGAGATGAGGGACAAGGAGAAGATGTACGAGTTTTTGATGGGGCTAGATGCGAGGTTTAGGACTATCAAAACCCAAATCTTGGGCATGAAGTCCGCTATAAATTTAGGTATGGCATACCACCTTGTCTTGGAAGATGAGAAGCAGAAAAGCATCACCACGGCTGGGAAAATTGAAGTCAAAGCAACTGCTTTTCAGGTGTACAAAGGGCAGCATTCTGGGAAAGATGACAACAAGACAACCGGGAAAGAAAAACCCAAGTGTACACATTGTGGGAAATTTTACCACACCGTAGAGAACTGTTTCGAGATTATTGGTTACCCCGAAGGAAGAAAGAAAGGAGGAACCAGCGGCTCTAAGGCTAAATGGGCGGGAAGGCAAACTTGGCAACAGGGGAAGGCTGTCCCATACCCGGATTCACGGATGAACAATACAAGCAACTGGCACAATTCTTCTCCGACAAGTCCAAAGGCGAACAAGATGGTTCCCTAAATGCGAATATGGCGGTAAGGTGAACGATATTAATTCATGGGTAATAGACTCGGGGGCAAGCGAACACATCACTTGCGATGGTAAAATTCTTGAAAAACAGGTTAAGCCAAATACACCGATGCCAGTCACGATTCCAAATGGAGACAAGGTTCCCGTGGAAGGCATTGGAGACGCAGAACTCCCGAATGGGATTAAAATTCAAAATGTTCTTAACATGCCTGCTTTTCAATGTAACTTATTATCTGTCAGTCGATTGACTAAAGACCTAAATTGCGCCTTGACATTTTTTCCTGATTTCTGTGTGATAAAGGACTTAGCTTCGAGGACTCTGATTGGGATGGGTAGGCGCAGCAATGGTCTTTATCATTTGGAGCCGACAATGAAGCAACGAAGAGCTATGGTAGCAACTGTTGATCAACGGGTATGGCACAAGCGATTAGGTCACAGTTCTGTTTTAAATTCTCAGTATTTTCATAACTTCTGTAGTAGTGGTTTTGAAAAGGAAAATGGGCATTGTGATTCTTGTTTAAAGGCAAAAATGACGAGACTACCTTTTCCCCTTAGTAATATTCAAACACAATCTTGTTTTGAGTTAATTCATTGTGATATTTGGGGAGGTTATAAAACTCTGTCTCTTTCTGGTGCACATTATTTCTTGACCATTGTCGATGATTTTAGTTGAGGTGTTTGGGTTTATTTGATGAAACATAAACATGAAGTGCTTGATTATCTCATTATGTTTTGTAAAATGGTGAATACGCAATTTGATAAGAAGGTCAAAAGGATTAGAAGTGATAATGGAGGGGAGTTTCAATCTAATGAAATAATGGTCTATTATTCTTCTAATGGAATCGTCCTTGAAACATCTTGCACGGATACACCACAACAAAATGGGGTAGTTGAGCGAAAACACCGACACATCCTTGAAATGGCGAGGGCACTTCGGTATGAGGCGGGTTTGCCAAAGGGATTTTGGGGAGAGTGTGTTTTAACATCTGCCTACATTATTAATCGTTTGCCCACAAAAGTCCTTAATAATAAAACCCCATATGAAATTTTGTTTCAAAAGAAACCCACTTTTGATCATCTTAGAGTCTTCGGTTGCCTTGTTTATGCAAAAGATAACAAAAAAGGGGGAGACAAGTTTGACCAACGGGGTCGTCCTTGCATATTCTTAGGATACCCGTTCTTTCAAAAGGGGTATAATGTGTTCGATCTTGAAATGAAGAAATCTTATGTTTCTCGTGATGTTAGATTTATTGAAAATAACTTTCCCTTCAAGGAGTCAAATGAGAATGTTAAAGTTGATAACGTGGGTCGTGACACATGTGGTATAAATGATGAGGACTTTATGGACATCAACATACCCATTGAAGGACCGAGCCAACAACAAGAAAAGGGCACAAGTGTATCAGGTCACCAAAATTTAGATGGCTCGAGGTTTATTGAACAGAATGTTTCACCAAATGAAGGACCTGGAACAAACAATTCTGCACAAGCTCAAGTTGAAGCCCAACGCCGAAGCACCCGTGCCAAGCATCAGCCAAAACATCTTAAAGAGTATGTTGTACAGCTGCCACGCTCCATTGACCATGCGCCGCCTACTCCCAACTCGGAATCCTCGACGGTACCTCCTCTATCTAACTTTGTTTCATACCAAAGATTTTCTCCTAATCATAAAGCCTTCCTTGCGGCCATCACATCAAATGATGAGCCTAAGTATTATTATCAGGCAGTCAAGCACAAGCATTGGCGTGATGCAATGAAATTGGAGATAAATGCTTTGGAGGCAAACAAAACATGGACACTCAAGACGTTACGCAAGGGAAGAAGGCGGTTGATTCAAAATGGGTCTACAAGATAAAGTATAAACCAAATGGTGAGATTGAAAGATACAAGGCTCGGTTGGTTGCGAAAGGTTTCACACAAATTGAAGGTATAGATTTTCAAGAGACGTTTGCACCGGTTGCCAAGTTAGTCACCATTCAAAGTCTACTTACGGTGGCAGCAAAGAAAAATTGGCAAATTCACCAACTGGACGTGAACAACGCATTTCTCCATGGTGACTTGACCGAAGACGTGTATATGAAAATTCCGCAAGGTTTCACGGAGGAAGGAGATACAAGAGTTTGTAAGCTCCAAAAGTCACTATACGGACTTCGTCAAGCTTCGAGAAACTGGTACCATAAGTTCACCAAGGCCTTACTGGCTGTTGATTTCCGTCAGTCTCGGGCGGACCATTCCCTGTTCATATTCAAGAAAGGTACAACGTATGTTGCGCCTCTCATTTATGTTGATGATGTGATTCTCGTAGGCAACGATGGCACTAAAATTGAATGGGTCAAACAACACCTACATGATTTATTTAGCATCAAAGACTTGGGACCTTTAAAATATTTTTTGGGAATTGAGGTGGCACGTTCACCGGAAGGGATAGTCCTCAGCCAACGTAAGTATACGCTAGATATACTTGAAGAGAGCGGGCTACAAGGGGGGCGGCCTAGCGATTTTCCCATGGAACAAAACTTAAAATTTGATCCCAAGGATGAAAGCCCACACGTTGATATTTCACAATATCGCAGGTTGATTGGTCAACTATTATACCTAATGGTCACACGGTCGAACATTCAATTTGCTGTAAACAAGTTGAGTCAATTTCTCTCGACTCCATGCCAGATTCAATGGGTAGCAGCCTTGCGGATTCTAAGGTTTTTGAAAGGCACGGCTGGACAAGGCCTTTTTCTACCTGCCCATGGTGACTTACGACTCAATGCGTATTGTGACGCCGATTGGGGAGCTTGTCTTTTAACTCGGCGGTCTTGCACGGGATACTTCATTTCTCTAGAAGGTGCGTCGATTTCTTGGAGGACTAAAAAACATTCTGTCGTTTCTCGCTCTTCAGCTGAGGCGAGTATCGAGCCATGGCAAGTACGGTCAGTGAAATAATTTGGCTACGGTGGTTATTACTTGATATTGAAGCTCCACAATCAGAGGCCACTCCTTTGCATTGCGATAATCAAGCGGCGTGTCATATTGCAAACAACCCCGTGTTCCATGCAGAGGCGGACAGAGCACAAGGGTATGGGGGCAGTTGCCTCCACTTGGATGTAATTTTATCAAAGGATTTTTTATTTTATTTTTAATAATTAGTTATATTATACAATTTGCCCCCACCTAAATATAATATATACAATTTTCCCCCACCCGAATAAAAGAAATTTTTTTTACTTACCTGTTGTGATTTGTGAAAATTTGAAACCCAAAACTCAAAATCCAACCCTTTTCCCAAAATTTGAAAATTGAAATCCCTTCCTGGTCGTCACTCCCGACTCGGCGACTCCCATCCTGGCCGAGTGGCCGTCTGCCCGTCTCGACGTCTCCCACAGTCCCACTCAAGTCTCAAACTCTCGCCCAGTAGCCCACTCATGACTTGCCCTCTCCACTTCTCAGTTCTCCACTTCTCCAATCTCTAGTCTCCCCTCCCTCCGGCGAACAACTTTAGGATTTAGGAATTAGGCTTCAAGCCTTCACTGCTTCAGCCGACTTTAGCGGTTCAGCCTTCAGGATTCAGGATTGGAATCAGGCCTCTGTGCAGCCGCCTACTTGTCAGTTGTCTGCGGCTCTCTAGTCTCTGCGACTTTGCCTTTCCCTTAACTCAATAGACAATAGCTCAGTTAGTCATAACTCTTACTCCTCTAATTAAATCTCTAATCTTCTTGCCTTTTGACTTTTGATTTTGGACTATTTTTTTATTGTGAATTGTGATTATGAATTTTGGTTTGTGATTGTTAATTATGAATTTATATTTTATAATTGTGATTTGTGAATATGTCATATGTGTTTTGTGATTGTGAATTTCTAAATTATAAATTTATAATTGTTTAAATCAAAGTATGATTGTATGAATTTCAAAATTATAATTGTGATTTAAATTTAAAAATTAAAATAACCCTAATTTTAAAATAACCCTAATTTGAAATAACTCTAATTGAGTATTTGAGTATTTAATTTATGTAATTGTTGTGAATTGTGATTTGTGAATTTGTGATAGATGATATTATATAATATTGCTTTATTTACTAAACTTGTGTGTTCAATATCTTGGTAAGAAAAGTTTATTTATTTAATCTGAAATTAGGGCATTTTAATTTGGGGGTTGAAGTAGTTGATTTATGAGATTTTTTTTATTTGTGTAGATTTCCAAATTGTGGTTGATTTGAAGGAATTTGGTTTTAGTGATTATAGAGAAATTTTATAAACAGAAACTAGCAGAAGAATTTGGAACGCATAGTGCATCCAGTAGTTCATCTGTTGGTAATCAACGGTCTCAGTCTATTCCCGTTACTTCAGCTACGAAAGAATTAGTTGATTTGAATAGTCTTCCATCAGATCCCGCAGAAAGAAAAAAGATATTTGAATACAACCCTAACCAGATTGATCAAATTAGGAGAGCTTATTTGTGGAAGGGGCATTGTCAACCCCGTGGCCATGATTTCCCTCAAAAACAAATGGGAACTAAATTGCGTCGTTTTAATTCGGATTGGTTTGATCAATATGCTAATTGGTTAGAGTATAGCATGAAAGAAGATAAAGCATATTGTTTGTGTTGTTATTTGTTTAGAGACAATGTCAGTAATAAAGGTGGTGGTGAAGCATTTATAAGTGAAGGTTTTTGTGCTTGGAATAAAAAAGAAAGGTTGGATGTCCATGTTGGTGCGGTAAATAGTAATCATAATATGTCGGTAAAGAAGTGTGAGGATCTAATGAGACAAAAACAATCTATTGCGGTTGCTCTTCATAGACAATCAGACATTGTGAGAAATGACTATCGAATTCGATTATGTGCTTCAATTGATTCTTGTAGATTTTTATTGAACCAAGGGTTGGCTTTTCGTGGTCATGATGAGACCGAAGATTCTTCAAATATAGGGAATTTTCTTGAATTGATTAAGTTTTGTGTTGATCAAAACGATTCTGTTCGTAAAGTTGTTATGAGAAATGCTCAAAAAATTGTCAAATGATATCTCCTCACATTCAAAAGGATATTGTTCATTGTTTTGCACAAGAGATAGTACGAAAAATAATTGAAGAGATCAAAGATGATTTTTTTTCATTAATGGTGGATGAGTCTAGTGACGTATCTGGCAAAGAACAAATGGTTGTGGTTTTGCGATTTGTTGATTCTTGTGGAAATGTTCAAGAGAGGTTTATTTGTGTTGTGCATGTGATGGAGACTTCTGCTTTGTCTTTGAAATCTGCTATTGATAATGTGCTTGTTGATATTGGTTTGAGTTTAATGAAAATTCGGGGTCAAGGCTATGATGGTGCAAGTAATATGAATGGTGAATTCAGAGGGTTGAAGACTTTGATTATGAATGAAAATCCGTCTGCATATTATGTTCATTGTTTTGCTCATCAACTTCAATTAACTCTTGTTGCTGTGGCTAGGAAAAATGTTGATATTGCGGATTTTTTAAACATGATTTCCTCTTTATTAAATGTTGTTGGAGCATCTTGTAAGCGTAAAGACATTATTCGACAAAAACAAGCATAAAAAGTGGCGGAATGAATCGAGAGTGGTTTGCTTGAGATGGGGAAAGGATTAAATCAAGAATTAAGTCTTAAGAGAGCTGTAGATACACGTTGGGGGTCTCATTATAAATCATTATTGAACTTGGTTGCTTTGTTTTCTTCTGTTATTGAAGTTCTTGAAGTTGTTTCGTGTGATGCTATAGATTCATCGAAAAAAGCACAAGCAGTTGGTTTATTGGGATATTTGCAATCATTTGATTTTGTCTTTAATTTGCAATTGATGCTCACTGTACTTTCGTTCGCAAATGATCGAGTTGTCATTAGCTTTGCAAAGGAAAGATACAAATATTTTGAATGCAATGACACTTGTTAAAGTAACTAGGCAGAAATTGCAAGTAGCAAGAAATGATGGATGGGAATCTCTTCTAGACAAGATTACTGGTTTTTGTAATGAGAACAAGATTGATTGTGTGGATATGAATGTTGAATATGTTAATCGTCACCGTCCTTGGTGTAAGACAAACATTACTAACGATTTTCATTATCGTGTAGAATGTTTTAATGCCATTATGGATCAGCAAATTTTAGAGATTAATGATCGATTCAACGAGGTCAATTCTGAGTTGCTTCTTTGTGTTGCTTGTTTGAATCCAAGTAATGATTTTGTTGATTTCAATATAGCAAAATTGGTAAGAATGACTCAGTTTTATCCGGATGACTTCTCTCTAGTTGATTGTATGATGCTTGAAAATCAACTAGAGACATATATTATGGATTTGCGATCGGATGACATATTTAGTAGATTGGAGGGGCTTGTTGATCTATCAACATTGCTTGTGCAAACACGGAAATACTTGTCGTACCCATTGGTGTGTCGACTTTTGAAGTTCGCATTGATTTTGCCGGTAGCAACAACAAGCGTGGAAAGATGCTTCTCTGCAATGAATATTGTCAAGACGGATCTACGAAACCGAATTTGTGATCAATTTTAAAATGATTGTCTTGTATGTTTTATTGAAAAAGATTTGCTTAGGAGTGTTACAAATGATGATGTAATTAAACGTTTTCAAAATATGAAAACGAGTAGGGACAATTATGATTTGTAAACTTTATTAAATTTGTGCACCCGGTTGGAAAAATTTATGCATCCGCCGCTGGTTCCATGAACGTACCAAGCACGTTGAGATGGATTGTTAATTTGTCCGTGAGAGTAGAGTCCGGCGACATTCTGCCATGCAAAATATCCACTCATGAACAAATTGCCGACCTCTTTACAAAGGCGCTTGGTGTGGCTCGTTTTAAGTTTTTAACTAGCAAGTTGGGCATTCGTGATCTCCATGCGCCAACTTGAGGGGGAGTGTAAGATATCAAATTTGTTCAAACCGAATATCTCGGTCATAATCTCGGCAGTTATACCATTTTATGGTGATCCTATATCTCTGTATCATTTTGTGGTGATCTCATATGATTTGTTTTATTTGTAAATATTCATTCCATATTTGTAGCAGCTAGGGCACATGTATAAATTCACATGCATTGTATACGGATGGATTAAGAGAGAAAATAAATATTTCTTTCATTTTACAATATCTACAATTTGATGTCCGAGTTTCAACATGGAAATGGAAAGGTTTGTATTTACCCCTTTGGCCTTGGCAAAAATTCGACAAAGTCTCGTTTTTCGACACTGGTCATCTCACATTTGTAGTTTTTGCCACGGATTTATAGATTGAGGTCAACTGCATTGAAAATATGCCAGTCGTGGAAATGGTTCTGGGACAACACGTGTTCTTGATGGTTGGAGATTACTTGAGCTCCAAAGCTCGGTGATTACCTTTCAACAGTTAAGTTGTAAACTTTTACCGTTTTCTGTTGCAGAAGAACCTTTAATTGAGACACCTGAAACACCAAAATTTTTTGATTTTTGATTTATGAAATTTCAGGCTGTAACATATTGGAGTAAAGCATGGTTTTAAAAGTTATAGTACCAGCAATATTGAATTCGGTTTTCTTCCCATAAACCTAAAGTCACATGCACTAGAAGAATATATAGTCACCACCAAACGCATAGACGTTGGTAGTGACTGTTCTAGGTTAATCATAGGTCTCGGTTAGAGTCATGGGAATACAAATGCATTAAAACTTGGTAGGGAGAGTTTTTAGGTTTTCCCACCGAACTTTTATTGCACACATAGAAAGAAAGAAAAAAACCTAGAAGAATAGATAGTCACATAAATGAAACATAAATGGAGACTGAAGAGGTCCAATGACATACAAGAGTATATTAATCGCTCAAGATGATTAAGGGCCCGTTTGGTACAGCGTTTTGAAAACGCAACGTTTTTCTTACAAATGTGTTTGGGATACATTTTCAAAACGCTATTTTCATAAATCTGAGTATTTGTCAAAATGACGATTTTACCATGTCTTAAACAATGCCTTACTTCCAATTATATATATATATATATATATATATATATATATATATATATATATATATTATTTATTATTTTTCGTTAAAACATGATAATTATTTTAACCATATAAAAAAATAAAGCAGGACGATTGCTTAAAATCAGAACGAGTAGTACTTTTCTTGACTTATGACAAATTAGGTTGTTATATATATATATATATATATATAAGACACGGCACATATCCATATATATTATACTTTCATATATTTTCCTTTGAGGCTTTCACCGTTTCCCATCCTAGCTTCCTTCCCAGTTCGGCGGTTCGCCCCTCGATTTCAGATTCGACTCGTTAGTCGGCGGTGGCGATCACTTTAGGCTCTAGCAAGCGAGATGCAGACGCAGCGAGGCAGCGGGCGGCGGCGGCAGCAGATCTGATCTGATCTCAGTCCTCTTCCTCTCTCTCTAGTCTCTCTCTCTCCCCGACTCTTTCTCTAGTCTCTCTGTCTCCCCGATTTTACTCTGTACTGGCAAAGGGGTAATGAGGTAAACTATAATTTCTCAGCCGCGTTTTGATAGCCGCGTTTTTTCTTCCGCTGAAAATTCTTGCGTTTAGAAAACGCCCCCATTTCTCAAACGCTCCGTTTTTAAACGGGGTAATGATACAACAATTTAATAAAACGCCTCGTTATTTGGCGGCGTTTTGATGAAAACGCTACCGGACACGCCTAAATGTGTACCACCGCTTGAATCTTGATGGATTGCATGCGAGAAGTTGAAGAAGCGATCATCCCATCTCCATCTTCTTGAAGAATCAAGTAGTTATGTTTTTCAGCAATTTGAAATGCCAACTCGCTTCCAAGTATCAAGCAAACTTAAAATAGAGCAAATTTTTTTGATACATATATGAATTAGCAACACAAAATGCATCGGGGATGATTCCTCTTTGTGATAACCGGCAAAGGGTTTGTGGGAAGATGGTGCTTGGCAGAAAACACCCCTTGCAGTTGCAGCTCTTTAAAGAGTGTTTATACTTCGTGTGTGTGACTGTGAGTGTGTGTAGAATTCCATATCAAACTCAATACTCTCAACACTCTCCCTCACGTGTGACCCTTCCACACGTTGAGAAATAAATAAACATGCCTACCCTTAATTTAGTCATGTGTACTCACCAAAATGCTCGATCGAGTGCGACATGAAGTATAGTAGTTTTATCATCCCTCGATGAAAGCTTCGAGATCCTTACGACTTGGAACATTTTGATTGAGCATGCCATCTAAATACATAAACATTTCAATTTTTCCATAGCGAGCGCACGAAATAGAGGAGTTTCCCCATTTGGTTGACCTTAATTAACAAAGTAGGTGCTCGCTCAACGGCATCATTGCGGCAGGGGATTAAGTTGTTGGCTGTGGTTGCCTCGTGAAGTATAGTATTTCCGCCGTTGTTTTTACATGTAAGTTCTTCATAAAGATTTAGGGGCAATAGATTGAGTAGATCAAGTATAAGTTCATTTTGCTTGGCGTGAGCAGCCACATGCAAGACAGTGCTATGGTGTATGGTCACTTGGAGTAACAGACGCTTTTCAAATTGTCTACAAAGATGAATCACTTGCTCATGCTTTCCTCCCAAGAGAGCTTCATGGAGCTTCGTGTTACGCTCTCTTTCACCATCATCCATGAGAGAGAGAGAGAGAGAGATGCAAGTTGTTGTTCTTGATATGGAAGTTGATGTTCTTGAATCTTGATATATAGGCATTAATCCTTCAAGTAAAAAGTAAAAGAAAGAAGTAACAACTGGCAGAGCTCAACATCCTTTGCTCTTTGGCCCATAAAATCAGAAGTTCCCAATAGTTAGCTTCTTAATTACTCTCAAAGATTCCAAAGTGTTTGCCTCGATCTCTTTTTCTTTTCCAAATTATCATCCTCACTCTAGTCCACCTTATGATCACCTACTTCACATAAACAACTTCCCCACACAAGTAGAATCAAGGAGGTGTGTTTGTGTGTGAGATGCATGCGTCTCACTAACTACATTCTTGACAAAAACACAAATATCACAGCTCAACGCCCCTTTTTTTTAGGACCGTTGTATGTACTTTTACCATTTATTCAATATAAATAAATACATAGAGACTACCATTTTATCCAATTTGAAACATAGTACGTGCTACTATGTTTGTTTTTACGTACTAGTCAAGTGCATGTGCGTTGCACGCACGTTGCACGCACGTTGCACGCATGTTGCATGCATGTTGCACGTGTTGTTAACGATTTTTTAGTGAGATGTTATTTTCACTACATTTTTTACTTATCAACCTCATTATTGGTTATTACTTTTAATTTATGTATGTTTAGACAAAACTGTCTATTAATTAATTACTTGTTATTTGAAGTTGAGCAATATATTTGTTATTTCTAAATTATACTCCTCTGTTTCTAAATTATTGTCTCTTTTGACGAGACACATCGTTAAGAAAAAGTAATTGACTGTATTATAAATATTGGTGTAATGCATGATTTTTTTTCTTTAATGCCCTTGTGTATGTGATTATAATTAAAGTATGTAGAAAAAAGTAAGGGCAAAATGATAAAAGTATTTTTTTTTAAAAGGAAAGTTATGAAAGAAGACAATTATTTTAGAAAAGAAAAAAAAAAGAAAAGGAAGAAAATTATTTAAAAACGAAGGGATTATGTGATACTTTGATACTATAATAAAATATTAATTTGATTTAAACATTATTTTATATAAACATAAATTCAATAATAATAATATGGTTGGTATTGAATTGATTATCAGTTAATCTATTCATAATTAATATTTAGAATCAATTGTTATGGTAGGCAAAATGTACAAAGCTTTACTATATGGTATCAAAATATGATTTTACAATTGGATAATTTTTTTTTTTTACAATTATATTTTGTAATTCATCTAATTCTAACTTTTTTTCATTTTAGTAAATAACGATCCCACGTTTTCTTAATATTCGGTTGATAAAAAATATTTTTTAATATTAGTTTTTTATTATGTAACGTGACTCTAGCCATGGATTTTATGGATATAACATTTAGGAATAATAAAAATAAATAAATAATTATGTTGTTTATGTGGAAAGTAACCAAATATCATTTGATATTTTTTCACTTAGAAAATTATGTAGGTAACATTATTAGATAACTTAACAAAGGCAAAAAATTAAGGGGTAATTTTGTCCAAACATGTGTTTAATTGATACAATAAATTGTAAAGTATTGGATAAGTAAAAATTGTAGTGAAAATAGACCCTCCTTTTTTTAATAGTGTATTATCGTACCTAGTAGGAGGATAAATAGAATTAAAGCTTTCAAAATCTAATAATTAAAGAAATTTCATTCATTATATTTATTTTTTTATACAAACTCAAAACAAAATTGAAATCTCATTTTCAAATTAAGTGACCTTACTTCGAAAAATATAAATATTCATAATATGGTTAATTTGAATATAATTGATTAATAGTACATTTTCTATTTATTTTTAAAAAGTTATATATTCATATTAAGAAATAAAATAATCAAAGATAATATACTTACTTTAACGTTAATATGTATCTATGGGTTTTTGTACATTTCTTAACATATGAAGGTCTATTCAAAAATTTCAGCACCGAAAGGATAGTGAAAATCCTAACAACAATTGTTTAGTTAACTGATTAGTGGTTTGTTAGGTATCAATATGTTCATTTTAAGGTTAATTGTAAAAGTCAAAATATTCAATGCAATAAACTGTAAACTTTATATTTCTTCTCCAACAAATACTGTATTTTTCATTTTTTCCGTCATCATCTTGAAAGTATTGCTTCTTTTCGTAACTCATTTCTTTTTAATTTATTCACTGATAATCACTAAACATGCTAATGATTTCCTAAGTATCTCTATACGCACTAACAAATATGTTATTATAGTTAAATAAATTCATATAACTTTAGTAATATCTGCAACAATTTCATCATAACAATTTTGAAATATATTAAAAACATAATCTCAAGATGTAAGGTTATATACTTATTACCCACTCTCACAATTGTTGTAGTTTCTAAGAAAAAATCATTCATCTTTTAGTTATCTCTCAAACTTCTTCTTCTCTTTCTCTCTACTCTGCAATTTATGTAACATATTAGATATGATAATAAACCATACAAAGGGTAACAGAAGAATGTGTAAATATTATTAGTAGTGGTTAATTTGAAGACAACATACTTACTTCAACGTTAATATATACTCCTCCGTCCCTAAATTATCGTCTTGGTGGACTTGGCGCACGGTTTAAAAAAACACATTTGACTGGATTATTAATATTAGTTTGATGTGTAATTTACTTTAAATCTCATGTGCATATGACTCATAATTAAAGTAGGATGAAAAAATATGGATAAAGTGGTAAAAGTGTTGTCCTAAAAAGGAACGTTTCAAACAAGGCAATTATTTTGGGACGGACGAAAAAAGAAATCAGGACAATAATTTGGCAACGAATGGAGTATATCCATATATTACAAAATAAAATAACTAAAGACAACATACTTACTTTAACGTTATGTGTAGGATAACATGTTCTATACATTTCTCAACATTGGAGGGTTTATTCGAAAATTTCAATATTTAAAGGATAGTGAAAATCATAATTAATTGATATGAGATATTTGTTAGGTACCAATATGTTAGTCTTTACTCTTTAGAGTTACTTGTAGCATACAAATATTAAAGGGAGAAAACTGTAAATTATTGCTTTCTTCTCCGACAAAATGCACATATTCATAAAATGTGTTTTCCATTGTTTTCTTCATCATCTTAAACAATAGCTCTTTTTTTAAAACTCATTTCTCTTAGTTTGTTCACTAATAATTAGTAAACTCGCTACCGATTTGTTTAAAATCTCGACAATCACCAACAAATTTATTATAGTCGTTCAAAAAAATTAATACACCTCTAGTAATGTCTACCTAAATTTCACCAGAACAAATTGTAAGTATTTTAGAAACATTACATCAAAATCTATGGTTGATTACCTAAAAAAGTCTTTTTTTTAAAAAACATGATTTAAGGTTGATTATCTTTATTGTTGCCTAGACACTAATTTGTACGTAAGAAAATACTCACACTTTTATATATAAAGAGAAATATGGTCATAACAAAAGTTATTTAGTTAGGGATCAATATGATAGTCTTTTAAGGTTTCTTGTCGTAGTCAAAATTTTACCGTTACATATATTAAATAAATTTTAAAAGGTAAATCATATTATTTTTTCTCTTAACTGAATAAGTGTATTTTCGTGATATTCAAAAATATTGTATGACATTTATAATGGTAATGACACGAAGAGGAAATATGACAAAAAAAAATCAACATATGAGACAAAATGAATATAATTAAAAACGTTACATGGCTAATTCAAAATGTTGAAAATGAATTACTCAGACTCATCATCTTCCACCTCCACCCAAATGCACCACTTCCCATTCATTCATCCATCTTCCAGTAGGATGTATGAATTATGATAGCAGTGGGATATATATATATCGACACACGCGTACAAAAGTGGGAATTGGAACCTTTGAAGTTGTCTTTCTCCATATTTTCTGGAGTTGTTATAATGAATTTGATATTTTCTTTAGGAAAATTATTTTTCTTTTTAGTACAATTTCTTTGATTAAAAAGTGATTTCACCAAAAGCGCCGTTGGATTTCCACATGAATTATAGTTCTAAAAATACAAAAATATTCAATAAACAAATATTGAGAGTCTGTATAGGAATTTGTTGAGAATAGAATGACTCGATTATTCTAGATGTTCAACAAGATGAAGTTCTGTTGCACTGTGAGTGCAATCTACTTAGACAAGAATCAAATTTATCATTTAAGAACGAAGCACATCGATGTGAGGGTTCACAAGATTTGTGAGTTGGAAGATTCACACCACGAAAAATGTTGCACACATGTTGACAAAGCCGGTTACAACTAACAAGTTCAGGAATTGCTTGGATTTGTTGCATATCATTAGCTGTTAGAGATGTGAGAGGTTAAGTTCTACAGGTGCTCATGAAGGTTTCGAGTGTTGGGTTCTTTATCTTTTTATGGGTTGGGTGAATGTTCGCAAGGAAGAAATTGTTAAAAACAGAATGACTCGATTACCTTGGCAACATACCAAGTCATGCGAGGACTTGGTGTTGGACCTCAAAAGGGGGAGGGGGGGACGCCCCCTATGGCTTTTGGCAGGAAAGCGGTCAGGCTTGGATCCTAACACAAAACAACCGCACCACTTTGATAGAAATTTAAAGGATTTTTCTGTTGGTAAAACAATCGCATTTAGGAGAGTGCGACAAGATTTGATGGCAAAACAATTGCAGTACTTGGAGTAATGCGATCGCATTCGTGCGGTAGATATCATGTTTCCGTGTTTAGAGTTTAATATTATACCTCTATATTTAATTATAACCTTAAAATATGAATTTTTTTTACATTAATAAAACTCTCTATTTTCATTGATTACTGTGATTGTTTCCAAATATAATATGCTTTCACCCCTTCACGTGTAAAAACGTGACTACAAGCAACAGATAAATTAAAGAGAAAAGGCAAAAGGAAAAAAGGGAAAAGTGAGAGACAAATTAAATAAAGTCAGAAATATTATTTGCTTTAGGGGCCTACGCCTCGGCTACCCAATAGTGACGCCAACTCTTTCTTATACGATATACTAGCATAAAGCAGTAAAGCACACTACACTCTCAATGAAAATACCATTTCCAAGTTAACTTAGTCTCCCATTTGATCAAAAGTTGACTTGCGAAGCCTACCAAGTCTACCTTCCACACACTTAACGGTACCATACTTGTCACTTTGACAAATTTTCCTACCTACAGGCTACATTATACAGAATTGATACGATTCAGGTTAAGTCTCCAGAACCATCCATAGCGTTGCCTCGATCGGAAGTTAATTGAGTTTGAATTCTCGCATTTCATCTGTGGCTTAGAGCTGAGACTGCATTTAAAGGGAAATTGAGACGAGGTTAGGATATCAATCATGGAACAAGTTTGAAACAAAAATTCCAGGGAAGTTGAAATGACAAGGTGTTTAGCAAGTACCAAGAAACGCTTCTTGTAGATTTCAACTAGTTCCTTTGGGTCTCGCCTCGTTTGTCTGAAACCATCATTTTTGTCCATTTCCTGTAATAAGATCAAATATGAACTTATCAACAACAAAAAAGAAAAAATATGAAAGATGAGCATCCACTACGAGGTCCTTGTTTTCATTCATTCCTACAAAGTAGGGAATATTTTCAATGTTTGGCCAAATGAAAACCCACCAACTGTTTTGCCTCTACATAAAAGTGAGTGTTGATTGTGTAAGAACGAAGAATAAAATGCCAATACTTCTCAATTCATTCATTCCTGGGTCCCCAAAGTGTTGCTTGTGTAAGAATAAAATGCCAGTACTACTCAATTCATTCATTCCTACAAGAAGTTCACGGGTTTTCACTTTTATGTGCAAGTGCTGCTTGCGTAAGAATATATAGCTTTCATGACAAAAAGTACCATCTTACATTGTTCTAAGTGCATGCTATATCATCCAACTTGCTAAATTACCGTAAAAACGACCCCACCAACTCCTTAAAAGGTCGCAAAAAGTACACTACCGGTACCCCGTCAAAAACAGTAAGCGGAGGCGGTGACATCAGCATGTCCGTTACTAATTTTTAATGTGGGATTGACAGTAGTGACTTTTTTGCCCCCTCTTGAATAGTAACTTTTCAGGTAATTTACCGAGTTGGATCATCAATTAGGCATCTAAAGCAAAGTTTGATGGTACTTTTTTTCATCAACCCGTAAGAATATAATGCGAAGATTACTTATAAGAGATGGACATGTATGATGGATGAGTATTTACTCATTTATTAGGTATTTATCCGGCTTAAACTTTACTTATTCTCGGGATATTTGATATCTAATAAGTGTTTTAGTTTTGTTTTATAGTTCTAGGACTTCGGAAACAATTATGCAAAATAGAGGTAGTTTATGCTGAATTGAAGACTTGAGGGGTCTTTGTCAAAATTCTTAAAAGTTCAAGGTTCAAACTGAAAAATCTGTCTAACATCAAGTTAGGGCAGCGCATATTATCCTCTTTTGTGATGTGCGGCTGCCTTTCATCCTTTGCCGGCTTTATTGTTTTGTGCCCCTTTTCCCATAGTTGTACATTAGTAGGGTATAAATATGTTATGCAATCAATTGTTTTGTTTATCACATGAGCATTATTAGCGAATATATTCTAGGTGTTTATCATAGATGTATCTACAACTCTATAATGAATAGCATGACCTAAGTGTATAAATCTTACCTTTGCCATCTTTTGTGATAATTAAATCTTACTGATTCATGAGAGTGCCAAGATAGGATTTAGGTTCAATTGTACTTTGTATGGTTAATGGATTCTTGACAATTATATGGACGGACCAAGAAAGTATAATTTGTTAGAGATACTAAGATTGCAAACCGTGACCAAAGCGTACCGATCTTTACTTATGTGAACGAATCATGACATTGTTTGTTGCAGTAACATCTTTTTTTATAAGACACGTAAGAGAAACATCACATTTTAAAATCAAATTTAAGAAGCAGATCTCCATTTTCGGGATAAACTTAAACGGCACGTATATTTGGGATGGAGGGAGTAATTTCCTTTTCTGTTAAGTATATCAAGAATGTGTATAACAAGAACTACACAACCTGAACCCAGGACTCAAGACATAACAAGCATGAAGGGTGGACAATAAATGTAACCGCTTATGCAAACAGGGCAAACCGAATCTCTCACTCCTGAGCATAAAGAAGCTAGATAGAAAGACACCTACTTTCAAGCTCATAATCAAAGATCCTCTATCAAATAAAATAATGGGAAGAAGGAGCAGGAAAACATAATAAATGTTTCAGCCATCTCTGGGAAACTCTCATGCATCCACGATGGAGCAGATTCAAAATCAAATCGTTCAATCTTTCCACTGAAAGCTCAATTCCTTCAGACATCCTCCTATTTTCCTAGTAATTAATTCTATGTTAGTTCAAATCAGTTTTATCAACAGCTGGACCATCAAGTATCTAATATATTACTCTTCATCATGCAGGATGTCTAGTCAAGGTTCTGATGGAAGTAGAAATAGGCTATGTTACCTAGACCCTTCATTTTTGCTAAAGAACCAGTATCAAATCCTTTTGACATGGGTATCGGTAAGCATATGGCTTGTTTTACACTACATTTTTTTTTATAAGTAAAAAAAATGTTACACTACATTTAGTGTAACATCTTCAAATTTTGGAGGTTGGATACTTGGATTTGTACCCGTAGCCAATCCTTGTATGCAAGCCCAGGTAATAAATCAAAGAGGTTGCAATTTTAAAACAAAAATCTTGTACAACAACACTAGCAATTAATTGTAGACTATATTGGCTGGGCTACCAAGCATGTGAACGCAGGTTTAAGAGTGCATCCACCCTGAGTATCTAACAATAAGAATGACAATTTGTAGTTCCTACCCAATCATAGCCATCTTAATAATGAAGGAATTAGGTGGTCAAGTTAAATACACTTGCACTTCTTCTTCATCATTGTCATCTCTTTTCAGTGCAGTTTAGGCAGAAGAAATCATCATAAACTTTAACGACCGGCCTTCGGCCAAAAAATAAACAGATATACCCTTCCTTCTAACGTTTTCTCTACAAACCTAAAGAAGATTAGGCAGTTGATGTCAAGTAAAAGTAGTACCTCAATCCATGCTGATAGTTTTGGCCTGCCCGCCTTAATGTCATAGTTCTTAACCTCCAGTGCAAATGGTTGAAACCTTTCAATGAATGGAGCATAAGCTATATCCACCTGAAAGTCAGGTACAAGCACTTGCCAAATCAAATATCACAGGATACACATCCCAAAGCGAAAACAGAATAGCCTTAAGGTCCTGTTTTGTCAGCATTTTCACACCTGTTTTCACTTTCCTTGTTATAAAGAATGGAAACAACTAGTGTGGATAGTTTCTCTGCTCTTGTTTTTGGGTTCTAAAGAAAGCATAACAATTGGAGAGACATCATTTTCCATTTACGTTTTCAAGAAGCTACTGCACACTTAAGATGTAAAGGCCTAAAGGGACTCTTTTAGGCAATCTGACCAGATATTTGTTCTAAAAAGATGCTATAAAAACACTTTTCCAACCAAATTTTGCAAAGCAATACATGGGACAGATGTTACAAACTCGAAAAAGTTACAAAAGAGTATACAGTCTATGAACATACGCTTTACGTACTAAGGATTGGTTCTTTCCGGAGAACATAGGTTTCATAGGTGATTAATGGGAAAGTCCAGATTTCATTTTTCGCAAGTCCACTTATGGGTGATCAACACGGTACTTGAATCAACAGAAAGCACATAAAAATAAAAAGAATAATAAAAGGTGCAAGTATTCACTGACCAAGCTGAATTCGCCAAGAAAAAAGGGTCCGTCATCAAATTTAGAAAGAGCATTCTCAACGTAATCAAGCGCAGCAGCTGTGCAGTGCAATTCACGAATAACTTTCACTAGTTCATTTTTATACTAACAGAAAAGTAGCAGCAACAGTCCAACTAACCAGCTTCGTCTATTCCATCTGTCTTGAAGTAAGTAACCAGAGATCTATTGAACAAATCAGTGTAAGAAAATAACTCTTCTGCAAACTCTTTCTTGGCATGATCCTGCATTGTTAATGAGTAAGCTCTACTAGAATGCAAGGATGGTAGTTTTTTTCACACAAGATGCCCAAAATCTTACATCAGGTGAAAGCGGAGGTCCATCAAAGTTACTGTCAATATACTTGATCAAGTCAAGGCTCTCTCCCTTAACTTCGTTGTTGTGTTCCAAAGATGGTACCTAAATGTGATGATTACAAAAGAGTGGGAAATACAGTTAACTACAACTTTAACAACCATCAAGGGGTGGGAGAGATGGCAAGGGCACTCAGACAAAGACCTTGAGGTCCTTGGTTCCAATCCCCATACCAACAAGGGGTCGCACTTACCTATAAAAAAAATTAGTTTCATTTGACACTAATAAAAAATTTGGAAACATTTCAAAAACTGGTAAGAGACACAGTTAAACACGGTTAACTTTCACTTTAAAGGTAGTTATGGTCAATAATCTACTGAATATAGACAAGTCCTTACATAGCATACGATTTTCATAATCTCACCTTGTTTGGAGGATAGACTTTCTCCTTGTACCAATCTGGCCGGTTTTGGAGGTCAATCGGAACCAACTTAATCTTGTCCTGCAATCCCTGTTAGCAAAAGAATGCAAATAGATATTAGAGTGAACTCTCTCCAAATTGGATATAACTAACGAGAGAGAGAGAGAGAGAGAGAGAGAGAGAGAGAGGTTGGATAGGAATTAACAGCAGAACTCAGCTCATAAAGAGTTCATAAAATAACCTTACAGTTCCGCGTAATCCAAGTGCGCTGTGCATAAGGGCATGTGTAGGATATATACAACCTAATCAAAAAAATGCAACACAAACCATAGTTCAATTAACCCAAAAAGACCATAACAAAAACATAGCAAACAAATTCTTGTGGGCATTTCAACAAACATGTTAAACAATACCTAGTAAACCAGGCGACAACTCCAAACTCAATCAAACCTCAACAAAGTATTAAACAAAAAATTACCTTGTAATTCCATCAAAGATTGGAGGTGGTTCTGAGCTGGAATCAAGAGCAGGTGGAAGAACTTCTTGCACAATTCTACACACAACACACACCAAGAAACCAGAAAATTAGAATATGACTTTAAAGGGAAATTACTCAACGGGTTATGTGACTCAAGAAAAATCATTGCAAAATTTTCTTTAGAGGGATTCTCAGGAAAGAAGCTAAGAAAACAATATGAAAGAAGCATAAACCTACCCAGTGGCCATGACTGTTGCTGATGATGGTCTGATATTTTTCAACCGAGGGGTGGTGAAGCGGTTTGTGGGTAAAGAATACAGAGATTGAAACCGAGGGTTTGGAGAGAGAAAAAGATTAGGAGAGAGAGAAAACTCTGGGGAAGTCGTAAGAGATGAAGAAGCAGTGGCTATGGATGCGAGTAGTGGGGATTGGTAGCTTAAACTCACAGCAGCCATTTTCGGTTTGATTGATCGTTATACTCCACGACACACACATAGACATAGAGACACGTGTTAAAATTATGCTTCCTTTTTCTTTTTCTTTTCCTATTTTTATTTTTCTTTTCCTATTTGATCCGATGATTTTTCACTCTATAAACATATGAATTTAAAAAAAAAAACTAGTTAAAACGGACCAACCTATTTTAAGTTGTTGCCCCTTACAACCCGACCCATTTAATATTTGGAGTTCTAATGAATTTAACATATTTTGATTCGTTATCCTATCTTAACTCGATTCATACCCAACTTAACCCACCTAATTTACCGGACATAGTTTGGGCAAAGGTCAGACCATTTTTGTATAGTTACATTAGGGTACCATCTTTCATTAAGACTACAAACTAATAAGTGCATGGTTATATGATGGATCCAAACAAATGGCTAAGTGTTTTCCAAAGAAATGTGTTACAAGTTCAAATCAAAATAACAATATCATTGTTGAACATTGAAATAAATTCATATTCTAGAAATAAAATAAAGTAAATAGTCTGATCATTAACAACAGAAGAATACATTAAACTTAACTCGTAGCATTTTGGTTTTATAGAGGTGTCTTCGATCTGAAAACTCAACACAGAAAGTTATTCAGAGCGGCACCTCATGGTAGCTTTAATAAAAGTGGTCACCTGTGTAAAATACAAAATCTTAAAAATGGCACGACTTTTCAAACAAGACAACATGTGGTTTGAGGTTGTGAGCGACAATGGTGAAATGCACTTTTCAAACAAGACAACATGTTGTGAGCGACAATGTATTTTTACAACGAGGAATAACCGACGCAGACGACTTCATGGAGTGGCTAACATTTTTCAAAAGTGACATATAAAGTGGTAAGTAGGAGATAACAAAGATGGTGACAGGGAAAAATGCGACCACAACATTAGATTTTGGGGAAGAGATTATCTAAAATCCTTCAATCCTAAAGGGTGATGTGAGAATGGAAAGGAATATAATGACTGAGGTCAAAGCAAATCCGAGTGAGAGTACATCAGCCATGGTGAAAATAACAAAGAAATGATGGTTTTCAAGAATGGGATAGCCCTTCTCATTTGGTACCCCAGGTACATGTTAGCTGCAGCAAAGGCAACAGTGGCAATGAGTACAGCAACAATGGAGCAATTCTCAGTAGTGCGCTTCATCCAATCCTGGGCATCTACGTGAAGCTGAGCATTACTCTCAGCTAAAAGACTTCCAGCGTCTTCTTATTGGAATTGAAGTGCTTTGTGAGATGGGTTGCAAGGATTTTCTTTATTCACTGCATACACAGACCATCTTGTCAGATGGCTTGGGAAAAGACTTACCGTAAGGGTAAAATAGGCATCAGGCATCACCTATTTTAGTTTTTGTTTCCCTTTCTTGATGGTTATGTTTGGACAAGTTTGGTGAATTTGGAAACAAAATCTTTAATTAGATTTTGGTTTTCTTGATCCTAAAGTTTAGGAATTATTTTGAAAACCAAATCTAGTCAAAGTTCCTTCCTAAAACCGTGTCTCTAGAGTCATTGTTTATATGATAATAAAATCTAGGAGTTATGGTAAGTGTATTTATTTCCAAATTCTAATCTTTGTTCTTCTTGGAGTTGGATTCTTTATTGTGTGTAGGGTTCCTCTACATTATAAATAAATGACATGGCCAACGGCTGAAAGTAGTGCATTGCGAGAGAGAGTAGAAAACCAGAATTTCATAAGTTGTTCCAGTTCCAGATTTTGTGCAGATTTTGATTGTAGCTTCGGATGTTACAACATTGGAAGCTACATTGAGAGGTGGTGTTGTTTTGTCTTCCTAGCTGATTTTAGGAAGTTGTTTGTTTCTTCCACGTTTTCTATACCTGTTTTTCTGTGGGTTTTTTGGTCTCCAAGACTTGTTGTCTTGTGAGAGTATTTTATTTGGTGATTTCACATAGTTTTTGTAAAACAAATCATATCATTTAGTGAAAATCTTTTTGGTCATGAGGCAAGATCTACAAGTATAGGCTTGTAGATTGTTTGGTAAACTTTTGTGTTTAGTTTGCTGCTTTATAATCAAGTCTTCCGCTGTTTTACGTTTCTGACCATTGTGACTTCCATTGTAGCTTCATCAGAAGCTACATTGGAAACTACATTGGTATTTTTAAGAATCCTAGCTACTATTGTTCCTTCAATTGGTATCAGAGCCCCTCTTGACATCACTAAGAGAAGATTCTGGTTGTAGTCGTGATGGATTCTCAGTATGAGAATGTTGTTCGTCCTCCAACTTTGACTAATGCGAATTATTCTATTTGGAAAGTAAAGATGTGTATCTTCATCAAATCAATTGATGAAAGAGCGTGGCTTGCTATTCTAAATGATTGGAGTCCTCCAAAAACAACTGATACGGATGGTGATGTTAAGATCACCAAAGAAGCTGATTGGTCTAAATGGGCATGGGCGTCCATTTATTCATTAACATACAATTATCACATTTATAACTAAAATGTTATACCAAAGGAAAGTCTCATAAACCAACACCCACGTACACCCTCGTGTGTGTAATGCTTTATTTTATTTTATTTTTTTGTGTATATATATATATATATAGAGAGAGGGTGAGAGGGTGGAAGAAGACTATATCGAGTCGAAGCAATGAGGGAATTTGAGTTGTTTGATTTATGAATGTGATCCATTTGAAATGCACCACCAAAGATTTAATTTTACATGCTAAATTCAATCATCCAGGTTGATGTAGAGACATTAAATGAATGAATGAAGGTTCAATCTTTGACTATTATATCTATACTCGCACTCACCTTTTATCCTCACCTCATTGTGGGTGCCCCAGAGATATCCCGCGCCCCGCGCTCCCTTGGTTAGGGGAATGCGGCGTGCGGAACGGACATCACTGCTCGCATTCCATCTTCCCTTGTCTAGGGGAAGACGAAATTAAAAGTGCGAGAGGAGTGTTGTCAAAAGTGCGTTGAATACGCCTCGGTCACTTTAGTGAATTTTTGGTCCGTTATGGGAGCTATGGGTTTTCTGTATCAGGTTATCCCTTGTTTAGGGGATAACAGGATGCAGGAAAGCATCACCCTTTCATTCACATCGTCCCTTGTGTAGGGGAAAATGGAAAGTGCAAGAAAGGATGTTGCGGGCCCCACTACAGACTTTATGAAAATAGTCTTATGGCCTATTTCGGATCACTATGAGTGCTTTGGGTTTTCTATATCAAGTTATCCCTTTTTTAGGGGATACCAGGATATAGGAATACATCACCCTTTCATTCTCATTCTCCATTTTTTAGGGAAAAACAAGAAAGTGCAAGAAATGAATGTTGTGATGCCCCACAGCGATCCAAAATGTTTTGCTAGAGTCGTCATCTTTATTTTAAGGAAGAAATAAAGAAAAAAAAAAAAACCAGAGAAAGCAAAAACTGGTTCGAAGGCTAAGTTACGAGTTGGGAAGGTGCTAGGCACCCAACTCGCCCCTTCGGTCACAAAAGTGGTTTTTGGCTAAAATATGATTTTTGTTATATTTATCTAGCAAATAAATAAATCATTAACTACCTACAAATACATACATATTTACATTATTTACGGACTTGCAACCGTCTCCTTCCAATAATTTACAAATACATTTAAAAATATTTGGCCATAATAATGGCTATTTTAAATGCTATTTTCTAAAATAATCAGGGCAGCACAACGACTTATATTTTTACATTGGGCCGGATGAAAAATAACTTTTGAATATATAAACGCTCTTAAAGGCTCACCTTTTAGAGCGTGGTGTGCTCGCTCTATCCTTCTCGAAAGAGGGAGTCTTTTTTGCTTTGTTGTTGCTGTGGTTCAGGCAGAGTAACGGCTTGCGAGAGTTGCCTTTGGGATCTGTAAAACGGGCGGAGCAACTGCTTGCCTTTTGACACTTGCTTGTTTGCTGATGGCGGAAATTGAGCAGAACAAGGGTTTATTTCTAGCTGATTTGACCTTTTCACTCGGGCAGAACTGCTCTTTCCGAGGGTTTTGGACCGAGAAAATAGGGTGGATACCTAACTAGATGGCTAGGGATTAATTTAACCGGTTGGATTTGCTTTTGGTGGAGTTTTGGCAGAGCTTCGAGGCTTTATAGGAGAGGACGCTCACTATCTCTCGATCGCTCACAAATCTCGCAGCGTAATAACAACGCTGAGAGCTTTTGGGGTTTCTAAGGTGTTCTAAGTGTGTCCAAAGTGAACCCCGGGGCCTCTATTTATAAGCTGGGAGAGGGACATCGAAGGAATTAAAATTCCTCTCTTTACGCTTCAATTCCTTGTATAGTGTGCCGGAAAATCGATATATTGTGCGAACTGTAGCACTTGGGGAATCCCTGTAGCACAAACTGGGCGCCAGGTGAAGGGATTTTGGGCGCCGCGCCCAGCTTCATAGTTGGCAATGCCAACTATTCAAACTTTGGCCATTTTTGACGCTTTAGCCCCTGCATTCCATTGTTTTGCGCATCATGCTTTATCTTTTGCATTTTTTAAACCCTGTAACTTGACATTTGTTAAGTTTTAATAGATCTTGATATCATATGCCAGAGTTACATATCAGGGATACAAAATTGGGGTGTCTACACTCATCTATACACACACATACATGCAGAGCACAAACACACGCATACAGATACAGAACACACATATAGGTACAGATACATAACACACATAACAAAACACACACATACACCCACACAGAGACAAAGAGACTAGAGAGAGATGCTTGAGAAAGTTGACAATTAGGCAATTAGCATGCATGTGCAAAATGTTAGATAGAAACACGAAAATTGGGGGAGAGGCAAAGAGTCGAAATTTCGGTGTGGGTGCATAGGTGGGCGCCCATTTAGCCCATCATACTTAATGGTTTTAAATGGTCATGCGACTCATGCTCATTTATAATTTTAAGTGTGTTCATACCCATTTTTTGGTGGGCGGTCTGGACAGACATATAAGCATGGGCACAAAAATTGTCACCTTTACTTAAATGTGAAGTTAAAATATTTCTATAGACTAGTAAGGTTCACGTGCATTGAACGTGGTGTTAATGATTTTTTAAAAAGTGAAATTTGTTAATTCCTTCATTGTTTTTGTTGACTTTTAATTATTAGATTTTTGTGTGTTTTAATCTTTACAGTTTTTTAGAGTTATAAATTATGTTGTTGTGTGTTTAGCATTTCTGATACTTTGTTTTTTGATCATTTATAATGTATGCTTTTAGTCATTGTATAACAACATATCCTATACATTTGTCTTTTTTGTTGGTTATTTTTAAATCTCTTTTTTTTTAAATATCAAACATGAATTCATTCATTTTTATTAGTGTATAAATTGAAAACAATTCAAACTTACTATCTTAGATAAGCACATTGTTGTTAGAGACTTTGTTTATGTTGTTTCTGGAATTTATGACTCTTTAAAAAAATATTGTGTTGGAGAATCAAACTCTCAACCCCAAAATATATAGTTGTACTGTATCTATGAAGTCCCACTTTGTCACACCCAACCTAAGTTTTGTGTCATCTTCATATCATTTTATAACTTTTTTCTAGTTTACCCCAGCCACGACGAAGGTTACCAATATAACATTAAGGTGCACATGAGATTTCACGTGTAGGGTATTTTGATCATTTTTTTGGCAACGCTTTCTCTGCTTTTATTACCCAAAGAGAAACTTCTTTTTTTCTTCTCCAACAACTCTTTCTCTGCTTCTTCTCCATCAATGACCTCTTATGTAAATTTTAATTGAGATAAAACTCAAGAATGTATGAATCTTTTATTCAAAATTTTATATTGAAAAATAAATAAAAATAGAGCGGAATCATATCAGATATAAGAGAGATATAACTGAAGATAATCACAATCAGGTGTCAAGGCCGCCACGAATAAGAACCCACAAAAAATTAAAGTTGTCACAGCCCCCTGACATTTCTCCCTTTCTCTCTCATACAACACAATACACAAGCATACACCACGAATTTCAAAACTCATATTTGAACCAATCACAAATGTATATGACAAAGATGAGGCACGCCATGGTTCAATCCGTCTTCATCGTCCCTAGCTTCAACTCTAATAAATTTCTCATCGACACCGTTGATATTGTTTATGGTTTGATTTGACCAAATTATCGATCTTAAACATTATTCGCCACCGTGTCTATCACTACGATTACCAGACATGACATCATCATCACCAAATTTGACATGGAATATGAAATGCTACAAAATTACGTTGAAGGCCAAAGTGGATTTGGTGGATACTTAGGGAAATTTTGTATTTTTGACTACTTTTGATGGGGCCAAAATATGATTAGCTCTCAAAATTACACAATAAATCTCACATTGCACCCCAACCCACGAAGTGTCTCACTTCCATACCTTATTTTTCTATTTGTCCCACTTTGCCCCCTTCCGTCTATGGGTGTTGAAAGTAGTAACGAAAAATTGTATGTGCATGTCACATGAAGATAATTTTGATAATTTTTCTTGGGGTGCAAAATGAGATTTTGTTATAACTTCAATATTTAGTTACACATTTAGTATTTAAAATATGTTTTAAAATAAAAATAATAAATAATTGTTTCAATAATCCAAAAATAATTATATGGCCAATTTACAATTCCCCGCAAAGTATCCACCAAATCGCATAGTGCACCATAACCTAAGGTTTGTTCCATAATGGTATGTGATGCTACATTTTTTTTTCCATTTTCTACCCTACCCTTGACGGACGTTAGAAAATTCACTTAAAATAACACGTGATCTTCCACGTACGAGGCAAAAATGACATTTTCCTTATCTGGTTAAAGAGTAAATGTATTAAAAGGAAAAACCCTAATCTTACATCCTCTCATTCTCTCATCTCATGGTGCAATCCCATCTTCGGCTCCATCGTAATAGCGGCCATCTCCAGCCCCACCATATATAGAAGCCGTCATCTCCAGCCTAAACCCTTCCCACTCCAATCACTCCTATCACAGCCCTGGCGCTTACCTCTTTCGATTTTAACCAAATTTCATCTTCGATCTCCCTCATTTTGTCCCCTGCAAAAGTCGTGCCCGAAGTAGCAATCAGAGGCTATAGAGTATACTTATTAAAAACCTTATAAAAACATGAGATTAATAGAAAACCAATAACCCATATCATCGAATTCATCAGAAAGAGTGACGAGCTTGAATTAAGAGAAATTGTAAGGGTTTTTATTGAAATACTCTTCAACTTTGCTGGAGAAAATTGGGCATGCGACCGGCTTGCATATGACTTAAAACAAAGTATCGAAATTGAGAGGATGTTGAATAAGCCATGGTTCTAGATGATTTCAACCTCAGAGCAACTGTCATGGTGGTCGGGTTGAATTATTTAAAGAATTATGAGAGAAAAAAGTATAGTTAAGTTAAGTCATGTAAGAGGATGAAAGGGGGGATGAGAAATTGATTGATTTCAGTTATGGTTGGGTTTCATCGGAGAATGTGAGTGGATCCAATTTCATACAAGAAATCGGAGATGTGACGGGTATCTATGGGTAAAAATTTTTCATATCTTTTGTTTGCGTACTTTGTTTTCATCATCAAGATAAAAAAAATTGATAATGAAATCAAACACATATCTATCTTCTGGGTTAAGAGAGAAATTTGGAGGGAGTGGACAAAACTCAGATCGGGTTCTGGGTTAATTTTTGTTTTGGGGACAACTGACGACCGGAAAACATGGTAGGTCGTTTTTCTAGGTTTTCTTTCGGCAAGAAAAAAAATGGAATGGTGGACCCCCATTCCATTTTTTTAACATTTTAACTTTACACACACATTTATATAATTTTTTTGATAATTATATTTTATTTCTTAATTTTATTAGGCTAAAATACATTTAGCACCCCCAAAGTTTACACCAAATTCCTAATATTTCCCTCGAGTTAACATCCACAAGAAAATGTCAAATTAACGTGACTTTTCTAACGGTTGTGGTTAGGGTGAAAATAGGTATAAAAAAAACGTCAAATACTATTATGGGACAAACCTTGTGGTTGGGGTACAAAATATGATTTGGTGGATACTTTTGAGGGAATTGTAATTTGACATAATTATAAGGAAAATGCTATCCTTACAACTAATTATATTACTTTCCTTACAACTAAGTTTTGAAGAACTGCAAACTTGTTTTGGACAAAGACATTTTTGTTCTTTTTCAAGGCTTAGTTGTAAGGAAAGTTATAAAATTAGTTGTAAGGCTAGCAACGTTATTATTATAATTTTTCTAATATTTAAATTAAAAATTAAAAATTTGTATTACTCTCAAAAATGAAATTTAGAATTAATTTAATTTATTTTGTTATCATTAGCTTTCTTCCATCAACCTCATCATTCTTAGACCCACCACCATTATCACCTCAAATAACACCATTAACTCAAATATCAATTTTTTATTTTATTTTATTTTTTGTCTAATTCTTTACTCATTCGTTCAAATTAACCTATATGCAAACTCGTCATTTATAGACCCACCACCACCACAACATTAAATTTCACTATTTACAAATACAAATTAATTTTTTGAATTTTCAAATTTGAAGATTGAAACTCAAACTCATATGTAGATTTGAAAAATTGATGATTTGGAAATCTAACAATGTCATATTCCACCTAAACCGCCATTGTCATGCTTACAATCACCCCAAACATCACTCCTAACCACCACCGCTAGCATCTCTACAATCGCCGCCACCAGTCACCACCAAAAAAACACGTTCACCTTGCTTTGCTAAAACGGAAAAATAAAATATCTTTAGCTTCTGTTAAGTCACCGTTAAAATTGGATGGCAGTTAGGGATAGTGACAAAATTGCATATATCTTTAAAAGTATAATGATAATTTCGCTCGAAACATAGTACATTGTTAAAGTTTAACAATTAATCAAAGTATAGTGGCAAAATTAACCATTTTTCCCTCAAAAAATTAACCATTTTTATTTGATTTGATTTCTTTTTTAATTCTTTACTCCTTCCTTCAAAATAACTAATTTGCAAAACTCATCATTTATAAACACATCACCACACGACTTTGAATTTCACTTTTTACAAACTCAAATTCAATTTTTTGAATTTTCAAATATTCAAATTGAAACCAAAACCCATGTGGATATTTGAAAATATAATGATTTGGGAATCTCACAATGTTGTATTTTATCCAAACCACCACTGTCATCCCTACAATTGCCGCGACCACCGCCCCTAACACCACCATCCCTACAGTCATTAGTATTACTATTACCACCACCAAGAAATGCATTCACCTTGCCTTGTTTAAATGGAGACATATAATCTTTTTAGCTTCCGATTAATCAGACTTTTTTCTTAAAACGTCTCACATTTCTTAGTTCTTATCCACTTTCGGTGTCAAATTACTAAGCAAGTTGATAATCTAATTAATTTTAGGATATACTACTTGAAAGAATGTCGGTTGGTGGCAGTATCTTCTAATAAAATGAGAGTTGCGGTAGAAGAAAAGAAAGTCGATAGCCAAGGAATGAGAATAGAGAGATTCTCATAAGTAACTACATCGGGTCCTATGAAGAGGAGCAAGCAAGTTAAGAGTAAAAGAGGTTTGAGATTAGGAATGCAGTTATGGAGAGAAGTAAAATATTTGAACCCAGTTATTTGTGTTTACTGCAATTGGTTTTGTTTGTAATATCTACAAGTTTGGGAACAATATGATAGTTTTTAAGGCTGTTTGTAGTAGTCTGAAAATTCAAAGAAGTAAACTGTAGATTTTAGTTTATTTTTTCTAACAAAATGCACAGATTCATCAAATGGTTCTTCATATTTTTTTTCATCTTCTTGTCATTATGACACATTTTCTTAACTCATTTATCTTATTTTATTCATGGGTAATAACTAAACATGCTACAAATTTACTTAATATCTCGATACTCACCAACAATTCTATTATTATAGAAATAAGTTTTCAAATAAATATAATAATGTCTTTTCCGAACATATTTAAGAAAGTAGAACCATATTATTTTTTAGCTTCGAATAAAGTTTTAGTGTCTCGACTGAGTAAGGGTATTTTTGTTATTTTAGAAAATATTGGGCGACATTTGTAACGATAATGGTAGGCGGGGGAAACTGATAAGAAAATCAAAACACAAGACGAAATGAATATAATTAAAAAATGTAGGACCTAACTTTAAAATAAGTATAAGTCAAGGGATCAAATTACTATTTCATTATTCATGGAATTAATTAGTTGATCACGCAATATCGGTGGTGACCTTGTCGTTTTGTCCACATAAGAAACAAAGGTGGCTGGTTCTGCTTGTTCCTTAATTGTAACATGCATAAGACAAACAAAACGCCGTTAAGAGTCTGGGATGCCCCGACTAGAACCCTCCGGCGTGAGAGTAAGGTTTCCGGTAGGGTGTATAATAAATGTGTAACAATACTGGTCGTTCAGATAAGTGAATATGATAAGCGAGTTAGGATATCTGAAAAATGGCTTACCTTTCAACAGTGGGGAATGTCTCCTATTTATACATGATTGGCCTTGTGAGGTGGTGGCCTTTGATAAGGGAGCATGTTGCAGCTGGTAATAAATGGTCTGCAGCCCTATCAGGGATGATGATTGGGCTGGGCGCTGTCAGGGAGTTGGTGATTGTGTGTGTCAGTTTCTTCAGGCCTTGGGAAGCTTCCTGTCAGGTCCGATGATCATTAACTCTTTCGCCGAGGCCGAGTGGACTGAGGGCAGTGGATCTCAATTCGTTTCTTACCTCGGCTCAGTTGTTCTAAGAAGTATTTTTGCCGAGCTCACATTGGCTCGGCTGCCTCGCTGGTCCCTGTTACCGGTCTGTCATGAGTGGGTCCCGTAGTGATGCCGAGGAGGATTTTCGAGGTTTCATCCTTTCATTTGCATATGACAAATTTACTCTTTTAGTCTTAATTAATGATGTGTGATTTATTATATTTATGGCTTTTTTTTTCCAATCATTATTGTTTGGAATGGTAAATTTACGTATATTGTCCTTAACAAAACGCACAGATTCATCAAATGATTCTTCATTTTTTTTATCTTCTTGACATTATGACACATTTTCTTAACTCATTTCTCTTATTTTATTCATGGGTAATAACTAAACATGCTACAAATTTGCGTAATATTTTGATACTCACCAATAATTCTATTATTATAGATACATATTTTCATATAAATTTAATAATGTCTTTCCCGAACATATTTAAGAAAGTAAAACCATATTATTATTTAGTTTCGAATAAAGTTTTATTGTCTCGACCGAGTAAGGGTGTTTTTGTCATTTTAAAAAATATTGGACGACATTTGTAATGATAATAGTAGGAGGGGGAAACTGATAAGAAAATCAAAATATAAGACGAAATGAATAGAATTAAAAAATGTAGGACCTAATTTTAAAATAGGTACAAGTTAAGGGATCAAATTATTATTTAATTATTCCTGGAATTAATTAGCCTATGACAAATTTACTCTTTTTGCATTAATTCATAACAAGTGATTTATTATATTTATTATGGTTACTTTTTTTTCCAATCTTTATTGTTTGGCATGGTAAATTTATGTGTATTGTCCTTAACAAAATGCACAAATTCATCAAATGGTTCTTCATTTTTTTTCTTTATCTTCTTGAGATTATGACACATTTTCTTACCTCATTTCTCTTATTTTATTCATGGGTAATAACTAAACATGCTACAAATTTGTTTAATATCTCGATACTCACCGACAATTATATTATTATAGGTACAATTTTTCATATAAATCTAATAATATCTTTCCCGAACATATTTAAGAAAGTAAAACCATATTATTTTTTAGTTTCGAATAAAGTTTTAGTGTTTCAACTAAGTAAGAGTATTTTTGTCATTTCAGAAAATATTGGGCGACATTTGTAACGATCATGGTAGGTGGGTGAAACTGATAAGAAAATCAAAATATAAGACGAAATTAATAGAATTAAAAAATGTAGGACCTAACTTTAAATTAGGTACAAGTCAAGGGATCAAACTATCATTTAATTATTCATGGAATTAATTAGTCTATGACAAATTTACTCTTTTAGCCTTAATTAATGGTGAGTGATTTATTAAGTTAAGGGGTAGGTTGTCCATATATTAAGTTCTAAGAGACAACCTAGACTTTTATAGATAGTTAGAGTTAGATTAGATTAGATAGATTAGATTAGATTAGATTAACCAACGAGCTCTAGCTCAACTGGTACTGCTCACTTCTCCTAACGGAGAGGTTGGGTGTTCGAGTCTCACTAGAGACACTGACTTTACACAACTCGGTAGAGAGGTCGGGTGTTCAAGCCTCTTCGGAGGCATCGTTGTTGTTAAAGCCTTATCCAAAGGCCCCATTTAGCTACTCACCTATCTTAACGGAGAGGTTGAGTATTCAAGCCCTACCAGAGGCACCCTGGGACTTAACTACTCTCAACCGAGAGGTCGGGTGTTCAAAAGCCTCCCCAAAGGCACCAATTGTTCGAGTCATACCAAATGCATCATATATATATATAATTGTAACCTTTCAAGGCATTAAATATAATTAAAAAAAATTAAGGGTTGGGGTACGATCTATGTCCCTTCCAACCTTTTGAAAAAAAAAAAGATTAGATTAGATTATATAGATAGATTAGATTAGATTAGATTGTTACCATAATGAAACTCTAGTTTCAAGAGGCCTTTTACCTTTTTTTGTGTAGCAGAAGCACCTTTAACTGAGACACCTGCAACATTCAAAAAAAAAAAAAAAAGAAGGTGAAATTTCAATCCGTAACGTTCAGATTAAAACATAAGAAGCTGTTCAAATTAAGAATGGCGACTAACTTGTGCTTCTTTCATGGCTTAGTTAGTATAAGGATCAAATGAAACAATTGCGAGAAAATTAATTAGCAGATTGTCGTGTAAATAAAACAGAGATAAAAGGATATGGTATCATACGAGAGTATATTAGTAGCTCCAGAAAATTAAGCGTACGCCCACTTCTTAATGCTGACGAATTACATGCAAGAACTTGAAGAGAACATTATTAAGGCATCCTACTTTACTTAATATGATGAGATTCTACTTCTCTGTCTTGATCGAGCAAAGTCACCACTCACCACCAAGGCCTTCGGGGTTAGTCTCTTCATTCCTAGTCCGTTGAGAGCACTTAAAGTTGTTGACGATAATAATTACTCTCACACTCGAGGGTTTGAGTAGGAACAACCCTCGACTCCAGCTTACAGCGCTTTCTTGCTACTTTCGGGGTTGAATATTACTCTTTGACGTCCACTTCATTTGCACCACCTCTCTTTACGATATTGCGTGGAAGTCTGGCGAGATCATCATTTTAACTCGATCATTATATATATATATATATATATATATATATATAATCACTTGTGTGTAACCCCAAACTCAGTACCGACGCCGCAATCCCACAATTTGGTTACGTCAATAACAATCATATTTTAAATCATAAATGTTCTCAATTACATAATAAATAAACCTTAAAACATTATTGACTAAAGTCAAAATAAACCCAAAGTAATTCAATCCAAAATCAATCTCATACTTAACATGAGTCAATAATTTAGTCAAAGTACTATCAAGTGATTCAATAAGAAAAGACTAGATCTAAAATTTTCGGAACCAGCATCTTGGTCTATCCGAGCCAAAATCCTCTAATAAATCTTACTCATTACCTGAGAAAGAAGAGTATGAAAGGGTGAGCGAACAATGCTCAATAAGATCATATACAACCCCTCTGATTACTAAGGAAGAGTTAATCAGAAACAAATCAAAGATGAATCAAGTGTTCAATATAAGATCGGATTTCCAAAAAAAGATAAGTATTCAACGATTGAATCGAGTAGCTCACTGCCATCAACCGTCTTATACCAGTTGATGACAACAGACTACTCACAGATATATACTCAGGATTCCAAGTGAAAGATAACAATACAACAAGTAGACTCGAGTAACCAATTGTCATCAACTGTCTTATACTAGCTGATTACAGATTACTCACAAAATTTCATGATCACATAAACAATTCATAAATCATAGATCATAATTCACATATCACAATTTATAGATCATAATTCATAGATCATTAGTATATCCAGATAACCATACCACTAGTTAGGTGGCATTCGAATAATTCGACTGTTCGATAACCATATCCACTAATCAAGTGATATTCGATAAAATCAGTAATTCGATAATCATGTAACCGACTTAGTGATAATTGTAGAATTTCAAATAATCAAATGTTACTACAAAACTATGTATCATAAAAATCATATTTTTCATATCGAAAGACATCTTACATGAAATTCAATCATGATGTGAGAATAACACAGAGAATCAAATCATAAGTTAGAATGACGTGTAAGCGACGGAGTTTGAATTCAAATGTCGATTTAAAATCGATGTACGTTTCAAGAAAATCGATGTCAAATAAGTAATAGAAATCTAACGAACGATATATAAAAAATCGAAAACCTAAAAGAGATATAATTCCTTACCTCAAAATATTTAACAAAATAATTACCGCCATGCATACAATTGCCTCAAATTCATTTGTCTCAAACTAACATTTACCGTAATAAAGCATCCATTAATATATCTATATAAATACATCTTTCAAACAACTTATTTCTTCTTTCTTTCTTTTTGACTGTTCTCACTCTCCTATCACCTAAATCCATGTAACTGCCACCATCACTTTATGTAATCTATAACTTTTTAAGCCCCACACACACCACACACCGCATACCACACACCACACACCACACACATAATTATATACTCTAAATCCTAGCACACACTAACAGTCTAACACACACATACATTATCATATACTCCAATATAATAATATATACTAAATATATATATCTATTCTTTGTACACACAATTTACACATTAAAAATTACACACACAATACCCTATACATTATTTAACCTTCTTCCAATCTGTTTTCTTCTCTTTCGTTCTTTTTTGATCAGCATCACCCTGTTCTATATATATAATACACTCATGTAACAAAAAATATGAGAGTCTGAATTGTTTACTTAGGATAGCTGTCGCATCCTCCTCTTCTCACATGTTCGATCTGTAACGCCCCAAATTTGGCACCGACACCGCGGTCCCACAATTTGGTCACGTCACCAATTCTAAATACTAACTCACAAAATATCCACAATAAAACATTTAAGTTTTTCCTATTCAAAAATACATAACGGTCTAATACAAGTTCCGAAATATAATAACCACCATAAAATCCTGAACAAATGTTTCATCCTTAAATAAAAACTGTCAAATCTAGGAAAATTTATCTTGTCCGCGCCACCTTTCAAACGATCAACCTGATCCCAAAAAGATTTCAAATTTTACTTATGACCTGAAGAAAATAGAAAAAGGGTGAGCGAACAATGCCCAGCAAGTTCATATACAACCCCTCCAGTTTCTAAGGAGGAGTTGACCACAAAAATAAATTTCACCAGGGTCAAATAATTTTAACAAGACCAAAAACTGCATTTATCAGATAAAGAAACAAATAAATTGAATATGGTGCTAACTAGGAGTTCCAAATAATAGATAAAGCTCAAAACAAATACGAGATATTCAATTGTCGCCAACTGTCCCATTCCAGTTGAAAACAAAAAAATACCCGCAGATTCCATGATCACCTAAGTGGTCAATTTGACTGACTAAGCGCCTAATGGGCTTTGAGCTCAATGGGCCAAAACCACTTACAGGCCTAAAGGTGTATCCGGGATAACCTCACCACATGTCGGTGGTGTCAAATAATTCAAGTTCACAAATGTTACGTATTTCACGTAACAACTTAATTTACTTAGTGATCACGGAGGATTTCCAAATAAAGTCAAATGTCCAAAAATATGCAATTCATTTTTCCAACGAATTGATATTTCAAAGAAGTCAAACGTAGGTTACAAAAGTTTCAAAATTCAGATTATGAATAAAATAGGCTCGACGGAGTTCAAAGCAAATATCGGCGAATGCTGAACATAGGTTTACAAAGAAAGTGCTAAGCCAATAAATTATAACGGAAGCCTACCGATCGAATAAAATACGATGATCAAATAACTTAAAGGAGTATAATCTCTTACCGAAAAATAGTGGACAATAACTTGTACGTGTAAGTCACTGATGCTCGTATTGGCCCAAATCTAACAACAAATACATAAAAGACACCAAATTATTTTAAACGACATATTACCCGCATTAAACAAATTTTATTTTTTATTATTATTTTATAACTTAGTTTTAGTTATTATTATTATTTTCGTTTAGGAACCAAATTGACAATGAGCCAAAACAATACACAAACAAACTTTAAACACCAAAATAACCCAAATCCCGAATTTGTTTTTTTTTTCTCTTCCCTGCCGTCACCTTCACTCTCCCTCTTTTTCTTTTTTTTTTTCTTGAAAAGACCACCCCTTACCTTTTTCTTTTCTCCTTTTATTTATTATTTCCCTCCCCTCACATCCAAACTCAAATGGTGAGTTTGATTGTCCAGCCAATACCACTTCACCAATTTCTAACCTTTCATATAATTTATTCCCTCACCCAACACAAAACACAAAAGTCAAAAAGCCTTTCACCATTACTAACATCCTTCTCTCTCGCTCGGCCTCTACATTCTTGCTCTTCTTTTTTTTCTTCATTCTCCCTTCTTCGTTTCTCTGCAATCGGGGCACCCAACCTCCTCCATACTCCCCCAAAGTTCTAACCACAACAATTATTTATCCCAACAATTTCTCATCCTCCCTTAAACTATTTTGCTTTCTTTCCTTAAACCCACAATATACCTTCGATAAGGAACTACAAATTCAGAAAGATCAAAGATCAACATTGAACCTCAAACAATGCCTCTTCTCGCGACTTTGTCCGTCGGTGGCTCGGTGCTCCGTCGATTTCCTTCACTCCGAGACTTCGCCCAAAACTTCCTTCGATCAAGCTCTCTCTCTCTCTCTCTATGCTGATTATCCATCTAGAGACATCCCCCCCCTTTTATAATCATAGAAAATAGTCTTTTCCTCTCCTCCATTACTGCCGAAGTAAAGAGCCGCCACCGTTTTTTCTTCAACGGCAACAAGCTCCGGCCTCTTGGGCTCTTTGTTAATTCACTAATAGGCCCAAATATTAATTTCTTTCAAATTTGGTCAAACCACAAATATCGGCCCAAGATAACTAAACTAATATAGGCCCAATTACACTAAAAAAATAAAAACTATAATATTATCAAAATTAGGGATATTACACTCTCACCCCCTTAAAATAAGTTTAGTCCTCTAAACTTGACGTACCTGGTCAAACAAATAGCTCGGGATATTTCTCCCTCACCTCTTCCTCGAGCTCCCATGTGGCTTCCCTTTCGGTATGGTTACTCCATTGAACCTTAACATAAGGAAGTTCGCCTCCTCGAAACTTTGTCCCCCGATCCACAATCCGGACGGGTTGTTCATCATAACTCAAATCTTCGGAGTTGCAAGGGTTCATACGCGATCACATGACTAGGGTCATGTATGCTTTCTTAGCATCGACACATGGAACACATTGTGAACTCCAGAGAGAGAGTGTAGGTGGTAGAAGCAGTCGGTAGGCGACTTCTCCCACCCTTCGAAATTTCAAACGGTCCAACATACCTCGGCTCAACTTACCCTAATACCAAATCTCATAACTCCTCTTGTGTGAAATCTTTAGAAACACGTGATCCCAACCCCGATTCAAGTCGCGGCGGTTGTTTGCATACGACTCTGCGCTTGCCATAAAAAGAGTCGCTTTACAATCAATGCGCACCTTCTACTGCTTAGCTTGCACTAACTTCGCGTCGTAAGCATCCTTTCACCCACTTCATCCCAACAAGTAGGTGATCGACACTTCGCCCATTACAAAGCCTATGCGGTGCCATTCCAATACTGCGTGATAGCTATTGTTGTGCGTGAATTCCACCAGGCGGATGATCATCCCAAGCGCCTGCAAATCAAAGCTTGCGTCCCGACATGTCCTCGATTAATACGTATGGTCCGTTCGATTGCGACCATACGTTTTGTGGGTGAAAAGTCGTACTCATGCTCAACTTTGTACCTAACGCCTTTTTCTGCGGCCCAAAAACTTAGAGGTGAACCTTGCGTCGATCGACACAATCGAGCCCGGAACCCCATGTAATCGACAATCTCGTTAACATACAACTGGCCAACTTCTCCAAAGAATGCAGCGAGAAAATATGCGGACTTGGTTAATCGATCCACAATAACCCATATAGCATTGTGACCGCTTCAAAGATCTAAGCGGCCGATCACAAAAGTCCATTGTGATATGTTCCCACTTCACCTTGGAGGCCGTGTAATTATGCAATAACCCTCCCCGGCCCCACGTGCTCGATCTTCACTTGCGACATACCAAACACTTGGAGACGAACTCCGCGATCTCCCTTTCATGTTGTCCCAGGAAGGTATCACACACGTCCCGGTACATCTTGGTACTACCGAGTGTAGCGCGAACCTCGAGCTATGTCTTTCCTCCAAGATTTCCCTCTTCATTCTAGGTCGGGGACACAAACTGCGGATCCAAAATGTAGAATCCACATCAGCTACTAACTTGGGAAATCTGAATGGCGACCCTCTTCGAGCCCTTTCGAGACTTTAAATCGCTTTGGGTCCACACAATCTGCGCTTAATTCTCTAACAAAGATGGTTGCCTGGCTCATCGCCGCCAAAGTCCCTATCTGGAACCACGACTTCAATTCCCAAGGATTCTAATCGTCTAAAATTCTCCTTTCCTTAGTGATCATAGGCGCCAAGCTCCGCAGTTCTTCCGACTCAGCGTCGGCCAGCAGCGTTGGCCTTCGAGTGGTATAGTATCGTACAATCATAATCCTTAAGTAGTTCCAACCACCCTTGACTGCATGTTTAACTTTTTTTGTGTGAATATATACTTAAGACTTTTATGGTGGGTATAAATCTCACACTTCTCCCCATCAGATAATGCCTCAAATTTTCAAAGCAAAACACCACCAGTACGCCACTCCAAATCATGGGTTGGATAGTTCTTCTCATAGTTCTTGAGTTGTCGGGAAGCATAAGCAATTACCTTGTCATTTTGCATCAGGCAGCTTTAATCCTTTTAGCGATGCATCAGCAGCAGATCCGCGAACCCTTCAGACCGGATGGTAGGTAAGGATCGGAGGCGATACCAAGTCGATCCTTTAACTTCTTGAAAACTAGCCTCACGTTCATCATCCATACAAACTTAACATTATTTTGAGTCGTCTAGATAAAGAATGCGCTATCTTTGAGAACCCCTCCAAATCGGCGATAATAGCTTAGCCAACCCCGGCTTCTAACCAGGTGACGGTGTTGTGGTCCTCCCGATTTACCAAGTCTCAATCTTAGATGCCATCCTTTGATACTATGAAAGCTACCTTCTCGGCCAAAATTCACACTTCTTAAATTTGGCATACAATTTCTTTTTCTCTTAGGATCACACACCGGCTCTCAAATGTTCTTCATGCTCTCCACAGTCTTAGAGTAAACTAAGATATCATCGATGAACGATCACACAGCGGTCGAAACTTCTTGAAACCACATTTCATCGGTGTAAATAAATTTGCGGAGCATTGGTCAACCCAAATGGCATAACCGGGAACTCATAGTGGCCATATGCGGTTCTAAGCCGTTTTAGAGATATCTTCATTCTAACCTTAGCGATGGTAGCGATCGGAGATCGATCTTGGAAAGAAATGCGACACGCTGCGGTGGTCAAACAAATCATCAATTCTTGGTAAAGGGTACCTATTCTTTCTTGTAACTTGGTTCAACTCGATAGTCAATGCCTGACCTCATAGGCAGTCTTTCTTCTTTACAAACAACATAGGAGCTTGAGGTGGCTCGGCCAGAATTAACCCATTTTCCTACAACTCACATGCGTTCGCCCCGATTCCTTAAGTTACGCCGTCCTATATGGTGCCTTCGAGATGGAGTCGTCCGAGCCTTTAGGTCAATCATAAATTCTACCTCACGCTACGGTGGTAGGCCAGGAGTAGATCCTGCGGAAACACGTCCCCCGAACTCATTAACTTCTTTGGAAGTGATTCGGCTAACTCGCTACGCCAATGTCGGTGATGGAGGCTATCCTGTGACCACTCAAAATCTCCCTTGCCTTTAGGAAAGAAATAAGACGCGACCGCCCGGCTTGGAACCATTAAACCTAAACTCTGGCTCACACGGAATCGCAAACTGACCTCTTTTTCAAAACAATTCACCTAGCATGGAAGCGACTAACTTGATCCATACCAAGTAATATCGAAATCTTGAATGTCTAAGGGTATTAGTCAGGAGTCAGCGAACGAGATCTAAACTCTTGTAGTTCACAGGAATAGATTCGCTTGATTGGGGTATCTATGATGATTTCGACATCTAGATTTTGGGGAGATAATTTCATGCGACGTCAGAAGCGTTAAAATAAGAGTGGGTAGCACCGGGGTCAATTAAAGCATACACGTTGCGGGTGTAGAGATGTACGATACTTGTACCACATCATTGGTTGCAGAGCATCTAGTTGTCATAGCAAAAATTCTGGGCAGGTTTGTCCTTGTCCCTCCTCCGAGCCTTTGTTGAAAGTATTCTTGGGCGGTTCCGACGGTTCCCGATCATGCCCCCACCTTTCAGCGGTTAAAACATGCTTGCCCCTCGGTAGCAAGGCTTGTTTGATGCAAACCCCACAAACTGCACACGTGTCATCTTTTTCTGAAAAATTTGATCCCCGACTTTGAGATTGATTCCTTGGCAGTGAGCTCCCCCTTTAAACGATTAATCCTGGCCCCTTCTTTTATTACAGTAAACACTACTTTCTGACCCCACACCTGTCCCTGCACCTCTGGAGCCGTCTCCGAGTTCTCTTCTTATCTTCCTTTTTCTGCGGTACTTTCGGCCGACTCTGCCGACCACCCGAGCCCGATCCGGCTCCTCGCGCAGGTTGGCAATTTCAAAGTCGTCAACCCGACAGTTTATTTGTTGAAGTCTCTCTCCAATTTCTTTCCTTCGATCCTCATCTTGAAAGAAATTAGGAGCATACTTGACAACTCCGTAAACTTAGCATTGTACTCATCCACACTCATTGTCCGCTCCAAAGTTGAAACTTTACTGTCTTCGTTCGCACTCACGAGGGAAATATTTCTTGTTAAAAGCTTCATGAAACATTTCCCAAGTGAAATGGCCACATCGCTGCATGGGCCTCTCTCC
>CM028377.1:135746860-135815636 GCA_013146195.2 Codonopsis lanceolata | reverse complement strand
AAACTCAAGATTATAAACATGCATAATTGAGGTATGAATTGATTCATATGCTAGCAACCAATCCTCAAACAATCATTCATACTATAAAACATTTTTATCCAAAAGTAGCAATGCTCTAGCTTAGATGAAGCGGTCAACCGAGATACCAAATGCAAGTCAAACCGAAAGAGTCATCAACTAATATTTTTTTACAAGACAAGAACACACGGCATGACAATATCAATATAACTTTATAAAGCTTGTAATGTTCGCCAAGGTTGGGCTACAAATGAAGGATAGGATAGCAAGTCAAGAAAGCAAAGAATTTGAAGTTTTCAGATAATGACTAGCTTCATGAAAGCACAACTCTTCAATTTACCACAACCTCACTTCAACAACCCCTTAAACGTTAAACTTTGGGTTGAAAAAGAGATGTCTCATCTACCATGACAATTAAGCTCCACCCATAAATCTCCTTGAGAAAATTGAAGATCAATGGCATTTTTCTTTCTTTCTTTCAGTGGCCACCCTTGATTTTTTTTTTTTTATTTTCTTTCTTTCTTCTTTTCATTGCTTTCCAATGGGACTCTTTTCTTTTTCATTTCATTTTTTTTTCACCACCATTCAACAACAATTATCAAATTCCCAACATTAACATTAATAAGAACAAAACCTTCATGAAGCACACTCTTCCCAACAAGATTACAAAAATAAAATAATTCATTCCAAAGCATGCTCTCTTGAAGGGTGACGCCAAAAGTGTATAGGTTCACGGGATAAGATAATGCGGGTGTAAGAAATGAAGTCAAATGGGGTCATTGGTGCTCTAGGCACACGCCATTCTATATATGAGCTCAACAGACACTAGGGATTTATGTGAAATAAATGGGTAGGATAGAGAAAGGCACAAATGGTCCAAAGATGGTCTATATCATGCTCTTGTCATACACACATGCCCAAACAAAGCTTTTAATCATCAAAATATAACTCGGCATTTAAACTCACAATATGATACTCTTAGACATGTACAACCATCACTAAAGCAAAGCATAAAAATATTTCAATCAACAACTTGGGCAATATCCATCGTGAATGAGGTGATACTACCACATGAATCACAAACATATCCTCAACTATGCATATAGTAATCTCAAAATTGACTCCTAGAAAATAATGCAAGCACAACTAAAAGAGCGCCAAAATGGAGAGATGGATGATCAAAGCATAAATAATTTGGGGCGTAAAAAGCACAATTTTCTCGAATTTAAAAACTAACCAAACCTACTCCCTAAACATAAAATAAAATGAGAAGGGAAGGAAAGAAAACTCCTCAAAGATGATTTCTTATGAAGTCCTGGAAAAGATCCACTCCATGAATCTCCTCAAGCAACCTCCTCACTACTATGAAGCGCTAAACCCCCGCATCAAATCAAGCTCAAAAAAAAATAGAAATGTAATTATGGAATAAAAAATATTTTTGTGAGGATACTATTTACACCTCCTACAAACTCGGGAAGGCTTGGCACTCAATATACATAACATATAAATACAAATGCAAGTAAACTAATTAAAAAAACATGCTCAAAATACAATTAGCTTCGCTTGGTATCGATATAAGCAAACAGAGCAAAAATTAAATCATTCCCGGAAACAAAAACTTGATGTGCAAAAAGCAACTCGACAATAATACCCGTCGTATCAAGTAATAAAGTATACCTAAGTACGAGTTATCGATCACACGGAATGCACGTAATTCTCACTCCGACTAAGTACTAAAATTAGGCTAACTAATTATATTTGAGCGAAAAGAAAATGAATTAAAATCTAAAAATATAAAAATAATCTAAGAAAGTAATTAAATCTAAACTAACGCGAAGGTGGTTTGGCAACAACAAATCAAGATTAAAAAAAATAAGAGTGCAATATTTCTAGTCTAGTCGGTATTTAATTTAATCATCTTTTTACTTTTCTTTAACTCAAGTCTTGGTAGTCGGGCGACTATAATATTCGTTACGAGCCTCGCAACGTATAACAAATCTAGCTACAACTCTAGCCACGGGCTCGCTTTATAACATAGGAGAAAATAGTTGCATGACAAACCAAGCATCCAATGACTATCTACGCACGATCTCCTCTCTATGTCTCACGTAACGTAAACAATTATTGTGATTTTCGAATTAATAGGACGGGCTCTCGATCTTATCCTACAATTCTAGTGATCATCTAATTGTTCCCTACACCATTAAAAGCATGAAGAACACACAAGTAATAACCAAGCGCATGGGTAATACTTCACAAAAGAAACTCTCTATATTTTCTACAAGTCATGTTGGTAGCCGAGACAACAAAATTAGTTAACTACGGGCTCTGCATCTTATAGTCAACCCTAACCTCCCGACCTCGCGAATGGCTAAGGTGGTTCGATCGCGTGTCAAACCCAGGTCTCACAATGGCTATCGGCGTATGTCACAAAACACCAACTATTAAATTGATTGGTCCGAAATATAAAGGTAGCTCTCGTGGATCCTAAATATTTCTAAAATCATTTAATTATTGGTCAAATAATTAAAGGCATTAAGTTCACAAAATAATAATCAACATGAATGTGTACTAAATAAAGAGATAGATTAAATTAAAACACTACATTGGACATAGAAAACTAATTGCATTCCATAAATAATTTAAGCACAAACCAATTCCACATTTACAAAATTAATCAACTCTAGAAATCATAACAAATATCTAAAAAATATAAGTTGAAAGAATTAAACCGAAGAATCGCAAATCCGGGTTGAAATCGTTTGTAGATGCTTTCTTGGCCCTTGATTTGAAGCTCCAAACCTTCAAAGGTGATCAAGAAATTGAGGAAATGAGGAATTTTTGGGTGAAATGGGGGTGCCCCATTTGGGAGCAATGTCCCGAAATGGGGACTTGTGTTTTTGAAAAAATGAGGTCAAGATAAAATGGGAAGCAAAGAAAGGAGCCCAAGGCCGAGGGCAAAAAGAAAAGAACAAGAGAGAAATGAGGGCTAAAAGGTAAAGAAAATAGAGGTCAAGCCGACTTGGATCAAGCGCACCTGTGTTGGGTTCGGGTCCACCCATGGGGAAGCCTCGGTGAGGCCGAGAGAGGGAGTGGTGGGATATGGGTCAACGGGCCGGACATGACGCGGTCACCCGGATCCGAGAGGAGAAGCGCGGGTTATGGGCTGTGGATAAGAGGGCCAGACGGTGACACGTGGACCGTTAAGGAGCCTACAACTCAAGGATGAGAATCTGAACTTGGTACCGGCTCCCCTGCAGTTTTCAAATTTGCTCCTAGCACAGGCTTTCTTTAATTAGCGTCGCATTTCACCCCTTCCGTGGCTTTGCACATTGGTCCTCTTTTAGCTTCGTTAGCCTCCTCAAGCCTCGATTTGCCTTGAAATTCATAACATACTTAACGAACTTTATCCAAATAATTTCCAAAACAACTTTAAAGCTCATAATTATCTCGAACTGCTAAATACCATATAAAAGCTCGATTATGCATGGAAACCTACATTAACCACAAATACATAAATAATAATATTTCCAAAGCATAATTAACTCAAAATAGGCACAAAATAGAAGAAAATTCAGAAAATTGTGGAAATCTTGGGCTCATCATGTTGTCTCCACAAGATTTGAGCAAAATTTAATGGAGAGAGAGAGAGTGTGTGTGTGTGTGTGTGTGTTATGTGTGTGTGCTGGGTCATGTTTGTGTGTACTGGGCAGAGTAACAAAGGGAGTAGTGGGCTGCTGAATTGAGAGAAATGAGAGGGGCTCGAATGGAATGTGGGAGTTTACATGAGAGGAAGAGTGGGCAGTCTGACGAAGGGAGTTATTTGTTATGTTCGCCGAAGGAGAGTAACTCTCCTTTTATAGGAGGATGGGATAGGCTCGCCTCACGAAAAGGAGTCGAAGAACGAAGGAAGGAGCTCTTCGAGCATGTAGGGTCGTGTAGGGGTGAGATGGATGTGAGCAATGACGAAGTGACGGCAAAGCAGGAACAACAAAGCAATTTCGGTGCGGTACAAACGGGATCCGACGCGACAGGGAGTATGGGCGCGGCGCCCATCTTTTTTCCTTCTTCAAATTTTTACACTCCCCCCTTCTTCATTATCATTCGTCCTTTTGAGTCCATCTGAGTTCCCTTTGACGCTTTGGCCCACTGAAACGTATAGAAAGTTATTTTTAGTCCATTTTTAATTTGTAATAATATTTTATAGGATATTAAAAAGTAGGGGTGCGAATTTGGGATGTCTATAATTAGCATCACGTTATCCATTATATATACTACCTCAGTGATAATTTTTTATTAATGATCCAAAACAAATATAATAGGTCATTCATTTTGGGAAATATAATGCATATTTTGGGATAGAAGGAGTGTTACTTAGCTTGAGAAAATAACAAATATTCAGGTGTAATGTTGAGAATCAAGGAAGCAAAAGTGTAACACTAAGTCAAGTTTTACCTAGTCCAATGACAAGAGCTCGAGCAAGAGAATCTGAGAAGACGTGAGTACATTGATTTGAGAAATTTGCAGTAAAGGGAATTCTCTACAACATAAAATGATTTGTGGACTTGAGGGACGAGCCTAAACATGATTCAAGGTCATTCGAATGATTCAACGTCATTCAAATGATTCAACGTCATTCAATTATTGCATCTCAGTCAATGGTTGAGATGAAAATGACACACAGTCTGTGGATGAAAATGACACACAGTCTGTGGTACATGAGATTTCATTCCCCTATAGGCACTAAGGTGCTTAAGCCGGCGTGCATCTAATTTTGGTCAATTTCCTAGTTGGTATTGGTGATTGCCCAAGTTGTTTTATAAATTAATTTTTCATCCACTGACGGTGTAGAATCTTTTTTACACGAGCGACCTTTAGATCATGACATCTGGCCAATCAAATCTTAAAAAATCAAGACCAAGATTGTGATTGACACGTGTCATAATCCAATGGTCACTTGTGTAAAAAATATTCTACACCACTGGTGGATGAAACTTTACTTTATTTTATATTTTTCTTTATGGTATTTTAGTCTGTTATACATGAGATTTCATTTCTCCATTGTTGTTTGAGAACTCTTTGAACTTATCAAGATTTCATGTGGTATGACTTGTCAACTTGTTTGCCGTCCTGATTGTGGCGTCTTTCACTATATGGAGGTTCTTGTTCGCACCAAGTATCGAGTTGAGGTTTAAATACAAAGGTTCATGTGTTGATAATTCAATGGATTAAGGTTCCATTTCCCACTAAACTCCCTTCGCCCTCGTCCCTTGTTGCCATCTATGTTGCATGGACACGCCTGTTTCGTTGTTTTTCTGTAGGATACGTATCTAACACGGATACGGACGGACACGGGATATGACTCAAAATACTTCCAGAGCTGAATTTTAATATTTTGAAAGTTAGGACATGGACACTGGTACAGGATTTAGGGATTCGGAAAAGGTATCACTTACGAGGACACGTTTGGGCATAATATATGCCCTATTTTTCATAACTATGACAATTGACATTCAAGGTCGTCTTTGTCAAAGGCTCGAAGCCCTAGCCCTAGCCCCCTTTGCGAGTGCTAAGTGCTAAAGTGAACTCATCAAATATAAGCTCTCGAAGTGAAGCTCTAGCTCTATCGACCCTTTTGAAGTCGAGTCTCACAGTGCTGGTCCCTACAAAGTCACGTCTCAAGCCCTATCAGGTAAGTCCCGCGTCGAATTTTTTTTAGTTTTTATTCCATCTTCTGGTTCTGGTTCCTTCGATTTTCTCTTCGATACTATGAGTGTGAGTCATTTGGAAGTAATTATTTTGTACTTACAGTTTTTAATATTTATAATTTGGTCCTTATATTTTAAATATTTACATTTTGGTTCTTATATTTTGAATTTTTACACATTATCTCCACGTTTCTGTATGCGATATTTTTAAAAAAAATCATGTATCCTTGTATCATGTGTGCATATATCTCAGAATCGTGCACGTATTCGTATCTGTGCAACATAGGCTACCATCTCTTGATTCATCGGGTCTACAAAAAGGGTCTCCTTGAGAGGTTGGTATCATTTAAGATATGTCTAATACTCGTCAAGCATCATTCACCCTAGTTAGGACACTTGTAACGCTTTTTATTTTTTTCATTTGAATAATTGTTAGTTTGACTCAAAGAAAGTCAAACATAACAAAATAATTTATGAACGGATAGAGTCTTATTGCCAATGCTTACTATTCAATCCATGCATGTACAAAACCATGACTACATCATACTAACGTGCAAGGAGCTAGAAATTTTGACATCATAACAAAACATAATGCTGGTCAATTAGACTAAAAAATAAAGTAATTTCAGTAAACAAATCCTTCCAAGGACATTCCTAACTAACCCATTATCCTAATGATCTCATTAATAGTTAGAAAAATGATAGTAGCACATGCATATCTATTACCCTTAATTCATTAACCATGGGAAAGAAAGATATCATCTTAATTTCCAGGATTAATATATGATTTGGTCCCTAAACTTCACATTTCTTCCTATAAAGGTAATAAATGTTTTTCATTTCATATATTGGTCATTGGACTTCACTTTAACTTGCATATTTATGCCTCAAACCGTAAACTCAACAGAATCGTTAAAAAAACAACTATATTGCCCTCACTTAAAGCTAAGTGGGATGGCCTAGGTGGAATAAATCTGACGGGAAGGATAATCATCTTTCCCTCCCTCTCCAATATTTATCCATCTCCCTCTCTCCCTCCGAGAGTTATTATATTTTCTATAATCAAGTTGAGAGTACGTGTATGAGCAGGGTGTAAATCCACGCTTTGCCATTTCATAGAATAGTTAAAATGTTGAACAAGTGTTCTGTTTCTGCATAATGCCAATAATACATAGTTGTAGAAATCATGATAGAAGTTGTTGAAGTTTTGTGTTGTGCTCAATTTCTCAATAATAGAAAAACCCTCTTGCACCATTCCCTTTCTGCAAAGCACCGCAATGGTATTATATGTTCCATTATCTGGTTCGCAATGACAATAAATCATTTGGTCAAGACACTTAACCACATCATCTACTTTCCTTTGTTGGCACAGATGCTTGATTATTGGGTTGTAAGTCTCTACAATGGGCTCAAACCCTTTTCCAAGCATTTCATCGTTCATGCCCAATACATCATCAGATCTTCCACGATAAGCAAGAATGTTGGCCAACATATTGTATATAGCTAGGTTGAGCGAACAGCTCGCATCTACCATCTCTGCTAGAAGCTCGTTCGCTTCCTCCCACCTGTCTTCATAGCAAAGCCTCTTCACCAAAATACTATAGGTAACAACATTCAGAGTAAGCCCCATCGAGGGCCAATCCCTAAAGAAGCTTATTGACTCGTCAATTCAATTTTTCTTACACAACGCAGTTAACAAAGTGTTGTAACAAACCAAATTAGGGGTTCCGCCCTTTAAAATTATATCATCCAAAAGCCTCGTGGCTTCATCAACACCACTTTCCTTACAAGCAGCATTGACCATGATTGAATAAGTGTGTGAATTAAGCACGAGCCCCTTTGAGTTAGCATGTCCATAAACAGTCGTCCATGCTTGAAGTTTCCACCTAAAAAACCCTTTAACTAGAGTGTTGTAGATGGCCGTATCGGTGTGGGATATCCATTATCCTCCGATTTCTCAACCAAGGACGCCGCTCTAGTAATGCACAACACTTATCTAGTGAAGAAGAGAAAATGAAGAAGGTGTTTGTGGGTGGGTAGGGTCAGTGGAAAGAAAAATACAGTTGTGTGTTGGGGGGGAGAGAGAGCGGTGAGATGATAGGATTTTTTATTTTTTATTTATTTCTTTTTCCCTTTTTACTTTTAAATTCAAGATATATAGGAGGAGTTAAATATTTTTTTGGTTCAATTAGACATCTCACTCAGTCTCAAGTAAGGGTAATTTTGTCATGTTAATAAATATTTAACGATTTTGTTTGAAATAACGGTTTGAGAGACAACTATGCAAGCTAAAGTGAAGTTTACGGACCAATATAGGAAATGAAAAATATCTATCACCTTTATAGGAAGAAAGGTGAAATTCAGGGACCAAATCATATATTAATCCTAATTTCCCCATAGGCATAGTACTCCAGCATTTACTTAATTCAAGCCACTTGTAAGAGAAGCGTTTTGAACTGATTAAGTGCTAGAACCTCGACTGCAGAAAATCTGAATATATACTCCGAACTCCGAAGGCACTTATTGACCAACGTTTTCCTTAAAACAAAACTCGCCGTAAAATTTCACGTGAACTGTCTCTAGGATACAATGGAACCCCCGTTTATGCACCCTATGTTGATATGCAGCTTTCACTTCTGAAAATCACTTAAACACCCCGAATACCCTTAGTGATTACAGCAAGCCACAATGAGATCTCCTGTTTAGTGTATATGAATTTTTGAACGAAGAACGAGAGGTAGTGTAGAGAAAAGTTGCAGAGAATGAAGGAAGATAATCAACTGAATCTGGCGGGGCTAATTTATAAGGGACAAGTGTCTGTTCTTGAACAATGAGCAGACATGATTTTTTCCTTAACAGCCATTTCTTAAAGTTTGGAGTTATATTTTTACCACAGTCATTAACAGTTAAAAAATAAAATGTTGCAATTTCAAACTAAATAATCTGGCTTAATATACAGCCTAGCTCCCCACGCCATTTAGTACAATGTTGTTTCTACGTATCTAGCTCCACACGCCATTTAGTACAACGTTGTTTCTTTAATTCTCTTCTGGCTGCTAACAGATCTTACTCCAACATTTACGTAATTGAAGCCCCACTTGTAAAAAAAGTAAAGACCAATTAAGTTTCCAATGGAATGAACCAAGTCCAAGGTTGTTAAAACGTCGGCTTTAGCGCTTGGGACAGGGAATCCTAATACTGTTATTCAATCAGCACTTGATAGTTTGATCCTTTAAAACCAGTCCTCCTAACGCAGACGGATATACTATAGCATAAACTTTGGCTGGCTAGCCTGGCTTATTCTGGAATGGGAAAAAGGAGACATGGTAATGTACCTTCCCTTTTGGTTTCTTCCTTCCTGTCTAGAATCAATGATAATATTTTCTGATATCACCACGACTTACAACACACTATTCCAATCGCAGGGAAATCGACAATTTAGCTGTAATTAAATAAAATTATTCAGTAGGAGCAGGTAAACTAAACAATAAAACAGCTTATATTTTTCATTACTATTCCAGCTGTTTGTTGGCAAACATTTTCAGAACCAAGATTTGCTTCATAGTGTTATACATTGTACTATCTTCTGACAACATGCAGCACGCTTCATTTTTGAGATTGTTATAGCAAAGACTAAATAATCTTAGGGGTGTAAGTGGTTTGATTCGATTCTTTTTGGTCAAAACCGCAAACCTAACCACTTCTAGCTATCGATTCCAAAATTTGTCAAACTGAACCGAACCCCACGATTATTGGAACATAACCGAACCACTCGATTTGGTTTGTTTTATGGTTTCAAATAAAAAAATGTAAGCCACTCATACAACATAAAAATTAACATAGTCACAGTTATAATTAAACAAATAGTCACTCTTCCAACACCAACATACAAACAAATAAAGGAATATTAACTATTTAGTGTTTACCCATTACACCTCTCTTGTAAATTGGAGTAAAAACACAAGTTTGGAAGAAACAACAAACAAACCGTTTCATATAATGTATGAATGAGAATTAGGGTTAGGATAGTGCAGTCTTTGGTATTGTTTTGGAAAATATAGAATACTAGAAATTAGAATTACTAAAGAATTATAATATGTAACTATGAGTGTATTATATATATATATATATATATATATATATATATATATATATATATATATATATATATATATATATACATTTATATTAAAATGGTGGTTCGATTCGGCACCAAAAATCAAAACCGAACCAAACCGCCGATTCGATTCGGCACCAAAAACTACAAACTGAACCGATCGATTTATAATTTTTCCAAACTTAAATCGTCCTAACTCAAAACTGAACCAAACTGAGCGATTAGATTTGATTTCGCAATTCAGGGGTTCAAGCTTACACCCCTTCAAACCATGCATGCATGTGTTCCTCGACGGCTAGTTAAACTTTGATTTATGTTACTGTCAATATTGTACCTGGGCGGGCGATTTTGAGATGTCACAAACAATACAAAATGGTTGTCATCAATTAGACAATATCTCACTTAACAAATCTTTCCAAGGGACATTACTAACTAACCATTTTTCTAATGCTTAGCGTTACAAAAAAGACCACTACATGTTGACTCATGTTAGTTAGCCTTAACCAAGGGACAGAAAGAAAGCATATTGCCTCCACGAGGCAACTGCTTTTCCTCATAATTGGAGATCTATAAATTTGACTATTGCTCTGGGGAATTTGTATAATTGGTAGAGAGGCTAGGGAGAGAGTTCATCGAACAAACGAAAATGGGTAAATTTGTGTTTATTAGAATTGTAATCTTGGGTGTTCTTGGACTTATTGGCTCTGTTCAAGCACAATTGCAATTGGATTTCTACTCTAAGAGCTGCCCAAAAGCTGAGAAAATTGTGCAAGACTATGTGAACGAGCATATTCCAAATGCTCCATCACTAGCAGCTGCCTTAATAAGAATGAACTTCCATGACTGCTTTGTCAGGGTCCGTACTTCCTCCTTTCGTTACTGTACTATCGCATTTTAGTATAGGCTAGATATATTTGTTCCTTTTGTCTGCAGAGATAAGGCGGCTTATGTTAGACGTTTTCGACCTCATAGTGCCAGGAGCATCGAGCATTTTGCCATCCTACTAAATATCTTTCTTTCTTTTTTCTAAGGCAAAAACTTGTGTAAGACGGTTTTACGGATATTTTTTGTAAAACGGATCCTCTTTACCTGACTCAACTCACCATGTATTGGTGGGTTGAGCTGTGAAAGAGTGGGGCTCCGTCTTAAGAATTAAGATCCGTAAGACGGTCTTACAGGACACCTACTCTATTTCTAATGTGCTATTTTGTTTCTTGGATTGATTGGATCAGGGTTGTGATGGCTCTGTACTTCTGAATTTTACTTCAAGTACAGGAAACCAGACTGAGAAAGTGGCTCCTCCAAATTTAACACTAAGAGGATTTGGTTTTATTGATGGTATAAAAAGGTTACTTGAAGCAGAATGCCCTGGAATAGTCTCCTGTGCTGATACACTTGCTTTGGCTGCAAGAGACTCCATCGTTGCCACTGTGAGAAAATTAACCAAAATTAACAGGAAACTATTTCAAAGTTTAACCAATCCTAATTATGTATCTCATGTTTTCTTTCTTTCTTTCTTTCTTTCTTCTTTCTTTGGGTACATAACAGGGAGGTCCTTTTTGGAAAGTCCCAACCGGGCGACGAGATGGTCGTATATCTAATGCCTCAGAAGCCGCAGCGAACATCCCAGCTCCAACTAGTAACTTCTCTACCCTCCAAAGAGACTTTGGTAATCAAGGACTTGATCTGAAAGACCTAGTTGTGTTATCAGGTAAGTCGAAATTCACACACACACTAGTTAGAAGACTTGTGACATATGCACAATTAATATTTTTTGAGAATGCGTTATTGGTTGTAATTGTTTTTCTAGGTGCTCATACTATCGGTATTTCTCACTGTTCATCATTCTCAAACCGATTATACAATTTCACTGGAGTGGGCGACGAAGACCCGGATTTAGACAGCGAATATGCTGCTAATCTCAGAGCAAACAAATGCAGATCGATAAATGACAACACATCAATAGCTGAGATGGACCCAGGAAGTTTCAGGACATTTGATCTTAGCTACTATAGACTTGTGCTCAAGAGAAGGGGCCTATTTCAATCTGATGCATCATTGACAAAGGACTCAAGAACAACGGCATTCATTAACCAAATTCTTCAAGGATCACTTAATTTCTATGCTGAATTCACCAAGTCCATGGAGAAAATGATTCAGGTTAACGTGAAGACAGGAACTTCAGGTGAAATTCGGAAGAATTGTGCTTTTGTGAATAGTTAAAGACTGTTGGTTGTGTGTGCTTGTTTTCAGAATTATTTCTTGGGTGAGCTTGTATGCTGTATAATTTCCTTGTCTTCATCGTCCTTTGTATCTGTCCCCCCATACCAAAATAATCCTCAAGAAACATGAAAATGGGATCTTCCTTTTCATGATTTGGCTGGTAAAAGGAAAATAATGAAGTGATATATATTGCAGTAATGCTTAATTTCTGTATTGTGATAAAGTGATAATGCAAATCCTATTTTTTGCTCAAGAACACATGGTAGGCGAGCCCGAGTTAGCAATATTGGAACGCCGTGTTCGAGTTTTACATCTTATGATACACATGGTAGCCGAGCCCGAGTTAGCAATAATAATATCGGAACGCAGTGTTCGAGTTTTAAATCTTATGATACATGGAAGAAAATTAAAAAGAAAAAAATCTTTTGCAAGTGTAGACTAAAGCTATGTACCTCGCAAGAAAATCATCCTTTCATTTTCAGATAATCCATAACCAATTTAAACTCTCTAAAAGATTCATCAATTTGTTTAGTAATGACAACAATTTCAGATACAGGGTGCTTGTTTTCATAAGAAACTCATTTAGGTGGGGCGTGGGTGTGGGTGTGGGAGTCTAAATAGTCAAATTCTTCTCAATGAAGTGGAGGCAAAGCTTCCGTACAGATTATATTTTTGACATTTACAAGTGCACAATGCAAATGTCTTCAATTGTGCAACAACAGTAGAGCCGTCTAAAACAGGCCCAGCGCAGCTGATATTAGGCTAGGCTGGACTTTAGGTTCCATATGCCCGGTGAAATTTTGCGCCAAACCAACCGGACTTCAATGCTCAGCTTGATGGACTTTGTCGTGGGCTAGAAAAATAGGTAAAATATAGGTGTAAAATTGTCATGCTCAATGAGTAGGTCCATGGGCTAGCCCAGTATTTTGTTTATGTTTGGGCTTTAGTTTTGGCCATCCAGATAATTTTTGGGTTGACTCAGTCCAGCCCTATTTTAACATTTGGCACAGTGGCTTCAATGCGGTCCTAGTCCAACCCGATCCATTGACAGTTCTAAGCAGCAGCCCAGAGAAACAAGGGGTTACTTATGCTACCCTCCCCTAAGGTTTAACCAAATTCCATCCCCACCCCCTCTTCAATTGTTTGGATAATATGTATGTCATGTTAAAAAATAAAAGAAATCATCACACCTCGGTCACCGACTACCTTCACCATCCAACTCTCCCAGTAGACGTTTTTCTCTATTTCGACAATTGAGAGAGAGTTAATTTTCTGCATTGATAAGTACTTAGGCATGACCTTGGACAGGTGCAACATAAGCCTTTAACTAGTGTTTCAATTTTAAGGATATCTAATTTTATAGAAATGCATAGGACAATTTTATTTAAATATATTTTATATAATGCAATACAATTACAACAAGTGTCTTATGGCCAACGGATAAGGTATTTTAATTTGGAATCAAAGGTCTTTGGTTCAATATCTTATTTTTATACTCCTTTCGTCCTAAAATTATTATCTGGGTTGATTTGACACACACTTTAATAAAACATATTTAACTTGATTATTAATATTAGTTTGATATGCAGTTTACTTTAAAGTTCATGTGTACGTGGCGCATAATTAAAGTATGATGAAAAAGTAAAGGTAAAGTGGTAAAAGCGTTGCCTTAAAAATGAAAGTTTCAAAAAAGACAGTTATTTGGGACGGACGAAAAAGAAAACAGGACAATAATTTTGAGACGAAGAAAATATTTTTTTTATGGCAAACTTTATACACATTTTAGGATTACAATAATTATATATAACATACAATATCAAACTTTAAATGCAGCAAATAAGGAAACTAGAAAACTACGTTGCGCACCGACGCAGCTGCTTGCCCAAACTGGCGTGACCGCCCCGACTTAACACAGTCGCTTCAAGCTCTTGGCCTTTAACCTGGGTAATCTATGTTGGATTTGGCTCAAATTTGGTCCAAATACATTATCACATGTGATCATTATCTATGTGGTAAATGTATGTATGTTGTTTGAGTTTCCAATGAAACTCTTGGTGTTCTCTCTTCCCTTGGATACATCCAGTTATCATGGATGGTTTGTGCTTATATATAGGCTTGTCTAGGACTCATTCTAGTAGAGTGAAAAATTGCAATTGTGTGAGAAACACTTTGAGAGAGACACATTTGTAGTGTGTGACGAGTGTGAGTGATACACTTTGTAATCACTTTGATAATAGTGATTTTGTTTGGTTGCCGCCCGTGGACGTAGGAGGACTTTTCCGAACCACGTAAATATTGTGCCTCATTTGTTATTTACTTTGTGGGTGTGTGGGTTTCTAAAGATCCGTTCCGCATTTGTTTTTCAACAATTGGTATCAGAGCTTCGGCCGTGGCGATTGAGATTTTGGAATTTTCTCAAATAATTTTGAGATCGCAGTTGGACTGTTCTTCGTCGAACCAAAGGGAAGAACATTGGAATTAATCTTGGCGGTCACTTGAGGCTACTTCACACTCACAGAAAGCAAGATAAGTCATTCTCCAATTTTTCTTCCTAAAGTTGGTTCTTTGTCTCTGTTTATTGTACGTTTCATTTAAGGCAAAAAGGCTTAGTTCGTTGGCCCATTGTAATATTTGAAAAAAAAAAAACTAGGCAATAGGTGTTTTATTCCTTTGTTGGGATAATTGTTTGAAATGCCAGAAAAAGTTGAGTCTAGTACTAATACTAGTACTAAATCACAAAAAGGAGGGCCAAGGGTGTCTAGTACTAATCTTGAAGTTGAAAAGTTTGATGGCAAAATAATTTTGGTATTTGGCAAGGTGAAGTTTTGGATCTTTTGGCTATGCAAGACCTCGAATTCACCCTCGAGGAAAAGCCCGAAGATATGGAAGATGTTGAATGGAATAAGCTTAATAGACAAGCTTGTGGAACTATTCGTTCTTGTCTTGGGACGGACTGCACTGTAAATATCCGCTCATGAGGGTGTCTTTGGCAAAAGAGTTATGGGACAAACTCGAGGCCAAATATATGCAGAAAAGTGTAGAGAATAAACTCTACTTGAAAAAGAAGCTCTTCCGTTTTGATTACAAGAAAGGTAATTCGATGACTGAACATTTAAATGAATTTAACAAGATCATCACTGATTTGCAAAATCTTGATGTTGATGTTGCTGATGATGATAAAGCATTATTAGTGTTAAATTCTTTGCATGAGTCATATGAACATTTGACTACTACCTTGTTGCATGGAAAATCTGAACTTAGTTTTGATGATGTTTCTAATGTTTTGATGAATAACGAGGTACGGAGAAAGGACAAGGGAACCTTTAGAGACTCATATTCAGATGCATTAATTGTTCATGAAAGAAGGACCACTAGTAGAAACAATGGAAGACGTGGTCGTTCACAGTCAAAATCAAGGGGACAGTCAGTTGATCGAAAGAAAATTGGCAAAGACGAATGTGCTTATTGTCATCAAAAAGGCCATTGGAAGAAAGATTGCCCCAAGATAATGAAAAAGAATGAATCAAAAGCAAATGTGGCTAGGAAAGATGATAGCGACACAGATGACGCTTTGACGGTCTCACCCTCACTTTCGGTCGGTCATGTTGATGAGTGGATCTTGGATTCAAATTGCTCCTACCATGTGCCCTACAAAGAAATGTTCCTAACTTTGAAGAACTTGATGGTGGAGTTGTTTATATGGGCAACAACAACACTTGCAAAAGCAAAGGGGATTGGTTACGTGCATTTGAAGATGTTTGATGGAGTGTTCGTAAGCTCACTTAAGTTCGTTATGTCCACGATTTGAAGAAGAATTTGATTTCTCTTGGAGCCTTAGATGCAAAAGGCTATCGTGTCACTTTGGATGGAGGTCACCTAAAAAGGTAACTAAAGGCGTCTTGGTTGTTATGAAAGGGACTCGAAGAGGTAACTTGTACTACCTTAAAGGAAGCAGTTGAACAAGCAACCATTGCAAGCTCGAAAGAGTCGAGATATGTCGACGTTATGGCACATGAGACTTGGACACGTTGGAGAGCATCCACTTCATACGTTGGTGAAACAAGGTGTACTCAAAGGTGCTAAAACTGGTAAAGTCGGATTTTGTGAACATTGTGTGTATGGCAAACATCGAAAAGTGAAATTTGATACTGCAATCCATAAAACCAAGGGTATATTGGATTATATTCACTCAGATGTATGGGGTCCCGCGAAAAATATTTCATTGGGTGGAAAAGGTGGTTCGTCACCTTTATTGATGATTACTCTAGAAGAGTTTGGATGTACCTATGAAGCACAAGGATGAGGTCCTTAGAATTTTCCTTGAATGGAAGAAAATGGTGGAGAACCAAGCGGGTCGAAAGATTAAGTTGCGATCGGATAATGGCGGTGAGTACAAATATGACCCATTTTTAGAAGTTTGTCGAGAAGAGGGTATTGTTCGACACTTCATTCTGGTAAACCACAATGAGAATGGAATCGCAGAAGAATGAACCAGACAGGTGCAAAAGGTTCGATGCATGTTGTCCCAAGCTGGCCGAGTATAAGGCATTTTAGGCGAGAAGCTCTCGGTATGCAGTTCACTTGGTGAATCGGTTGCTCCTGATTCAGAAATGGAGGAAGATACCTCTTGAAGTATGGTCGTGAGGAGCATCCTGATTATGATCGGTTGCACGTATTTGGATGTCCCGCCTACTATCATGTTGATGTCTCTAAGTTGGACCCTCGAGCAACCAAGTTCATGGGCTTTAGTAGTAATGTCGAGGTTCGGATTGTGGTGCCCTGAAACTAAGAAGATTGTTAAGAGTCGAGATGTGACATTTGATGAATCGATGATGTCCTTGAAAAAGAAAGATTGATGCCCCCAAGGGTAAAGAGGTAGCATTTACTCCTGTTTTTGAAGAATCTGTTGAACAAGTGGAAGAGAGTTCGAGAACTCCAATCGAGGTGGGCAAGCGTTTGAGGTTGAAGAGTGCGCAGAATAATGAACAAGAGTATTTTATTGCAAGAGATAGACCACGAAGGGAGATTCAAGACCTTTTCGTTTGATGACATGGTTGCATATGCTCTTCCTATGATTGAAGGTGTTCCCCGATAGCTATAGAGAAGCTATTCATAGTTACGATAGTTCGAAATGGCAAGAGGCTATGGACGCGAAATGAAGTCCTTAAAGAAAAATCACTTGGGATTTGGTGGAGCTCCGAAGGGTAAGAAAGCAATTGGGTGCAAGTGGGTGTTTGCCAAGAAAGAAGACACTCCTAGTATTCGCTACAAGGCTCGATTGGTAGCAAAAGGTTATGCACAAAAGGAAGGGATAGATTACAATGAGATATTTTCTCCAGTCGTTAAGCATTCATCTATCCGGATATTGTTGGCATTAGTTGCTCAATTTGATCTTGAGCTTGCACAACTTGATGTGAAGACGCTTTTTGCATGGAGATTTGGAGGAGAGATCTATATGACCCAACGATGGTTTTCAAGTTGCCGGTAAGGAAAATTGGCAAAATTAAAGAAGTCCTTGTATGGACTTAAGCAAGCCTCTCGACAATGGTATAAGAGGTTTGATCGAGTTCATGGTGGAGCATGACTACACCCGAAGCCAATTTGACCATTGTGTGTATTTTTCGAAACGCAAAGATGGTTCCTTCATTTATTTGCTCTTGTATGTTGATGACATGTTGATTGCATCCAAGAGCAAGGTGGAAGAATAAATTGAAGGCCCAACTTTCGAAGGAGTTTGATATGAAGGACTTAGGTGAAGCTGAAAGGATACTTGGGATGGAGATTAAGCGAGATCGAGAAAATGGTATTGTTTGGTTGACTCAGCCACAGTATTTGCAGAAGGTTTTGGCAAGATTTGGGATGAATGGCTCGACAAAACCTGTTGGTACTCCGCTTGCTCCTCATTTCAAGCTTAGTGCTTTGATGTGTCCTAGTTCAGATGAAGAGAAAATTCATATGGAAAAGGTTCCTATCTGCGAATGCCGTTGGTGCTTTGATGTATGCTATGGTTTGTACCCGACCGATATTGCTCAAGCTTTAAGCAAAGTTAGTCGTTACATGCACAACTCGAAAAGGGCATTGGCAAGTCGTTAAGTGGATATTGAGGTACATTCATGGTACCGCTTTGAAGTTGGTCTCAAGTTTCGTAAAGTGGAAAACTTGAGCTTGATAAACTTGTGGTTGGTTATGTTGATTCCGACTATGCTGGTGATTTGGACATGCAACGATCTACTACTGGTTATGTGTTCACTATGGCTGGTGGACCAGTTTGTTGGCGTTCTACGCTTCAATCTACAGTTGCATTATCTACCACCGAGGCAGAGTATATGACAGTTACCGAAGCTTTTAAGGAAGCTATTTGGATGCACGGTTTGATGAATGACTTGGGGATTTTGCAGAAACACGTTGATGTGTATTGTGATAGCCAGAGTGCTATTTGTTTATCGAAGAACCAAGTACACCATGCTCGCACGAAGCATATTAATGTTCGCTTTCATTTTGTTCGTGAAATTATTAATGAAGGTGATATTCGGTTATTGAAGATTGGGACCGCGCGACAACCCCGCCGACATGTTAACGAAAGTGGTTACTCGAGATAAATTTGTGCATTGCTTGGAGTTGATCAACATTGGAAAGAAAGAGTAGTAGGTTACGTGGCGGCAACCAAAAAGCGGCTATATGGTTTGGAACTTTCGCCAAGGTGGAGATTGTTGATTTGGCTCAAGTTTGGTCCAAATACATTTTCACATGTGATCATTTTACATGTGGTGAATGTATGGATGGTTGAGTTTCCAATGAAACTCTTGGTGTTCTCTATTCCCTTTGATACATCCAGTTATCATGGATGGTTTGTGCCTATATATAGGCTTGTCTAGGACTCATCCCATATAGAGTGAAAATTGCAATTGTGTGAGAAACACTTTGAGAGAGAGACACATTTGTAGTGTGAGACGAGTATGAGTGATACACTTTGTAAACACTTTGTAATCACTTTGATAATAGTGATTTTGTTTGGTTGCCGCCCGTGGACGTAGGAGGACTTCTCCGAACCACGTAAATATTGTGCCTCATTTGTTAGTAACTTAAGTGGGTGTGTGGGTTTGCAAAGATCCGTTCCGCATTTGTTTTTCAACATAAACGGCAGATTTAAGAGAGTATATATAGGTTACAAAGTAGATATCCAAAAGGACAAGAAAGACATGAAGCATAATCTTATTAGGAGAAGGATAGAAGAATGACTAACTAACTACAAATCATATTCCTTTTAGGATCTAGAATTACATTCTCAACACCCTTTTCACCTTTCATTCCACCATCGCCATCACATTGTGTTTTTGAAAGAAGATTTCAAATCTGAAAATTTTAGAACATGGAAAGAGAGACTTTGCCTCTTGGTTGTCTGAAAAATGAAGATTGCATAGAGATAGAGAGAGAAATAAAAAGACGAAGTATGAAGAAATGGTGTTTGATAAAAGTCAATAAACCATGGTGTTTGACAAAAGTCAAGAAAATCCAACCTCTTCCACCCATACCCTCTTCAATCTCCCCGATGAAGAAAACACCACCACTTCCTTCTTTCCACTAGCAAACCCAACCACCCACCTCTCTCCTCCCAGTTCAAAACGTTCGCCAACGTCTTCAGCTCCATTGTCAGTGTCGGTGTCTTAAGCCTCCATTACAACTTCAAGAAAACCGACTGGCTCATGGGCTCCCTCATCCTATTCTCCGTCGCTGCTCTCACTCACCACTATATGATGCTACTAATCCAAACTCACCACAAGTTTAACCCCCCAAAAATCGATTCATTCGACGATCTGGGTTTTTCTGTTTGTGGGTCCCCCGGCCGGTTCTCAAAAAATAGATGGAATAGAAAGATCTCGGGTTAGTGAGTTATGAAAGAAGATGGAGAGCTATGGTGCGAAAATCAGACACTTCCTAAGTGAGGCAAAGTCGAGAAGGATCTCAGTGATGGATAAAAAAGTCAAATACCTCAATTGGTTCGGAAGGACACTTTTCTTTTCAATATTGAAGCTATTCTGAATTTAAGTTTTTTCTATGCTGGGTCAAGCTATATAGATGAAATATAGAGATCTCTGATTGAAGTCGAGTTATGCGTCAACTACCTCATCTTTGTCTCCACCACATTAGCATTCATCTTCAATCTCTCCATCAATCAAATCAACCCTCAATCGTCGAGTTTGATTATGAACTTGACCCCCAAATCTATATTCATTTTGGATTGTTTTCATTTTCAATTTGGTCTAAATTATATTCCAAGCTTGACCCATTTGGCCCCTCTGAGTATCTTTGTTGATGTTGTTGACATTGGAGCGATGAGTGTTGTCATAGTTGATAATGTAGGCAGATGTATTTTCAGGTTTCTATAATTTTTTAAGCTTTCCATCCAAAATAATGGATGGAGTGATGAACATGTTATATGTTGTCAAGTACAATGATTAAATTGAAAGGAAAAAAAATGTAGAGTCACCTTATGGCAAAAAGTAAGAAAGTAATGTGATCAAATTATGATTTAAGCCCAAGAGTATTTTCAGGTTTCTACAATTGTTTTAAGCTTTCCATCCAAAAAATTGGATAGAGTGATGAACGTGATATATGTTGCCAAGTACAATGATTATATAGAAAAAAAAAAATTGTAGAGTTACCTTATTACAAAAGTGGGAAAGTTAGGTGACCGAATTACAATTTAAGCCTATTAAATAATAAAAATTAATATTTTTACTAAAATTATCGGGGTATTACATTATGTATGTGCATCATTTCAATATTGCATCTATAACTGAGTGGATAGCCGTTCTACAGTAGGTTTATAAACTTAGGACACTTTGTGGAATAGTTTTAAAAAAAGGTGGAATCATGCCAGTTCCTTCTGGTCAATATTTAACCGCTAAACGCCTAAGACTTTTATTTAATCAGTAAAATATATTTTTATTTAACTAGTAAAATACACTTTTATTGCAATAAGACTCACTTATAAGTTATTAGGTAAAATTCTAGCCGGTCATTTTTTCAAAGTTTGTAACCCCAAAAGTCCATCGTTTTTTTTCAACCACAAAAGTCTATTTTTTGAAATATTGTTCCGAAAATGTCATCGTCTCCTTTAACAGCTTCGACAAAACCATTGTTACGCAACGAAACAGAGATCGAATTGCAATAACTTTGTACAATATTTCTACCTACACATGAGGCAAAGAAACATGAGACAAAGAAGATTCAGATTCATTTAACTATATTTTAAACATTTTTTGATTTATATAATACGAAACTATAATGAATCTATGCTGGGCTGTGATTTTTCGGTAGAGACGAAGACGGATGAGGATGGGGAAGAAGATGACTTACGATGGAGGAGATGGAAGAAGAAGGTAGATGATATGGTTTGGTTCTTTATGATTTTGTATCGCGGTACAAAAATAGACTAGTTAATTATACTGATGAATCGCGGTTCAAACATTGATGTATTACGATACAAAAATAGATTATTCAATTAAACTGATGAATCGCGGTTCAAATATTGATGTATCGTGATGCAGAAATAGACTAGACAATTAAACTGAAGAAGCGCGGTACAAAAATTAATTTAATAAAATTGATGCATTGCAGTTTAATAGTCAATGCACCACGATTCATTTTAGTAGCGCGTCTTATGCTCATTAAGGATATCGTAATTTTTTTGTCTCCAAAAATATCATCTCTAAAAAACAACAAAACAAAAAACTATGAGACCGGAGCGATCGAAAGTTTTGAAAAATGGTCCAACCCGCAATTTTTCCGATGTTATAATAACCTCTTGAGGTTCCAGCATCAGGCCATAGTTGAATAAGCTAGCATGGTACAACAGCTCAAACTCCACCAGGGCTATTTACCTATAAAACAGGAAGCCCAATCAGGCCCATTAAAAAGAATATAGGGGCCATCAAATCCTTGAGGGCAAATTAAAGCCAACCGACTTGATCCATGTCATAGAATATAGATTGACCAATTTGGTTTATGAACAATTTTTTTGAAAGACTTTACTAGCTCAATGGCTTACGAAAATAAATAACAGATCACTATGACCCGACCCATAATGTTTTAATTAGCTTAGTCTTATGAATTTAGATTTATAAGACGATTTTCAAGAAAACCTACTCTATTGTAATAAAAGTTTTTACCCACATAAACCAAAAAAAAATGAAAAAAAAAAAAGATCATGATACCGACAAAAGTCAACCTTAATTGCATGGAAGAATAATTATATAAGAAAAAAAATGATAATTATAGCATAAACATAAATAAAATTGTTTTTAAAATAAACCAATAGGACTAGATATTACTTCCTCTGTTCTTAATATAGAGTCATCTTTTCTTTATTCGATCGTTTCAAGAAAATTGTCCAATTTCTAATATTCCTTTTGTTGAAAGTTAAATTTATTATTTTATCTGTTATATGATTATTAATTTAATTGATGACTCACACTCACATAGGAGTAGCTTAAAAATACAAATTACTTTAATATTTATAATACTCAATTATTTTTAAAAATCTGTTAACTGAATTAAATTGAACATTTTTTTAGGAACGAATTGCATATAAGCCCACCATACCTAATCATATGTTGTATCTCATAAGGTAGCAATTTAAGAAGGCAAAATTTTGGATAAGACTGTCTTATGGATATTTTTTATAAGACTAGTTCTCTTTACTCAATCCACCATGTGTCGATGAGTTGAACTGTTAGAGAGTGGCAATCGATCGAATTTTACCATTATTTTTTGTGAGTTATTTAAAGAACTTGAAAAGTTGAAAAGAAATCATGATTTTTTAATAAATATTTGATTATCTTCATTTCATCCTCTTATGAATATTCTTTATAAATATTTGATTATCTTCATTTCATCCTCTTATGAAATATACATAAAATATGAATATTAATTTTTCAAGTTTTTTTAACAAATTTATAACAAACATTCATTTAAGAAATTGCATAGGAATGAATCATAAATGAATCAAAGATCATGGCTTTTCCATCTCTTTTGGGCTTTTTCCATATGAAGTTATGCATACTTTTTTCTTGTTGATAAAAATTCATTCATATCCTCTTTTAAGTCATTCTCAATAATCAATATTAACCAATACATGCACAAATTCAAATTGGCTTATGACTTTATTAGTCCTTAAAGTACAAACACTAATGCACAAATGTACTTAATTGTATAGCGCATTGATCTTTTTCGCACGAAAGTAGGTTAGCATTAACTAATGTTTGTTAGGCTGGGATATTCTTTAAGAAACTAGATATATATGAAGTTGTTTTCTTAAGGTTTGTTAGTCAACTTTACGAAATACTAGATTCAATGTTACACGTCTTCAATAACAATACTTACTAGTCTTACTTCAACAACAAAATTTTAAAAAAAATCATTCTATTATTATTAAAATCCAAAGATAAGTATAAGGACCAAAAGTCAAATCTTGTTGAAGAAAATTTTCAATCCAATCAATTACGTGCCGACCACCGCTCCCTTGGTGAAAATAGATGTTTTGTTTTGATAACGCAATTTATTCTAACGATGCATTGAAAAGAATTGTAACTGAGAAAGCTATATTTTTTTATAAGATGCAGGCCAAACATATTCCTACTCAAAGTACGATGAAAGAATAATAAAATGAAAATAAAAACTTAGGAAGTCTTACGAGCATATTTTGTAAGATATGTCTTTCTTATTCGATTCATCATGTATTAATAGACTGAGTTGTGAGAAAATGAGACTTTGTTTTCCAAATTAGATCGACGCTTAACTCTTAGATGAAATCATATCAGTCCAAAGTAAAGAATGCTATTTATAATATGAGAGTTTTAGGTCAAATAAAATACTTCTTCCGTTCTTAAATTATTGTCATTTTTTATCCGACACACCGTTTAAAAAAATAATTTATTTTATTATAAATATTAATGTAATGTGTGATTTTCTTTTATGCTTTTGTGTATATGCACATAACTAAAATAAAGAGAAAAAATAATGACAAAGTAGTAATGTGTTTTCCAAAATTGAAATTTTTTGAAAGAATGCAATTACTATAAAAAAGACAAAAAAAAATAAAAAGAAAACAAATATTTGTATAGGATCGAAAATTTTCAACTTTTTTTTTTAATCGAGGTTTAATCTTGGGTAGTAGTCCTCATCATTACTATCGAAATCGCGGGATGTGAATAATCTGGTTTGAAACATGTCAACTAATAACACATACCTTTAATCTTATGTTCTGCCTTCTTTTACCATTTGTTACGCAGGGACGAAAATTTTCAACTTTGAACATACGCGCGAGAGAGAGAGAGAGAGAGAGAGAGAGAGAGAGAGAGAGAGATTTCAAGAAGTCCATTTTGGTTCTTCATTCACTTGGGAATCAACTGGCCTTACTCAAATCACAATGAAACACAACGTAAAGAATGCTATTTATAACGGGAGAGTTTTATGTGCATTAAAATGTTGTACATTTGTCGAAACAATTATTTTCAACTTTTAACGTATGACAAAAAAGAGAAAACGAGAGAGAGAGGAATTTTCAAAATTCCATTTTTGTCCTTCATTCACCTCGGAATCAAATCAGATCCGTCCATATCTCGAGGGAAAGTTCTTGATATCAGAATATGTCAAGGATCTCGAGGATCGAACGGTTACAAAGGGGACAAGATCCTCGGTTCAACCATAGCTCCCTCGAACACACCCTACAAAAAGTGTGCCCACATGGTATAAATGCTGCACCCTTTTTCCTTCCCATGCACACGCAGCACATTTGATCATTTCCCACCCCCCCACTTTTCTCCTCGTTTTCATCTACACCATCGGATTCCTCAAGCAGTCTCAACAAGGACACTCTCAACGGTGTAGTAGGCGGCTCTACCTCATTAGGCCCATTGGGCCTAACTGGGCTTGGGTTTGGTCCTGGCCGAATAACTATAACCGAATCTTCAACTTCTCGATAGTGACGTTCAGCAGCCAACGCCGCGGCAAGGTTCATCCCTGGAGTCGCCGGCGGGTGGCTGATACATTCCAGTTCTTGAACATTTTCCGGGGGAGTCCGGTCCACGTCTACGACTTCAATTTGTTGTTGGGCTTCATGTAAAAACGGGCCTTCGCCCACGTCTTCATAATCGTCGTCATCGTCTCCAACGCTCATGGTGGATGCAGGCCGAGATCCCCAGGTGGGCCCACCGCAACAGCCCAATCCTAGCCGTTCTTGTAGACTTTTCCGGTGCCGCAAACGACCGACGCCGTCCATTCTCTCTCTAAGGAGCTCCACGATTGTTCTTGCTCCCGTTTCTCTCTCCTCCCTTTCCTGCAAATACAAAGCCAATAATTCACCGAGTTGACTCATTTTGGCTCACACCCACGAACCCAAACCACACACACATAGTTACACGCACAAACACATCACGTATAAATAATCAAGAAATTGTGTACATACCCACAAAAGCTAGAGACGGTTGGAGATTTATTAAGGCAACTGAAACCACGTGAAGCTCTTGAAGAATAAGTTGAATTGAATTTCAACAGAAAATGAAAGTGACCGAATGCAATTGGGGAGGAGGGAATAAATGTGTGTAAGGAGGGGAGAGAATGGGAGGAGAGAGAGGAGTTATGGTTATGAAGACTGAGAAAGTGTATAGTATAAAAGGTGGGATTGTGAAGTCATTGACAGCTCCGTCGTCATGTAAAAAAATGGATATGAATGCAGTTTAAAAGAAGGCATTAAAGGGAACAAACAAAGACAAAATAGAAGAAGGAGAATCAAGAAAAGAGAGAGGGAAGAGGACAAACGAGGGGGAAAGTGGAATTTGTGGGTCTTTTGAGTTTTGAGATTGTTAGTTTAAGTATGAGATAATTTCATTTTACTACCTCAAGGTTTATTCAGAGTTGCAGTTTGGAGTCTATAGTTCTAATTTTTGTAATTTTTGGTGGCTTTATTTTTGTTGTAATTGCTTAACTGAGGTCAAAAGGGAATTTTTTTTCGTTAGTTTTTGGATGAAACTTGCACGAAACTTAATCGCATGTGACATGCATATACTTTATTGAGGATAGTTTGTCATTTTATTAGTCATGCGACAAACATTTGAATATTTGATCCTAAAGTACATAATATTTTTTTGCCCTTTCAAATTACTTATTATGCACGGTGATCGTTCTCACTTCTCGAAATCTTATCTTTTTTCCTTTCTGTTTTATAATCTTTCACTAACACAAGCGCACGTGAACAACTTTCTCAAAGCTCTTTCTTTATGCCTAGACACTGAATTTTATTAACTGATAATATCTTATCTTCTCAAAGCTCTTTCTTTACTAAGTCCAATATATTGTCGTAGGATTTACAATCATTTATATCCAAGAGAGCATTGAAGATATTATCATTCCACGTAATTATAGTGATTTTTTGTTACATATCACGGAAGATATTACCATCCCATCAAAGTCTAGGCAATAAAAAGCTTTGAAATAGTTGTTTATGTGTGCTTATGTATGTGGATCTTATGAAAGAAAAAAAAGATCGATTTCGAGAAGGATCACAAGTTATTGTATGTTATTTAAAAATTAAGAAAATACACAATATACACTTGAAGAGTCTATGTCCATCATATGACTAGTAAATGACAAAACTATTCATAAACTGGCATGTGTGTTGCATGTGATTAAGCTTTGTTAAAGTTTCATCCAAAAACTAACGGAAAATCCCTTTTGACTGCCAATTGTAACGAAAATAAAACTACGGACCCCCAAATTACAAAAAAATAGAATCACAGACCCCAAACTGCATCTTTGGGTAACCTTTGGTCTAAAAAAAGATTATAGAACAACCAATATGCTTACCAATAATTTACTAATATGAATGGACTAACCTGTAAATTTGATAGATCGAACGAACTTTTGTTTAGATTATATTTATCCACATTTTTTTTGGCTCACAATCCGGGTGAAAACGAGAGCCGCAAGTTGAATACTTGGTTGAAATTGCAAATAAGTTATTTATCGAGTTGAGCTTAATCATCCAACAAGCTTCAAGTTTTGTTTAATATTGGTTTGATCCATCATTTCACGAATCAATCCCAATTCCCAAACGAGTTCTTGTCTAGTCACATTATTCAGGGGAATGATAGATTCTTGCACATTCGATGATCTATCCTAACCATACGCAGTTTTACAGTAAATTCACTCACTGCGTCTGCTTTCATTGTTATTATGGTGATAGTTTAAATTGAATGACTTTTTGATTGCATGATAGACTGTTTGTTATAACTGTTGAAAAGCTGCTTATGAGTCGTTATAATTATTTGTTAAAAAAAAACTTGAAAAATAGTATTCATATTTTTATGTATATTTCATAAAATGATGAAATGAAGACAATCAAATATTTATTAATGAATAGTTGTCTTCATGTTTAAAAAAAACCAAAAAAACTTAAAATTTTGGCTTTTTGGCTTTTGATTTTTCAATACATAAAGGGTGTTGTACCTTACTTATTGGCTTTTGGCTTATAAGCTGAAACAAACATTTTAAATATGACTTTTCAAAAGCCAAAAACCAAAAATCACTCAAAATAAACTACAACAAACGAGTACTTACGTTTTAATTTATTTCTAGAAAGACGATGGGCATATTATTACACATACTTCTATTAGGTTTTATGTGTCATATTAAAACTTTTTAAAGGACGGCATCGGCATGCTAGAGAAATTCGTTTTATTCCTAAAGGACAAGTATTAATCAAAATTAGAAGATTGACATCTACTTGATAATTAATGTACTTTATATTCTTAAATATATATTTATATATATGTGTGTGATATTGTCCTTAGTCTAAGTATATTCTTGCTTGCTAGAACAACAAAGTTGATGATGAAACTACTCCATAAAATAAGAGCGCCATTAATTTATAGACATGTCTGTGATTAGCACTTGATTTATTTATTTTTCCTTCAATCCAATCTAATTATATAACGGAAATTGTCGGCCATTAACTATGTTAACAGCCAATGAGGGGAGCGCACAGACCGAGGTTAAGTCACGTGTCACTTGCCCTCGGGATTAAGCCCACGCCAATTACATTTTACAGACATGAATGAATAAAAGTATATAGAGAGAGAATTATGTCTAAATGTCAAAAATTTAGGTAAGATAATGTTACAAATATATATATATATATATATATATATATATATATTTTTAGTAAAAGATATATTTCTTACCTATCACACCAGGTGTTAGTAGATAGGATTGTAAGAGAGTGGGTCTCTATAGAGTCAAGATCTCCTGTACCACTTGTGTACCACTGGTATACTACTTTTCATCTTAACCATTAGTTGAGATGTAATGATTAGGATACAATGATGGAGATGAAAAATGGTACACCAGTAGTACACATAAATGATACAAGAGATTTGGACTCGTCACTGTAATACAAATTAACATCTGTAGGATGGTATTAAATAGAATTACCCTATTTGAATTTGGGTTAATCTGAATTTTGTTTTTCTTGATTTCCAAGCAATGAAAACTTTTCTTTTTTTTTCAAGCCGATATAATTTAATAAATGAGAGTGAATGGTTTCCTTTTTTAAAGGCTTAATAAACTGGAGTGAATTTGTGATTAACTAAAAAAAAATACTTATAGTTACCAGACGGTCCCTTAATTATCTATCTATATAACACTATTTATTGGGCTTTAAATTATGGATGCGTAAGGGCCTAAGGCAATTGCCTCAATTGGATATTAGTTAGAGCCAGACTTATAACTATATTATAAAACAGTTAAGTAATTGATTTGTGTTATTAAGAGGTTGATAATAAATTCTTTTATAATATTTAATCGTTGAGAGTTACCATCCTATTTACATGTGTGAACAATTATCCATTTTTAATTTCCTATTTTTTTCTTTTCTTATTACAAGTCATCATTACAATTAATATTATGACCAGTCATTTATTTTTCTTCTTCATATATTTTATCTTCGCATTAGAAAGTCACACCATGTGATTAATTTTCTGAACAGTCATCCCTTTTAAAACATCAATCCCTCAACTATCACTGGAAGCAATGTACCCCTCAACTGTAATATTTTTTTAAAAAATTGCACCTTCTATTTGGAAAATCGAATATATTGACACTGTCATATACTCAAATTTATTCATTATCCATGAATCTACCCAATCCAACCCATTAATTACCAAACTCAACCCAACCCATTAATAAAATAAATTTAAATGGGTTACCCAACTTAACCCATTTAATTTCATGGGTTAAGTTGGGTTGAACCCATCAACTTGAATGAACCCGACAGTTGAAAATTTGGTGGAAGTGAATAGAGTTTTCCACTTAAAAGAAAGTCGGAGTCTCTGTTGACTAGTTGTTACTATCAATACTTACTAATGGAACAAAGGGGACTGTTTCTTGTTACATCATTTTTTGTCCTTTTATAGTTCGTAGAATATTGTGTATGTCATTTGTAGCGATTTTTATGAAATCAATTAACAAAGGAAATGCGAAACAAATAAAAAAAACGAAAAAAAAAATAAATAATAAAATAAAAAACGGGTTTTGCACTTTGATTAAATTTTTATGGACGATGATATTTTGTTGTTTAATGTGTTAGGGATATATTTTATTTATCCAAGAAAAATAATAAAAAATAAAAATAAAAAAATAAAAAAACGGGGTAAAGCGGGTCGACCTGCTTTAACTCGACCCATTTATGATCCGACCCATCTGACCCATTTAATAATTGGGTTGTGACAGGTCATGACCCATTTCAACCCATTACCCACTCTAACCCAACCCAACCCGACCCAATTGACACCCCTATACACGAGCATGAAGATCTAGTGTGTGTGTGTATATATATATATATATATATATATATATATATATATATATATATATATATATATATATATATATATATATATATATGAGTGAAATGGAAGAGATTCAAATAAATTTAAAGAAAATAACCAATTCTATTTTAAAAATTAGGATAATGTGTCTGTTCTAAGAATAGACCATCAATTAAAAGAGTAATCAAATAAAAAACAAAATTGTAAAGATGAACTTCAAAAATAGAATGATTAATTAAAATATAAAAAAATAACTTATTGTTTCATCTACAAAATTTCAATCCTCCCATTTATCATCATACAATATTGTGGCCCTGTGGGTGTATGTCATGTTGCAACTTGAGATGTAGGTGGAGGGGGTGTCGAAGAGGCAGATGGAGGTGGAGGTGGAGGTAGGGTTGAAGGGACCTATTTCAAAAAATAAGTAAGATATAAATTATGTAAATGTAAAACTTGTATCAAATATAATTATTAACGCGTATCTAAAAAAAGTAGTGCTTACAACTTCTTCTACAAAATCAGAATCATAAGAATCAGGTGAAGGGAGAGGTGGTGTTGAAGGCGACGTGTCAAATGGAGTTGCGAGGACCTATTTGAAAGCGTGCATTAGTTATAAAAAAAACAATATAAATGTGAAATTTGAGTCAATTGTAAAAATGAACAATTTCTTAAAAATAAGTTATAGTTAGATTCATGAAAATCATGTAGCTTTAAGATATGATTTTATTCATGTTGTAAAAGTATTATAGAAGAACTTTCGGATAAATTATATTTGTTGTCGAAGTCTCTTCTTCTGATGGCAAGAGGATTGTTATTCTACTGAATGTAGTACATCGAGATAGTGCAACGTATAATTAATCATGAGTAAATATTGGCGTTCGAAGGTCAAACTGATGAAGGGAGTAATTATTACGATTGAGATATATATAAGGGCAATATTGTAAATTGCAAGGAATGGGTATAGTTTTGAATAAATATCTGGAAAATGTAGTATTAGTTCTACTAGGGCAATGTTAGATTGTTCGGTAATGGAAAACTCAAGAGCGTAGAGTGTAGGCATTATTTTTAGGCAAAGACTTGTGTAAGACGGTTTTACGGATCCGTAAAACGGAGCCCTATTTAGGAATTCGCAGGTTAATAACTAAACATGTTAATAAAAATCATAATAACATGTTAGTCGAATTGGGTAGAGGCAACGTTTAAAGGTTTAGCTCAAGGAGGTCGTCTGTTTGAAACGCCTCAGCTATATTATTTCGTTTTAATGCTCATTAATGAGAAGTTTCCCTATTTGTTCCGGTGCTCCTGCACTTTCAATGTTTACCGTCGAAATTCTTATGTTTCCCACACCTTGCAGTTTAATCATTTGTCAGCTCCGTTAACCATACGTTAGCATCAACTGCCTTGGGATACTTGACGGATCTTAATGGACTTTGACGAAATGCTAAATGACATATTTAAAGTCAAACGTGACACATTGAAAATACAAAAGTGACACATTTTAATGTTAAAAGTGACACTATAAAGGAAAATTTATTATAATTTTCATTAAAATACAAAGTAACACTTTTAATACTAAAAAGTAACACTCTTAATTAGGCATGTCAATTGGATATGTATCGAATCCGATCCGAAACCCTATATTACCGATTCGATCCGATAATCCGATGGATCAAGTGTATGTCAATCCATATTCGAATCTGTTACCCATTAACATATCTGATTAAATATTCGATCCGATCCGAAATATAAATATATGAATAAAAAACAATTAGAATATGAAAGGGAGGAAGATCAAAAGACAACATGCATATATAATTGTGTATATTATGTATATGTATAATAAGAAATATGTTATTTTCGGATCGGATCGGATCCTTAACGGATCGGATATAACTAAATTCATATCCGATCCGTTAATAAATAAATTATCGGGTTCGGATTCGGATTTGGATTCGGGTTATTGGACCATTATACAAATTCATATCCGAAATTTCGGATCGGATTCGGACCAAAATCCCATCCATTGACAGGTCTACTCTTAATACTAAAAAGTGACAAATTTAATACTAAAAAGTGTTACTTTAAAATTAACGTTAACCGCCAAAAGTGACACATTTAATACTAAAATGTGACATTTTTAATACTAAAAAGTGATACTTTTAAGGTTAATAACGACGATTTTTACTTATAAGGCAAAATGACACTTGTACGATTAAAAGCAACACCTTTAATTCTAAAAAGTGACATTTTTAATGTTATAAGTAACACTTTAATGTCAAACGTAATGATATTTATTTATAAAAAAAAGAGACACTTTTCATAGTGAAGTAACACATTTAAGACTAAAAGTGATATATTTAAGCCCAAAAAGTAACACTTTTGAAGGAAAAACTTATAATTTTCATTTAAAATGCAAAGTGACACTTCTAAGGCCAAAAGTGACACATTTTATACTATAAAGTGACACTGTTAATAGTAAAAAGTGACGCTCTCCATATATAAACATGAGGTGGTGCTATAATTTTTAAAAACTAAGGGGTTGTATTGAGATTTATAAATTTTGCTCCATTTAACCTAGATAGATCCATCTTACGGATAAGGATCCATAAGACCGTCTTACAGGAGACCACCTCCTGTTTTTATATACTGTTGATGTAAATTTCTATAATGTACTAGTACCTTTGAATATAAATAATTTTTTTACTGGTATACAAATTAAGAAAAATTAATTAACTTTATTATAAATATTGATATAATATGTCATTTCTTCAAAATTCATATATATGTTGGATTATTAAGAAAAAAATAATGGTAAAAGTATTTTTAAAAATATATAAATAAGATAATGTCTTAGAACAGACGAAGGAGGAAAGTAAGACTATTGCCTCAGTTCCGGACAAATATTCTATTATACTATTTGAACTACCCGGTCCAATAGGCCCAAGTTATGGGTTACATGCCGAGCAGTTGTGTGTTATCCGAGCAAGTGAGCATGGAGTTGATTTTAACCAAGGGAGATGTCAGCGAGCTGGGGGCTTAACCAGCGAGCAAGCTTAAGGTGCGAGCACAATTTGTTGTGCTCGTTGTTACGAAAGCTGTTACCAGTTGAGGACAGTCATGTCCGAGCATGCGTTGTTAATTGTAAAGGACGGTTATATCCGGGAAACTCTCCATTTAAACCGTTGCAATTAATGGGGCAGTTAATGTGCCCGCCATTAAAGGTCACGATCATTAACGGGCAGTTATTAACAATTATGGGCAGTTATTAACGGTTATTGGCAGTTATGCCCTTCGGCAAGTATAAAAACCCCGGAAAATGAAGGGAAAAGGTATGTAATTTTCTACTTTCTAGGCGAAACTCTGTCAAAATATACTCCTGTTTATTCTTGTTGTACTGATTCTTGCGCCGGAGGGCTTTTGCAGGGAGTGCCCCTGCCTAGTTCAATTCACGGTTCGTTCTTTTCATTGCAGAATTGGGCTTTGAGAGTTTAAGATACGTTGAAAGCCAGATATCTTATTTGGATCGACCCAGTACATCCAAGGAATTTTTGGACGCATCACTATTTTATAATGTTTTATTTTAAAAGTCTATTTTCAAAAAAATATGTTTGGCAAACATAACATTTCAACTTTTCTCTTCATATTTGATATTAACATATTGATTATGCTTGAGCATTGTTGTAATTATAATCAACTTTAATACTCCATTTGTTTCAAAATAATTGTCATTTTTCAAAAAAATTATTTTTAAGAAAATATTACCATTATTTTTTCTACATACTTTAATTATGACCATATATTTAATGACATTAAAGAAAACTACTCATTACATTAATATTTATAATATAACCAATTATTCTTTTTAAACGATGTGCCGTATTAAAAAAACGATTATTTAAAAACGAAAAAAATATTAATTAATATTTTTTTAATAATTAGACTTTATAAATATAGATTATTAGAGTGGAATCGAGTGGATAGAGATAGTATTATTGGAAGGGAACAAATATGTAAAAAACCTAATGAATTACAAAAACTCGGTACTTTAGAAAGGGTCAATGATTGGCAACCTGACCCATTCGTGAACGGAACCTTTATCAACTCAATGATTGGGTATTGGAATTGGAATATTTATAGTCTGCCTAACCTCACCAACGACCTACTTTCATACGCTTCAACGTTGAATCTTCCAATGGTAAGACCAAAGTGAGAAGGCAAATCATATCGTTTGATATATATATATATATATATATATATATATATATATATATATATATAATTGGTAATTGATAATACGAACTTTACCTTAGAGCAATTAGATGATTAGTTAGTGAAATTTTGAAATATTCGTATCATTATTTTTTTAAAAACCAACCCTTTTTCTAAAAAGTTGAAAGAAAAAAAAAGACAAAGACATACAGCAAAACTTAGGTAAGACGGTTTTGTGGAATCTATATTACAATAGAGTTTATTCTCACACATATGCAACTGACTAAATCTATTTAGAGGTCGAGATTAAATAATCTTAAAAAATTTAATGATTGAGATTCACTTTCACATTCACATGTGTGAGAGTAGTTATTCACTTTTAACTATCTATTTTCTCTCACCATGTTACAAAGTCACCCTCTATAATTAATATTATGAGCAGTCACACCCTGAGATGAATCTTTTAAACTATTACCCCTTACAAAATATCAACCTTACATTAATATAATATCACAATAAAGCTCAATTGATTGATTAAGACTATCTGGACATGGGGGTTGATTACGCCGCAAAATCAAACGTTCATATGTCAGTTACATATAACTCCTTACAGACAACCCTCTTCAACTATAGGTCGAGTTCGAATAGCGCTCCTCAACTACCACTTGAAGTAATGTATCCCTCAACTGTAACATTTTTTAAAATCGCACCTTCTATTTATGCATTAGCGTTTCAATTGACGAAATCAGATATACTGATACCGTGTCATAGGCACGGGCACAAAGATCTAGTTTTTTTGGTAAGACAGATCATCTTTATCCACCGTATGTTGGTGGGTTAAGCTATGAGATTGTGTGGCTCCATCTTACGAATTAAGATCCGTAAGATCGTTCTACAGAAGATCTACTCAAAAGAAAAAATAAATAAAGACACTATTATCATATGTGGTTCAGTTTATGGTTAGATAATTTTTAGTTTCTTTTTTTTTCTCTAATTTCATTATTATTATTATTATTATTTTTTAAAAGGTGGTGTAACTATCAAAACAACATGGCTGCTTTTCTGTGGCTATCAAGTAAAAGGGCTTTTCAACTAGAACAAATTAAGAACGTTGGTTAAGCTAGCCAAAAGTTCCATCTCTATCACAACCTCCTCCTCCCCCTTTGTACTAAAAGATCACAAAAAATAATTTTTTCTAGAATTTTCCAGGTCTAAATTCTTGTAAAGCTGCTAATATTTTTCTTGCTAAAGACTCCTTCAAGAGCGGGCCTGGATTTGGAGATCGAATTGTCTCCCCCAAAATTAAAGGATTTGGAGACCGAATTGTCCTCCCCAAAATTAAAACTTTCATCGGGGAGGAATATGAGAACTGGACTGTGAGATTTAGAAGGGAGGAAACCAGGCTAAGGACGGGACGTCAATTTCTAATCGCTAAACATCACAATATTTTAGTTAAAAGATTGATCTCTTAATGAATCAAAGCACGTGTGCCAAAACATTAGTTCATGGCTTCATGTATTGCGATGCATGATTTGTGCATCGCGACACCTCCAATTTGTGCATTGCGAGTAAATATTTGTGCATCGTCATAAAATGGAAGACCTCTTCCTTCCTTGCGGAAGTCTCTCTATCCCAATTCCCATCGTCATTGAATTCATCTACATTCCCTACTTCTAATCAAAGAACCATTTCCCCAAGAAGCATCTCCTACCGAATTAAACCCACCCCAACAATAACAATATTCACACCATCACAAACAGAAGAAACTACTGTTCACCATCGCCAAAGCCACCACCGAAGAAGACCCACCCCTCGCAGGCACCACATAATAACAATAGCCTAAACATAAAAAATTATATATTTTTTCTAAGCCACCAAGAAATATGACACATGACCTATGTTTCAAATTTTCTTGGTGGCACGGGAATGAATACACTATATAGTACATGAAATCTTAACTATGATAAAGTACCCGTCAAGCTAGAGTGCAGGAGTGGTAATCGAATATTGTATAAATTTTGTTCAAAAATCGTGGAGTCGTATAGTTAGACGTATCATTAGCAAAGGAAAGAAAGTTAAGAAAATGTTAGCAAACCGGGGACATAATTTGTCTTGTACTCTTTTCGTTCTTAAATAACTGTCATGTTTTATTTTTAAAATCAAAATGATTATTTTTAAAATTAAAATTTGACATACATCTTTAAAATTATAAAGTAATCTGACATACATTTTAAATTCTACATCAAAACCTAAGAATTTAGATTCAAAATTTTAGAGTGAGTATTAACTATTTACTCCACATGCCCACCCTTCTTCCACCAACTACCGCACAACACTCAATGCCGCTAGCCACCTCCAGCCATTGCTAGATCGGGACGCTACCACCTTTGCCGTTAGCCTACGCCAATTGCCACCATCGGCACCGTTGTCCACCATCACTCTATGCTATTTATTTTGAAAAATAAAAATTATTTTTAAACTTCATAGATAGGAGAGTTTGAACCTATATTGCAATTAATTACTCACAATAGCTATCACTAGACTACACTAGTTGTTTAAAGATATTTCTAAGTTTAAGTTATAAGTATGAAGACAAAACACACAAATGGGCCACCCAACTTTAACCTTTTTTGCAATTCGGCCACCGAAACTTTGAATCATCTATTTTGGCCACCCTACTTTTGTTTTGTTGCAAGCGAACCCATTTTCTAACGCCCGTTAGCCCAGGACGTTAACTTTAAATGAAATTCCTTTTTTGCCCATGTATAAAGGAGTTCAACAGTAAATAATTGAACTTTAGAGGTTATATGTATGGGTTCATCTTTTGGGAAGAAACCCCAACAACCCATATCCAGATCTCTGGTTTCGACGGCGCCACTGCTCTCCACTGTGCTGTCGCCGGTGGCTCCCTCTCCTCCGTTGAAGTGGTCAAAATGATGCTGGAAGCCTCTGCTAATGTTAATATGGTTGATGCGGATAGGAACAAGCCCGACGACTTGATTGTTCGTCATGTCAAGTCTGCAGGTTCTTCAAAAAGGAAGGTTCTGGAAATTTTGTTGAAGGGATTCGCAAGTGATTTAGAAGAAGAGACCCAAAGAAGATCAACTACAGCTGCGTGCCTTGCCCGGAGTTCCGCAAAGGAAGCTGCGTGAAGGGTGACAGTTGTGAGTATGCACACGGGGTGTTTGAATCTTGGCTTCACCCAGCTCATTATAGGACACGGTTGTGTAAAGATGAAATCGGGTGTGCGAGGAAAGTGTGTTTCTTTGCTCACAGGGTTGAAGAGTTACGCCCCTTGTATGCTTCCACCGACTCAGCCATGCCTTCGCCGAATTCTTGCTCGATGATTTCTATGGAAATGGGGTCGATGAGCCCGTTAGGTATTCTTCCCAAAAGATGGAGATGTGAGGGATGGCTGCTAGGTTTGAACGAAGAGAGGGAGAGCAGGCAGATTGGGAATTGCTTCAGACATGGCGGGTGTGGAAGCTTTGTTGGTGATTGTCGGATCTACAACTGAGAAAGGGAGACGGCGGCTGATAGATGGCCACGGCAGAAGAATACTCTTCGACGAGTAGATCTGGGGCTAGATATGAACTTGAAATAGGGGCGATGAAGATTGCAGCTGGGAGATGTTGATGGGCCAGAGAAGGTGAAGGGACCGGTTGTGGATTGTTGGGATTTGACAGACATGAGCCGGAGAGATGAAGATGTTACAGATCTATGTGTGTGAGAGAGAAAGAGAGAGATGAAGATGAACTGTTTAACATTGTTTTTTCCTATTTTACCCCTAAAGTTAACGTTCTAGTCTAACGGGCGTTAGAAAATGGGTTCGCTTGCAACAGAACAAAAGTAGGGTGGCCAAAATAGATGATTCAAAGTTTCGGTGACCGAATTGCAAAAATGGGTAAAGTTGGGTGGCCTATTTGTGTGTTTTGCCTAAGTATGAATTATAATTAAAAAAGAATATCCCATATCACCCAAACAATGGATTTGTTATGATATTGAATTCAAAATTCATAGAATTTGAATGTTTATTGAAAGCAAAACTCCTCTTTGGGACACCTAACTTTTCAAAAACTTGCAATGCGGCCACCAAAAGTTTAAAATTTTCATTCTTGTCACTGTACAAATGTTACGATGCAAGCAAGCTCTTTTTCTGACGGACGTTAGCTAAAGACGTTAAATTGTGGGGTAAAATAGGAAAAACAACATTAAAAAATTAAAACTAATTTGAGTAACTTGAAAGATTAAAAAAGACCAAAAAGCCCACAGTTAAATATCTAATTTTCAATTATTGTCATTAACCAAACTCAGAAAATGCCATTACGGAGTATAAGATATAAATTAGTATTTGGAAAAAACAAAAAAAAAATCTCAATTTAATAAAATCCCAAAAAATCAAATTTCTTTGTTCCCAATGAATGGAATCTCAATTCAATCGAAAATTTCAGGTTCAAACTTGGTACTTGTCACAATGGCAAACCCAATTAATGAAATCGATTTGGTTCTCTGCTGTAATTCATCACCGTCCGTGGATTAATTTTGGGATGTTAATAGCTCTGATTTACTTTATAAACAAATATACTATAAAAACTCTCTCTCATTCTCTTACCCCACCCAACCCCTCCCTTTCAACTTTATGTTCTCCTTTACCTTCGAAGATTCCTGAGATCTACCAAATCCACCACTACACGGAAGAAGATAGAATGAGCTCAGTAGTTTGAAATTTCGAGTTTCGGGGACGACCAAAAAAGGATCTCTATTTGGTCAAGTAACCCATATATGGGTTTTATCTCTCTGGTCAAGTAACCAAGATCTGGGTTTTAAAACTCAGATCTGGGTATCTTCAAGCAACAACTCGAACAACAATAGGTCGTTTGTGTATTTCAACAGCGCGAAGGCCTAGCTCGCGGTGATGTACCGGTTAATGACACATGCAAGCAGAAGCTCTTACCATATAACCCACTATTCGTTCTTCGCCGCCGATTCGGTTTGGTCCGGCTTGACCATGGCTTCAACGTCGTCATCTTCGTCTTCAGATCTGGGTTTTGGTGGGTTTGTTTAATGGAGGAAATTTACAAGGGTTTTGAGATCCAAAGACAAAGATTCTACTTTTTGGGATTTTCGAAAGATAAAGGAAGATTTACCCCCACCGATGTTGCTTGTGTTCGTTTGATGATGGTTGGAGGTGGTGCAGAGGAAGGTGAGAGGTGATGGATTGGGACGGTTGTTGGTAGTGTTGTGTTTGGAGTGAAGGGGATGTAATTCCTCATTCTCTCTTCACACTCTAGTAAAGCCAAATCTGAAATACCTGTTGTTGGAATATATTAAAAAAACATAAGTACTTAATATATAAAATATCATAAGTACTTAAAGTTAAGTTTAGTTTCCATTCAATTATTATATCATTATCAAAGTTAAGTTTAGTTTACTTCGAAGATTCCTGAGATCTACCAAATCCACCACTACAAGGAAGAAGATAGAAGGAGCTCAGTAGTTGATGAGCGCAAGATTTTCACTAATTTTCCCGGGAATTTTCTTTTATTTTGTGTTATTTTTGAATTAATTATGCTTTGGAAATATTATTATTTGTGTTTTTATGCTTAATATAGGTTTCCATGCATAATTGAGCTTTTATACGGTGTTTAGCACGAAGTTCGAGACAATTCCGGGCTTAAAAGTTAATTTGGAATGTATTTGGTCAATGCCCGTTAAGTCCGTCAAGGTTCCAAGGCATTCAGAGAGTAATGGAGGCTAACAGGACTGAAGGAGGATCATTTTGCAAAGCCTGGGAGGAACAGGCCGGCGGCGCTAAAATTCAAGACTCCAGGGGCACCGGAGTAATAATCATAAAGTAATGGGAAGCCGGCGCAATTCCACAAAGAGGCCTGCGCGTTGTCGATCCACCGCTGGCGCCACGTGGCGAAATCTGCAGCTTCTCCTCCACTAAGCGCGACCCGCGTCCTCTTCATGGATCGGGTATGACCCACGCGTCCCGTGACCTATCCAGCCCTTCAGCCCATCTACCAACCCTCTTCCACTCTCAATTTCCAGCCCATCTCCCATGGAGCGACCCGCGCCCTTTCTCCTGGATAACCCGCTTCCCTACCGCGACCCATTCAGCTTTTCCTTCTCCATTTTGTTCCTAAGTTTCTTCTGTGCTGCCGAAAATGCCCCTCTGTCCTTCCGAACTTTGTTGCCTTCTTTCTAAATATTCAGGCAGCTCATTTTTTCGAATTCAACAGCCCCATTTACGGGCATTAGCCCTAAATGGGGCACCAGCCCCATTTCATCTCAAATTTCTTCCATTTCTTCGATGCTTGATCACCATTGAAGGTTTGGAACATCAAATCAAGGGCCAAGGACGCACTTGCAAAAGATTTCAACCCCGGATTCGCGATTTTTCGGTTCAATTCTTTCTACTCATATTTTTAGATATTTGTTATGGTTTCTTGGGTTGATTTATTTTGTAATTGTTGGATTTGGCTTGTGCTTAAAATATTCATGAAATGCAATTATTTTCTATGTCCAATGTAGTGTTTTAATTTAATTTATCTCTTTATTTAGTATACAATCATGTTGGTTATTATTTTGTGAAATTAATGCTTTTAATTATCTGGCCAATAATTAAATGATTTTAGAAATATTTAGGATCCGCGAGAGCTACCTATTTATTTTGGACCAATCAATTTAGTAGTTGGTGTTTTGTGACACACACCGATAGCCGTTATGAGACTAGGTTTGACACGCGATCGAACCACCTTAGCCATTCGCGAGGTCGGGGAGATTAGGGTTGACTATAAGATGCGAGAGCCCGTAGTTAACTAATTTTAGCAGTCTCGGCTACCAACATGACTTGTAGAAAAATATAGAGAGTTTCTTTTTGCGAAGTATTACCCATGCGCTTGGTTATTATTGTGTGTTTTTCATGTTTTTAATGGCGTAGCGAACCATTAGATGATCACTAGAATGATAGGATACGAAGAGAAAGCCCTTCCTATTATTCCGAAAATCACAATAGTAGTTTGCGTGGCGTGAGACCGAAAGGAGATCGCGCGTAGATAGTCTTTGGATGCTTGTTTACACATGCAGTTATTTTCTCCCCTGTGTTATGTGTTGCGATGATATGAGCCCGTAGCAAAGTTGATAGATAGCTAGATTTGCTATACGTAGCGAAAGCCCGTAGCGAATAAAATAGCGCGTCCGACTACCAAGACTTGAGTTAAAGAAAAGCAAAAAGAGAATTAAATTAAACACCGGCTATACTAGAAATAATGCATTCCTATATTTCTATCTTGATTTGTTGTTGCCAAACCACCTCCGCTGTAGTATAGATTTAATTGCTTTCTTAGGTTGTTTATATTTTTAGATTTTAATTCATTTTCTTTTCGCTCAAATATAATTAGTTAGCATAATTTCGGTACTTAGTTGGAGTGAGAATTACGCGCATTCCTCGTGGGATCGACTTAACTACGTACTTTATTACTTGATACTTGCATGTTGCGTTCAGCGCACATCGATAGTTTGAAATTTCGAGTTTCGGGGCGGCCACGGCCAAAAGGATCTCTATTTGGTCAAGTAACCCATATATGGGTTTTATCTCTCTGGTCAAGTAACCAAGATCTGGGTTTTAAAACTCAGATTTGGGTATCTTCAAGCAACAACTCGAACAACAATAGGTCGTTTACATATTTCAACAGCGCGGAGGCCTAGCTCGCGGTGACGTACCGGTTAATAGGGGTGTGCATGGGCTCTAAACACACGGGCTTTGGCATAGCCCAGTATGCGCCCATCTAGCCATGGGCTTCAGTTTTCAATGCCCAGTATAGTGGGCTTCAAGCGGGCATAAAATTGATGGGCTTTGACGGGCATTACATGGGCACGGGCTTTGATGGGCTTATGGATTGAAATTATATGTTTTGATATTTTTATACCTATCAAACCTTGTGTCGTCTTCCCTTGGAGGTTTGGAGAAAAGAAAAGAACTAAAGAATTGATGAACAATAACATTGTACACCGAAGTACTTATCAGACGAAGTGATTAGTGAACTAGTGAATATATATATATATATATATATTATTAAAATAGTAGGGTTTTAAATTTTTTAACTAATGAACTAATGAAGTACTGTGAGGTGAACTAAAGTTTTTAACTTTTTATTTCTTTAAGTAAATAGTTAAGTTAAGTAAAGTAGACACAAGTAGTAGTATTATATTTATATATTATATATAATTATTAAAAAAATAAGTATTGTAAATAGATGGGCCGGACCAGGGCACAACGGGCATTAAAAAATAAGAGTCAATCTTGCAGAGCCGAGCCCATGGGCATCCCTCACTTTAAAGCCCATAACTGATGGACACTTTACGGGCATGGGCATTATGGGCATGGGCATTGCGGGCAGTGCGGGCCTTATGGGCTGATGGGCGAGTTTGCTCACCCCTACCGGTTAACGACACATGCAAGCAGAAGCTCTTCCCATATACCCCACTGTTTGTTCTTCGCCGCCCATTCGGTTTGGTCCGGCTTGACCATGGCTTCAACGTCGTCATCTTCGTCTTCAGATCTAGGTTTTTGTGGGTTTGTTTAATGGAGGAAATTTACAGGGGTTTTGAGATCCAAAGACAAAGATTCTACTTTTTGAGATTTTTGAAAGACAATGGAAGATTTACCCCCACCGATGTTGCTTGTGTTCGTTTGATGATGGTATGAGGTGGTGCAGAGGAAGGTGAGAGGTGATGGATTGGGGCGGTTGTTGGTAGTGTTGTGTTTGGAGTGAAGGGGATGTAATTCCTCATTCTCTCTTCACACTCTAGTAAAGCCAAATCTGAAATACCTGTTGTTGGAATATATTAAAAAAACATAAGTACTTAATATATAAAATATCATAAGTACTTGAAGTTAAGTTTAGTTTCCATTCAATTATTATATATATATATATATTGAGCTGCCCGGTCCAATAGGCCCAAATAATGAGTCATGCGTATGGCACATGATCATCATTCACAGGCAGTGCGCATGCATCCTAAGATCAAAGGTACAAGGGAAGGATTAAATGATTTTAATATGCCGCGAGTTGGAGTCTTAACCTTCAGCGGGCAAGAAGTGCAAGCGAGCTGGGGGCTTGACCAGCGAGCAAGAGCTTGTAGCGAGCAGGATGTGTTATGCTCGCTCATCAAAAAGTTATTGTTAGTTGAGGACAGTTATGTCCGGAAAACTCTCCATGTTACCGTTGTGATGAATGGGACAGTTAATTGGGCAATTAATATGTCCGCCATTTATGTCATAAACTTTAATGGGCAGTTATGATCAGTTATTTCCTCCGGCAACAGCTATAAAAACCCCTCGGAATGAAGGAGGGAGGTATGTGATTTCTAATAACTTGCCTAAACTCTGCCAAAATATTCACTCACTTAAGTGTTTGTGTTAACTCTCACGCCGGAGGGCTTTTGCAGGGAGTGCCCCTGCCTAGTTCACGGCTCTCTTGATTTATTTGCAGTGTTGGGCCTCAAAATTATAGGATACGTTGAAAGTCAGGTGTCCAGTTGGAAGAGTCCAGTGCGTCCTGGAAGATTTTGGATGCATCATATATAATGACTTTTCAATATATTAATGATACTATAATAACATATTTTCAGTTAGACCCCTTTGGGTTTCTAATATTACAAAAAGTTTTAGTAGTTATAGGGGCAAAATAGACATAATTTAACGGATGAACCTAACGTCCGTCCAAAAAAAAAGGATTAATTTACAGTCTAACATTTGTATAATGGCAAGAATGAAAATTTTAAACTTTCAGTGGCCGTATTGCAAGTTTTTGAAAAGTTTGGTGGCCTAAAGAGAGGTTTTGCCTTTATTGAAATACGAATCTAAGTATCCAAACGGATCCTTATTGTACTATGAATTACGTGATTTAAGTTTTTGAACAAATTAAAAAAAATACATGTCAAATATTTATTTGAAAAACAATTATTTTGACTTCAAAAGTGAAAACATGGAATTAATTTAGAAATCGAGGGAGTACTAATTAGGGTTGGCAAAAGTTCCACTTTTCCCAATCTTGACTTATTTCGGGACGGTATTCGGTATAATTACCAATCCCGTTGGGATTTCTGATCTGTCCCGACTTTTTTTTTTTTTTATTAAGGAAACAGGGACGACACTCAGTAATATATTATTAAAAAATGAGGAAAAAAACATAAACTTAAGGGGGACAACCAGCCTAACCCTTATAAATGGGAAGACGGAGGAGACCCGACTAAATTTATTCATTTATTTATTTTAAATATTGTGAGTTTGTACTGTTGTTGAGTGTTGAGTCTTTTAAGTGAAAATTCCACAACTTTGGAGGATTGTTGGTGGATATGATTTGTCAAGCCAAGAGACTATCTTTCAAACAATGTTCATTTTGTGTTTGCTAAAATTACTTAATGATGTTTGTTAAATTTATTTTCATAATGTGTTCTCGTTTTTTTTTCGTCTATCACGTTTCTGCACTTAGTGCAACTCTTCTTCTGCAAATGAGAGGTGTATTTTGTTTATAATGACATATTCATCAATACTCATCATTAAGTAAATATTCAAGTATATTTGTAAATATATAGTCTGAAATTTTAATTATGATGGAGAAATTTTAAAAATATTTTAGTGTCTGAAAATAATGAGATTTTTATCTCTCAAACTATCGAGATCCCGATTCATCTAGTCTCAATACTTATCGAGAACGGGATCGAGAAGGAGATTGAAATCTAAAATTCTATAAGAACGAGATAATTTCAGTATAATTTGAAAAAAGATACGAGCATGTACAATGTAATCTTAAAACATTAAATTTGATAAAATAAATTTATTTTTTTAAAAAAGGAAGGAGTAATTAAAGATTTTCTCTAACTTTATTTCACACGCCTTTGCTATCATCACACACCACAGGCTTCTTTTGGTTCCATTATAATTTCTCCATGTGTTGCCAAATAATAGAAATTGTGCCTCAAAAAAGAGAAAAAAAGATGAAAAATTGAAAAAGGTTCTCCCCTCCACCCCTCAAAATAGAAGCACACGTGTCACGTTCCCATACCCTCACTACCATTTTCATTACCTAAATTACCCTTCAATCCATCTCAAAATTCACAACATTTGTGAGGGTATAATTGTCTTTTAAAGTGCACCCATGCCCGCCAACTCAGTTATACATACTCTTGTGACCCCCTTGGCTTACACTGTCACTGTTCCAACTTCCAAGTGTTACTCCTTCTTTGTTTGCATTTACACATTGCTCTGTTTTTCTCTCTCCTTAACCCCTAAAATGGCCGGAGTCTCTCCGTTCAATCAACTTCCTTGCAAAAACTTATTTGTAGCCGCAGCAAAACCCAAATTCAGCTCAAACCCGTCGTTTATTCCTGTCAATTCAGTCAGTTTCGCGACTAAAACAGCAGCGAAAGCGTGTTTATTCGCCGGGAATTTCGAGAAAGTGAGACCCAATTTCACTCTTCAGGTAGCGCTGGAAGGCGGAGCCTTGGAACCGGAGGATGGGTCTGCGGTGGCGGTGGTGAAGGAGGAGGAGGTGCTGGTGCAACCTAAGGAGGCGACGGAAATTGATGTGTTGAAGAAGAAGTTGGTGGATTCGTTCTACGGGACGAATCGTGGGTTGAGTGCAACGAGCGAGACAAGGGCGGAGATTGTCGAGCTGATCACGCAGCTCGAGGCGAAGAATCCAACTCCGGCGCCGACGGAGGCGTTGACTCTATTGAACGGCAAATGGATTCTAGCGTGAGTTTTACGCTTCAATAAAATATATTTTCTTGAAATTTATTTACTCGGTATTTTATTTTAGTTTTTTTGCTGTTGTGATTTGGAAATATGTCAACTCCGAAAAAATGAATTTCACATAGCCAGTGTTTTGCAGTTTTGGGGTTTTGTAGTTCCATGTTTATGTTAAGGGCTTGCCCCGGTAAACATTGAGAATCATTGTTATGTCTAATTGCTAAAGAAAAACAATTCGAGACAGTGACCAAACCTTAGCTGTGGCATTCATGTGAACTGTGAACTAGAAAGATCCATAAGAATGTCGGTTTGCCAGTTATCTTTGTAGGATTGTAGTTATGATAAACGATAAACCAAACTAATCCAGGGATTTGAACCTGGTGAGTGTCGAACATGCCACATCCCGCTCAATAGATGGCTCCACATAGGAACTCAACGGTGGTGAAAGCCACCGAGCCATCCTATTGGGTTAATATACGTTAAACTCAAATCTAACATAAATCTAGGGTTGGGATGAAAAATTGGGTATCAAAGTGGCAGATGAAGAATCAAAGAAGGGGTAAGGGTACCATTTCATTTCGAGCTCTATTAACAAAAAATTCAAGCAGTAATTGGGTTGAAAACTTTCCAAGCTCAGTGGTAATTGGTGCATGTTTCTCTGTTTTTGGGACTTGTTGTGATGCCTGTTTTGAAAACTTTCCGAGCTGGGTGACTGTGGTTTTGAGTGTTTGGTATGTTTGGTGTTTTGCCCTTTGTTCCCTTGTTGTTCTGCTTCTGTTTCTTTGTATATACGTAGGAGTATTTGGCCAGTTTCTTGTTTGGAAGGGTTCTGTCCTGTTGTATTTGTAGGTTTTGGGGTCTGTTTCTGTTTGTTTTAGACTATGGTGTTTGAGTTTCTGTTCGTTTTAGACTATGGCGTTTGATAAGCCGTGCTGTAGGAGTCTTCTGTTTTTAGTGTGTTTTTGGTTAGGGAGTTTCTACTGGTGAAGTTGGCTACCCAAGTATTCTTATCAGTTGTAATGCTGTGTAAGCTGGAGTCTTTTGTGTTGTACCATTGATACCTCTTTAATAATTATTTATGTTAGGCTCTTCAAATATAAAATAGAATATGACATATAGCTAAGGCTACTGTCCTTTTGTCGGAGCATATTTGCATAGTGAGAAAATAACATTACCAGAAGTTTAGTTCAATGTCATACTTTCCAGGTGGCAAGCTTTTACAATTTACTTGTATTGATTACCTCTGAGAGATGATATTGCATTATCGTAGGATGTTAAAAGAGGTTGCCTCCACGATAATGAATGCCTGTGATTTGGGGATACATCAATTAAGTAGCCGTGTCCGACAAGCAGTGTCTACATCTGAGGACACACGAATTTAGGGTTAAATTATAGTTTCCAGAAAGGCGGTAGGATTTACTTCATAGAATTATTTTATGAAATTTCTTCAAAGGTTTGATTATTTATGTCAAATCAATATATCGTGGATTTTGAAGTCCATCCTACTTGTCTATGTTGATACTTGTGAGTGTGTCCATAAATCATAGAGAGCAAATGACAATAGAGCGTGATGGAAGCGATTGGGGGTAACATAACAGCTCATATTGTAAAACAGTAATTGTTATTGGATGGTAGAAGGTGCCATACAAGAAAGATAGTCATACTCAAATCCATTTTATCACAAAATAGGAACGAGTTTCATCTGCATGAAAAGGAGTTGGTGGATCTTCTAATAATACTTTTGGTTTTGTGTAGGTATACATCATTTTTAGGTTTGTATCCGTTGTTGTCAAGGGGACTGCCTCTAGTGAAGGTGGAGGAAATATCACAGACCATTGACTCCGAGAATTTCACTGTCCAGAATTCTGTCCTGTTTTCTGGTCCATTGACCACTACTGCAATTACTACAAATGCAAAATTTGAAGTCCGAAGTCCCAAGCGAGTGCAGGTATAATTTAATAAATTCAACAAAATTTGAATATTATCATTCAGTTTACTTTTGTTTATTTATCTAAAATTGTTTTTTCTGGGTTGAATCCAGATCAAGTTTGATGAAGGCGTCATAGGAACTCCCCAGTTGACAGACTCCATTGTAATACCAGAAAATGTGGAGGTGTTAGGACAAAAAATCGACCTCAGTCCTTTCAAAGGCTTGATCACCTCAATTCAGGACACGGCTTCATCTGTTGTGAAGACCATATCTAGCCAACCACCACTGAAATTCTCCATCTCCAACAGCAATGCAGAATCATGGTTATTAACTACATACCTCGATGAAGAACTTCGGATCTCAAGGGGAGATGGTGGCAGTGTTTTTGTTCTCCTCAAGGATGGCTCCTCCCTCCTCTCACCTTAAAACAAATTCAGAAAGTAGTTCATTGTTGCGACTTTGCTTCTATTTTTTATATAACTTAAAGAGTGAATGTAAAATTATACATAGTAATACATTGGGAATGAACTAAAGAAGTTCGTGTGTGGAGTATGTATAGTCTTCTTCAAGAAGAGCAGATTGGATGTAGAAATTTATATAACGACTTAGTATCGATGTTTACAACACTTGGATCATATGGTTGCATATGCTTGATCAGCTATTACAATATCAATCTTGGTTCCCCAATTATCTATTTCTGGTGTTCTAGAATCTTGAAGTTATCTCTTTGGCTGTTTTTCTCCCAAAGTATAATGTGTTGAGGAAGTGATTCCATCTCATGGTTGTAATTCTGCTGCATCTTTTTTCTGCCTGTTGGATCAACTCAAAATCTTGTTCTTTTCTTTTTCATTTGCAGCCGACCCCAAATATTTGGGACAAAGACTGAGCTGAGTTAAAGTTCTTGTTTGCAACTTTTATCATGGAATCTCTTGTACTTGATCTGGAATTTATAATCTCAGCACACCCATTCGGGTGTAGTTGGATTTATGATAGCCAAGGGCATTTGAAGCTGACTATGGAGCACATTTCGTGATAGCAAAGGGTACTTGAAGCTGATGGTGGGGACTATGGAGCACATTTCGTATTGGGTCAAGCACATACGTGGAAGTGTTCACTTTGATATGGATGCATTATTTGGACCATCGACTCCAAAGCCAATTGTAAGTAGTAGCAGTATCTTATTTATACTAGTGTAAAGCTCAGATAGCTGTGAGGTGTGGCGAATTGGCCTGACTCGATGCAGTTACACCAAAAATAGAGTTTAGAGACACAAAACATGTGATTTGCTATTGATTGATCCATTTCTAGTTGGAGAATCCAACTTGAAACCAATTCATTATTGTGCAATAGTCCTATTATCTTGGTATACAAGGATTTATAGCATCAACATGTCATATACAAGAGCAGGTGGCATTTTACTTGAATGGACTTGTATGAGTCATGATGAATTATTCACTGAGATTGTTAGGATCAAGCAAGTTTAAACTGTTCTCTATACCCCATAGTGGTGCCAACTCGGCCCACGTGACCTCGTCTGACTCGCCCCAACTAACTACGCACTTGGCCCTTGGCCCGCACCCTATAGAAGATGCTGAGTGCTGACCTCTACAGAGAAGTCCAACAAAGACTAATGATTATGTCTTCCCCAGGTAACTTTGCACATAGGAATTCGTTATTTGCAGTGGTTTGACCTTTGTCTTGCTGCAATCTCAGTAGTCCTCAATACCAGTTTGAGATCAAGTTCAATTAGTTTTAGCATTCTTCAAATAGTTAATGAATTAAAGAAATGTAATGTTCTTTTTCTTCTTGCTTCACAGGCTCCTTATTGTCTGATTCACAAAGGAAGATCCCTTTTCTAGCTCTGGTCCTCTGGATCTGGCAGCAAAATGGCTCTCCTGCAGCGTATGAGGTTTCACTTGAACAAATATGAACGCAAAACAAAAAATTCCCTACCACCAGAAGTTGTCGTCAAAGGGGGTGACACTTGCTTATGGTGTAAACATGAGACAGAATACTTTACCACTGCTTTTTGAAACACTTGCTTAGTGGGATTCTTATCGCTCTTATACAGATAATAAAGAACAATTATCAACTTCAATGATATTCACGTCTTGCCTGTAATTTTCTCTCTCCAAGTCTTTTGACGTTCAAGTTTCATCTGCGGGGTAACAAACTTAAATTCCTCCTGGCTGTTCTTTCTTTTACATGCATGTGAGATGACTTTTAATTTCTGTTGATAAAGCCTCTAATACTCCCAATCCCACCCACGTCAACTAGATGGGTTTTATAAGGTGGCCACCGGCACCAACACAATTCATGAACTTTTGGATCGATTTGTGGTAGGCCTGGTAACCCAAGGTGCTGCATGCTTGGTGGGCCAGTGCGTGAGCTGCACGTAGTGGACCAAGCTCTCGGGCCCGCGTCATTACAAATGGTATTAAAACAGGTCTCAGCCGAAAATGTAAGAACAAAGTATTAATTGTGCGGGCCAAAGCACTACACTGCGGGATTCTAAATTTGTACTTTCCCCAATCCGGTTGAATGTGCTTTATAATGTGACCATTTGAACCAACTTCATTCATGAACTTTTGTGTTGGTTTGTGGTAGGAATGGTGACTCAAGGTCTTGCATGCTTAGTGGGTTATACGTAACGGGCTGAGTTTTCTGACTTGGGTCGGTTCGGCGCGTGAGATGACTTTTAAGTACCGTTGATAAAGCCAAACAACAATCAAACTAAAAGATATTAAAGTGCTTTGTACTTTTTCATTATCTTAGCAAATAATATGGACTAAAGTAACCCAAAAATTACACCAATCATTTGCCTTAGAAGTTCATCCTAGGACTCAATATTGTTACATACATTGTTGTACAGAGTACTCTTAATCATTCTCGCTCTCTCTCTCTCTCTCTCTCTCTCATGGCTCTTGTTGGTGATGATGAAAGAAGTCGAAACCGGATGCTATACGATGCTCTCATGAGAGGAGACGCAGACAAGGTGATTCATCTTTGTCAATTAATTCAGAAAGGTCCGTTACACACAGTAACCATACACAATGACACTGTCCTTCATATGGCCACTTACTCCAAGCAAAAGAGCCTAGTCCTCAGACTACTCAATATGGTGCCTGAAAACCACTATCACAAACTTACATGTCAAAACGACATCGGGAACACTATACTTCACGAGGCAGCCACTTCTGACAGAATTGTCCCTGCTGCAATGGATATGTTGCGAAAAGCCCCTACTTTGCTGAGTATGCCCAATAGGCGTGGAGAGACTGCACTATTTCGTGCAGCCCGCTATGGCAAGAATAGTATCTTCTTTTACCTTGATGAGGAGGTTAAGAAAACTGTTGAAAGTGAAGCAGATTTTAGAACCTTTCATGTAAGGGATGATAAAACCAATATACTCCACATCTCCATACTTACCGAACACTTCGGTAAGTGCCCAAGACTTTAAGGTTTTTGTTTTTTGTTTTTTGTCTTTCTTTGAGAAAGTTTATATCTTAAATTGGCCTAAATTGGTTTTTTTGTTTACAGATATGGCCCTTCAGATTGCTGAAAAGTATACCTATTTAGCTTCTGAGCGAGATGGAGATGGGATGACTCCTCTTCAACTTCTTGCATGCAATCCTTCAGCATTTGGAAGTGGGAGTAACCGGCGCAGCTTTTTCAAGCAATTCATATACTCTCGTATGACACTGTACCTCTCCATCTATGCTTTATTTCACTTACTATGGCTCCAACCTTTTCATGAATGTCAATATGGTTGTTGTGACTAGTAACTAGTAAGCAAACAAATTATATGGCTGAATTTGTTGCTATCATTCCAGAAAGGCAGAAATACGAGATGCTTCTATCTTACTTTTCTTTCTTTAATCGTTTTTATCTTTAACTATCTGATTTAATTAGCCACTCCAATTTCTATTTTCTGGCAAAGTACTGCTTGAATTTCTCATAAACAAGGGATGCTTTCAGGTGCTTCAACCGGAGGTATTTCTGCGACACAAGAAGGTAAAAGCCTCCAGAAGTCAACAACCCTGTTTCAGTCGCGACTGTATGTACATGTCTGACTTTGGTTTTAGTTCGTATTAATAAGTCAAAACTCTAACGACTTGTTGTGAGTGAACATAAATAAACATACACATTGGAGAATCACCCTTCTTCTTTGCTCGTATGAATCAATTGTTAACTTAAAAGAAGCTACATACCTAGTTAACCAACAAAATGCATGATAAGTTTCTGAGAAATATTCAAAGAGCTTTTAGAGGGAATAAAATTGTGTTAAAAAAGGTTTCCCTTGATGAACTAGTAATAACATTTTTTTCACAATTTTACTTTATATTTCTGGCTTTTGTTTTCTCAGAAGTTGAAAGATGCTGTAGAGTGCCGCTGTTCGATGACGTAAGGGATAAAAAGTATAGGTACCAATCTGCTTTGGCACTTGCCAAGTTCTTGATAGCAAGAGACACCTCATGGGAGGCGACTGAATCAGCAATAGACAAGAGTAAACCTAAAACACATAGATATGGGAAGACCTCTACTGCTCCCCAAGATCAAAAAATGGGTCAAGAAATCAGCTATGTTGATATCGCCGAAACTCCACTATTCCTAGCTACTAAATCAGGCTGTAAAGAGATTGTTCAGGAAATACTTCACTTGTATCCTCAGGCAGTGGAGCACGTTGATGACGAAGGTCGTAATATTTTACATGTGGCGATCAAGTATCGAAAAATGGAGATTTTGATATCGTGGAGAAAATGGAAATTCCAATGATGAGGCTAATACGAAAGATTGACAACAATGGGAACTCCCTACTGCACATGGTTGGTATAAAGGCAGCAGAAGTTGGAGATGAAGACTTGCGAAGCCCTGCTCTAATATTGCAAGAGGATTTGCTTTTGTTTGAGGTAAACTAATATATCCTGTCAATAAATTGCAGATAATACTAAGGTGACAAAAGAATTTCCCAAAAATGCATTTGATTGTTTGTATAGTTTGTTGCTCCGCTCCCGGCACTAAGTGATGGAGCCTACAGTCCCATGAAATGGTTTATGTATCCAATTTCTGTAAACTTTTTTTATGAATTTAGCAGTGCCCGTAAATTACATGCTCGATCTGTTATCTTGGGTAGCACTCCTTTTGTCACGAGAATTTATGCATTATGCTTGTGTGGGGTGTGTGGTGTCTGCAGCGTGTAAGGAAAATCTCTACAGCCTATTCCATTAAGCACTACAACTCCAGTGGACAGACAGCTGAAAGACTATTTGCTGAGAATAATGCTCAGATTCGCATGGACGCCAAAGAATGGATGAAGGGCACGGCTGAGAATTGCTCCATTGTTGCTGTGCTCATTGCCACTGTTGCCTTTGCAGCAGCTTACACGGTCCCAGGAGGTCCAAATGAAACGGGTTACCCAATTCTTGAAAAACACACTTTCTTTATCATTTTCACCATGACAGATGTACTTTCCCTCGCATTTTCTTTGACGTCAGTTATTGTATTTCTCTCAATCCTCACATCTCCGTTTCGATTGAAGGATTTCCAACAATCTCTTCCCCAAAAACTAATGATGGGAGTCACATTGTTGATCCTGTCTGTCTCGATGATGATGTTGGCATTTGCAGCAACTGTTATACTAATGATACGTAATAAGGAGAAGTGGACGAGGATTGCCTTATACTCGGTTGCATTTTTTCCAGTCAGCATCTTTGCTGCATCCTACTTACCACTTTACATGTCGCTCATGAAAACATTCAAATACTCGCTTCAGAAGATAGGCTCAGTGTTTCCTCGTTGTAAGACTCCATCCAAAGTTGTCGATTCTCGAGCTGCATTTCACTCCACCCCCACTCTATCTCAAGCTAATGGTTTTACGGATTCAATGCGGGCTTCTGCGCCTCCAACCAACCCTCTTGTTTGAAAGATCATATTGTTCGAGAAAACATACTATTCCTTACTTTGCAGGCGGTTCTTGATTAGTACTGCCGTGACCGTGAGCTTTTGATTTTCATTGTTCAAGTGATGGCTTGTATGATTTTGATTTGATTGTAAAATATTTTGATTGTAAGTGAACCCATATTTTTTCTGTCCCGAGTATGTAATAACTTGCATTGTTGGGTAATGAGATTCTGGTTTCGATTTTTGGAGCTGAATGTAATATGGATACCACCAAGGAGGAGCACAAAGGTGGAAATTAAAGGTGCACAAAGACGGTTGAACACGTGGCTTATTGGAGTTAGTCTTCTAGCTTGTTGTTATAGGCTCTTAGCCGGCCTGTAGCTTGTTTTAATGGATTCTGTTAGGATATTTCTCTGTTCTGTTGATGAGTGATATAAATACATGAGGGTATCTCTTTGTAATACAGACAGAATATTCATTGAATAATATCTCTCTCTTTTCTTCTTACAGTTTTCTCTTGTTCTTCCTTTCTCAATTACAACTTGATCATAATGTTATTGAGTAATGTTTTGTTGAGAATGAGATGGCTCGATTAACCAGGCAACAGACCAGTTCCCCGGCGGTACGGACTATTTGTGTTTAGGACAAGTGCATTGTGACTTTTGGGGTTAGGCGATCGCTTAGTGTTTTGGCTGAGCGATCGCTTAGTAAAAGAATCCTTCAAGGCTGCTACTGGTTTTTGCGCGGTCGCCCAGTGCTTGGGCTGAGCGACCACTCAACCCCGTTTTTAGGGTTTTTGCTGTTTGTTCGTTTTTTGTCTTTTTAAGAGTTTCTATTATATTCATATAAATAGTTGCATACCTAGAACCTTTAAAATGGTGTCTCTAATAAAATTTCGAAAGTCCGTTGGACAGACAGAATATTCATTGAATAATATCTCTCTCTTTTCTTCTTACAGTTTTCTCTTGTTCTTCCTTTCTCAATTACAACTTGATCATAATGTTATTGAGTAATGTTTTGTTGAGAATGAGATGACTCGATTAACCTGCAATGCAGACCCTTCCCACTGATGCGGACTATTTGTGTTTAGGACAAGTGCATTGTGACTTTTGGGGTTAGGCGATCGCTTAGTGTTTTTGGCCGATCGCTTAAAAAATCCTTCAAGGCTGCTACTAGTTTTCTTGATCGCCCGGTGCTTGGGCCACTCAACCCGTTTTTAGGGTTTTTCTGCCGTTTGTTCGTTTTTTGTCTTTTTAAGAGTTTCTATTGTATTCATATAAATAGTTGCATACCTAGAACCTTTAAAATGGTGTCTCTAATAAAATTTCGAAAGTCCGTTGGTCCCAATCTCTCTCTCTTCTTTGTGATTGATCCTATTATACTTTGTTAATTTGTTTGTTAGTCTTTCGCTGTACACAACATGTTTTATCAATAATGATTTGACCTTTGGTTTGCTGTAAGCCTGCAATTTCATTGAATACTCCTCCATAACCATTTAAACGAAATTTCCTCCAAAGTGATCTTTGTAAATGCTCACGTGAGTAGTCTAAATTGAGTACGCACTGCTGTCCTCCAAGTTTTTGGATGTTCAAGTTTTATCTGTTGATGACTTACTTTTATTCTTCTGTTTTGTTCGTTTTGGGTTACGAATAAGATTTTTGATCTGGGAGATTGGAGATGACTTTAGGAAGTGCTGATAAAGCGAGAAATCCATTAAAGAAAATGATCACAGAGAGAGAGAGAGAGAGACATGGACTTGGTAATTCCATACAGATACATGAATTTCATCTGATCATTTAACAAAGACCACTAGTCATCATTGATATTTACAACATAAGAACAGATTGGAGCAAACCTCGTGGAAAACCTCAAGTATAACACCCTTATATTCATCTGAATTCATTGAAACATAATAATTTAGGAGACTAGGTAAATCCTTTGGCTCTGAAATTCGGTTTGCCATTATCATCTCCAGTTCTCCACCATGGACTTTCTAAAATCTTCTCTAGGATCATGAGAGGACTTCTCCATAGCTAACATGACAATAAATTTCGTTCTTTCCCTCTTGCCGCCCTCCTCCTCTCTTCACTTCTTGCCTCCTGCTTTTCTCTAATCATTTGGTCTAACCTTGCTTGAACCATGGCATGTGATAGACTCGATATCGTTGCGACAACTTATTTTACTTAGTGATCACGGGGAGTTCCAAATAAAGTCAAATGTCCAAAAACATATGCAATCCTTTTTTTTTTACAACGGATTGATATTCCAAAGAAGTCACAGGGGTTATCAAAGGGTAATGCTAGGGCCACTCAATTAGCACTCAATGCTAGGGCCACTTGATCAGCTATTACAATATCAATCTTGGTTCCCCAATTACCTATTTCTGGTGTACTAGAATCTTGAAGTTATCTCTTTGGCTGTTTTCTCCCGAAGTATGATGTGTTGAGGAAGTGATTCCATCTCATGGTTGTAATTCTGCTGCATCTTTTTCGCCTGTTGGATCCAACTCAAAATCTTGTTCTTTTCTTTTTCATTTGCAGCCGACCCCAAATATTTGGGACAAAGACTGAGCTGAGTTAAAGTTCTTGTTTGCAACTTTTATCATGGAATCTCTTGTACTTGATCTGGAATTTATAATCTCAGCACACCCATTCAGGTGTAGTTGGATTTATGATAGCTAAGGGCATTAATTTGAAGCTGACTATGGAGCACATTTCGTGATAGCCAAGGGTACTTGAAGCTAATGGTGGGGACCATGGAGCACATTTCGTATTGGGTCAAGCACATACGTGGAAGTGTTCACTTTGATATGGATGCATTATTTGGACCATCGACTCCAAAGCCAATTGTAAGTAGTATCAGTATCTTATTTATACTAGTGTAAAGCTCGGATAGCTGTGAGGTGTGGCGAATTGGCCTGACTCGATCTGATTACACCAAAAATAGAGTTTAGAGACACAAAACATGTGATTTGCTATTGATTGATCCGTTTCTAGTTGGAGAATCCAACTTGAAACCAATACGTTATTGTGCAATAGTTCTATTATCTTGGTATACAAGGATTTATAGCATCAACATGTCATATACAAGAGCAGTGGCAGTTTACTTGAATGGACTTGTATGAGTCATGATGAATTATTCACTGAGATTGTTAGGATCGAGCAAGTTTAAAGCTGTTCTCTATACCCTATAGTGGTGCCAACTCGGCCACGTGACCTCTTCGACTCGCCCCAACTAACCTACGCTGACTTGGCCCTTGGCCGCACCCTATAGAAGATCTTTGAGTCTTGACCTCTATAGAGAAGTCCAACAAAGACTACTGATTATGTCTTCCCAGGTAACTTTGCACATAGGAATTCGTTATTTGCAATGGTTTGACCTTTGTCTTCTGCAATCTCAGTAGTCCTCAATACCGGTTTGAGATCAAGTTCAATTAGTTTTAGCATTCTTCAAATAGTTCATGAATTAAAGAAATGCAATGTTCTTTTCTTCTTGCTTCACAGGCTCCTTATTGTCCGATTCACAAAGGAAGATCCCTTTTCTAGCTCGGTCCTCTGGATCGCGACAAAATGGCTCTCTTGCGTGTATGTGTAAGGGTAAAATAGGCATGACCTATTTTGGTTTTGTTTCTTGGTCTCTAAGTTTAGACATTTTTAATTTGGAAACAAAATCTTTAATTAGATTTTGGTTTCTTGGTCCTAAAGTTTAGGAGTCATTTTTGGAAACAAAATCTTTAATTAGATTTTGGTTTTCTTGATCATAAAGTTTAAGAATTATTTTGGAAACAAAATCTATGCAAAAATCTTTCCTAAACCGTGTCTCAAGAGTCCTTGTCCATATGGTAATAAAATCTAGGATTTATAGTAAGTGTATTTAGTTCCTAACTCTAATCCTCTTCCTTGTTGAAGTTTGCTTCCTTTTTTGTAGGTGTGACAACCGACCGGACCCAATCGAGATCAGTCGTGCCGTCAAATAGGCAAGATACAAACATGCTTGTGAGTAGGATAATAAAATTCATGTGGCGCAACATCGCATACGAATAACAACTCGGCTACACTTGGCCGGAAAAATAACTTAAAATAAACAAGTCATCGGCGACGTTACAGCCGGAACCCAACAACTACTCCTATAATTTTAACACATGCTTATAATATCCTCAACGGCCACAACATGCCGGAGACAACAACAACAATAATATTTTAAAAGAGCTTAAGCGGAAGGAACTGTAGTGAACCATTAACATATAAACAAGCTCAACATATAAGTCGGCATACAAAAGATTATAAGTATCAAGTAACTAAGTTTACTACAACAACAAAATCCCAAAGTCAAGTCTAGGTGACTTGCTTCCCAACGTCCTTGCCAAAACAAAAGTCTAACTATAAAAGTCCCAAAAGAGCAACCTTCTAGCTTGCTAGCAACCAAACGCGGTATGGCGAATCTGGCGTGAACCGTCTCCTAGGCTCGGGTCTAAGGAAAACAAAACAAACAAATAGGGTAAGTCGAAAGACTTAGTAAGTTACTAAAAATGCATGTTCATGTTATAGCATGTCATTTATCACAATTATGACTCATGTTCTTCATATAACACTTAGCACATTATTCACATAAGTGCGGAAAATAAATCATACAAGTAGGATATGATATAGGCACGGCCGTTTCGTAGCTCCTGCAATAAAGTTTGTTAACCCAATATCGTGACTACGATGCTCGTGACTTCGCATCGATATACCGAACTCCGCAGGCTAATAGCAACTTTGTGGCGCGTATTGTTACGGCAAGGGCTACTTCCCCATTGCGGCCTACAATGGAGGGGTGTGTGAGGTCAGTGCGGCGATCCATAGCGAGCACGAATCTCTCAATTCGTGAAGGCGTGCATCGTCCTACCACGACATAAAAATCAAACCAAATAGTGCCGGTGGACTTAATGCAATGCACAAGTAGGTATTTACTCGTCAAGACCAAATAATGATCGAATTCGACAAGAGCGAACTCGACCGACCAAGTAGGTATAAATCTCTACAATAATTCATGTCAAGGCAATTAATTGCTCATAACCAAATAATCACAACAGCGTCAATTGCACATAATTAAACTCAACTTAGACTTGAGTAAACCCGACCAAACGATGTCCAAACTTCGTAGGGATTGAAATTAGAGTTTAACATGTTCAAATCTTCCCTAGAGTCGACTCCGTTGAGTCTTTACCAAAAATTCCAAATTTCGGTTAATTGAAGCTATGTGCTTCATAACTCAACCTAGGCCATTACTAAGCTCATCTAGGTCATAAATTCATCAAGGCATTGCAATGTGATTCATATTCATTATAGGTTCCAAATTTGAGGATAGAACACATAACAACTTCACAACATACAATGTAGGCTCAAATTAGGGCATTCTCATATAACATCACTTCCATCAATATATGTAATACATGTTTCTAACATGTTCAAAACCTTAAATAGACAAGATGAAAGAGTATTATAAACTTTACTAAGCATAAAATCCTCCTATACATGCTCCTAGCAAGTTCATACTTTCAAAATACAAGAAGAAGGCATAGGAAGCATATATGTGTCCTCATTGACCTCAATCATCATAAGCTTTGTTTCCTTAGGGTCAATGAGAACTAAAACAAAGAAGAAAAGAAGTAACTTACTTGTATTCTACACCCAAGAAAGCAAGGAAGAAAACTATTCGGTTGAAAGTGATCTACTCTTCAAGCTCTACTCTTCTATGGTGGTGGCTTGAGCAAATGGAGAAGGAATGAAGGAAGACCAAGATGAAACCTTCAAGAAGCCATGGGAGAGTCTTGGAGAAGAGGAATCCCGTTTTTGGAGAGTGAGGGTGAGAAATGAGAGTCAAACTCTCAGATTGTGGCTTAAATTGGCTCAAAAACTGAGTGGGACAAGTGTCAACATGATGTGGTTGATAAAAATCTGATTTTGGTAGCTTAAATGATCACTAAAGCACTCTTAATCCACTCTTAAAACTTGTTAGAGATGTTAGGGTATAAGTAAGGAGGGTTAAGGAGGTTTAGGTGGGGTTTAGAAAAGGTTTTGAATAGGAGTTTAGGTGTAAAATTCAAGAAACAACGAAACAGAGCAGCCCAGTCTCGGGGGACCTTGCGCTCGCATGGTCCCCTTAGCCTTGCGACCGCATCCTCTCAGGATGCACAACCTCCAAGTTTCGGTTACCTTGCGGGGGCAAGGTCATTCCACCTTGCGAGGGCAAGCCGGAGACCCAAAATGGCTCAAAACTCAACCTAAAAGACCCCCAAACACTTAGCCAAATCAAGGGGTTTCAAACCCCAACAAAAATGAGTTTAAAGCTCATCACAAGCACCCTCAAACAACACCCGAACAATTCAAACGAAGGAGGGAAAGAAGGAGAACTAAACATGCAATCGAACCGGCGATTCAACAAGCATGCATACATGATTCTAAACATGTTAAGAGATTCATGAGTGACTTATGAATGATTCTAAATCATATATAGACTAAGTAAACATGCTCACAATCAACAAGAAAACATGAAGGCAAGTACACAAGGCTCATGCAAGAATCCGGGGTGTTACAGTAGGTCTTCTTCACGTATAAATAAAGGACCTTGGGCAGCGGCTGAAGAGGTGAACACATAAAGAGAATTCATAAAGCTGAGAGCAGAAGAATCAGAAATCCAGAAGCTGTTTCAGTTTCAGGCGTTGTGCAGAATTTTGATTGTAACTTTGAATGTTATAACATTCGAAGCTACATTGAGAGCTGGTGTTGTTTTTGTCTTTCTAGCTGTTTTAAGAAGTTGTATGTTTCTTTCCACGTTTTCTATACCTGTTTTTCTGTGGGCTTTTTGCTCTCCAAGACTTGTTGTCTTGTGAGAGTGTTTTGTTTGGTGATTTCACATAGTTCTTGTAAAACAAATCATGTTATTTAGTGAAATCTTTTTGGCCATGAGGCTAGATCTACAAGCATAGGTTTGTAGATTGTTTGGTAAACCTTTGTGTTTAATTTCCAGCTTTATAATCAAGTCTTCCGATGTTTTTACTTTTTCTAACCATTGTGACTTCCATTGTAGCTTCATCATAAGCTACATTGGAAACTACATTGATTGTTTCAAAGAATCCTAGCTACTATTGTTCCTACAATTGGTATCAGAGCCTTCTCTTGACATCACTAAGAGTTGATTCTGGTTGTAGCTGTGATGGATTCATAATATGAGAATGTTGTCCATCCTCCAACTTTGACTAATGCAAATTATTCTATTTGGAAAGTAAAGATGCGTATCTTCATCAAATCAATTGATGAAAGAGCGTGGCTTGTTGTTCTGAATGGTTGGAGTCCTCCAAAAACGACTGATATTGATGGTGATGTAAAAATCACCAAAGAAGCTGATTGATCTAATGAAGATAAGAATACTGCTTCTTTCAATTCTAAAGTCTTGTCTATCATATACAAAGTCTTAGATGCCAACACCTTTAGGGTTATAGCCAATTATGAGTCTGCTAAAGATGTTTGAGAGGCCCTTCAAACCTGTGTGAAGGACCTGCCAGTGTTTGTGCTTCCAAATTAAGATTGCTTACCACACAGTTTGAAAACACAAGAATGAATGAATCTGAGGATATCATGTCATATTATGGTAGGCTTCTTGATATGTCTAACTCTGCTTTAGCTTTAGGTGATCCCATCACTAATGATCGTCTTGTTAGTAAAATGATGTGTACTCTGCCTAAAAGGTTTAATGTTAAAATATGTGCTATTGAGGAAGCACATGATATTGACAAAATGAGTTTTGAAAGTGACGAATGTCAAATCGTCAAAATTAATTTTTCCTCCTTCCTTAATAATGAGTATAAGGTAAGTTGGGATCGTATCCGAGGAACGTCGAAATTATTTCTTTTTAGAATTTTATGAGTAAACAATTGAACACAAATTTATATTTTTAATTAACTACGAATAACTTAAAAACTGATTAACTAAAAACTAATGTAACTAAGCTTATCAGATTAACAATTAATTTTACTTAAGAAAAATTAATTCCAGCCAATGAGTCAATTTCATCTCGCATTTTATTTCTGATCATCGATGCAAAGATATCTTGTAGGATTTCAAATAAACCGGTTAAAAGTGTCGACGAACGCCTAACACTCAATCTCTCCTTACCGTATTGATAATTAAGAGACGCTCGTTAATTACCTTCTAACCGAGTTACAACCTCGAGACGCTCGTAAGATTTAATAACTCGGTTGCATTAAGAAGCGAGAGACCCGATTCAGAGCCATGTGTATTGAAGCAATATCATGTAACAATGATCATCCGTACCCGTAATACGGTCCGATTATGCTTGTGATGCCTAAAAGGTGTATTACTTGCCACTTTGTTAAGACCGAGGACAATTACGGATCAACGGCGTTAACTAGCTTAAGATTATTATATTAATTAATATTCTGGCCATTAAACATTAATTAAGTACAATAATCCTCCTACGTGTAACACGGAGAACGAACGAATATTCGAAACCCCAAATAAGAAATAGCTCAATTTAGATCTCACAGAAATAAAAGCTTGAGACTTAATCTCTCATTGACTGGAAGAAGATTCTTAGATAATAAACATGAATAAAAAACAACTTACAAGAAATAACCAATTTGTTTGTTCCAGCAGGCAATGAATTTCCAAGAAGATTACAAGTTTCTCACACCCTTTTCCTAACAGTTGTTAGTGACTATCTATATCTCAAGTTTTCTGTCCGATGTCTCTTCCTTCTTCTGGCCGAATATCTCCCCCACTGTGCAGAAAATACATCAATAAATATCACTCTTTTCACCCACTAAACCACTACTTGGTAGTTTTAAAACTACCGATAACTTCCAAAAACCTCCCACTACTTGCAAATCAGTATTTTAATTTAATACATAAACTGAATTAGACAGAAATAACTGTATTGTCTAACTGTCTAACAGGTCTACTAGAAACTTCAGTGACTAGCCAACAGCTCAGCTCCGAAATGTGAATATCACGTGCCCATGTGACATCCAAGTTTTCCCTCTTTGCCTGAATCCAGCACTTTCCTCTTTTGCAGCTGCCTGTGTACCTACATCATAATCAACACAAAAACCAACCAAAAGTGTAATATTTTGCTCTAAAATAAATCATAAAACCGACTAATTTTATCACACTTTTGGGTTCCCATCAAAATTCCCCCACACCAAACCGATGCTTGTCCTCAAGCATCTTCAAACCAGACAAGAATGCATGTTTTTATCTGAACAACTTATGAAGATATGAGTTTACTTGGATGCAAGTATTTCAATGTGCATGACCATAGGAAAAATCAAAATTCAATCAAAGTAATGGAATTCTTAAAAATGTGTCATTTAAATTAACTAACATGTTTCCAAAAATAAATCTTCAACCTTCACATATGCATGTCTCGACCATCCTCACGGAGACACTCATTCACTCAAGTGTTTAAATAAGGATATGGATTTAAGCGCTCGACTCAACACCACGAAATGTAATTACCATAAGCTTGCAAGTTGATCAAATCTCCATCACTTAAGTATGAATTTAATGCACTAATCAAAAGGTCTTTTTACAGGTTGTAATGGGGCTAGGGGTTAAAAAGGTATGGTATAGGGATATAAGGTGAAAAATGCCAATGAAATTGCAGAACTACACATTACATCTCAGCTTAACTATCACCAATAAAAATTCTGATGAAGCTCCATTCCTCAGTCACAACACTTCTACCCATCTGAAATTGGGAAGTAATGTTTCTGCTCCAGTTTTGCTTTTCTTTCCTAAGTCACTTTATTCACTGTTTCAAACTTTTAGTCTCTTTTTTCTCTCTTCTTTTTTTTTTTTCCTTTTCTGATTTTTTTTCAACTCTTGGCCTGCTGCCACTACTTTTGTTCGGCTATACTTTTACAGCCATTGAATAACATGAAACTCTTATTTTGCATACTTCAAAGCAGGACTTCATTCAACTCAAAATCAAACATCTCGTTTTCTTGGACTAAGCAGAACATACTTCATCTAATACCCAACTCACAAACTGCATTAAGTCTATAATTCACATGCAAATCCCACAATTCTTGGCATTGGTAATGAAAAAGAAAGTTAAAAAGGCTAAGGTTCAATTTAAAACTTGGTTTAGTCAAAGAAATAGGTAAGGCTCAAAGGGGTTAACTAAGGGGTAATGTTAAAAAGGGTCGGAAAGAAAATAGATAGCCAAAATTGGTATTTCCTAAATGCCTTAATCATATTAGTGCATAAACTCATTTATGTGATTTTGAAATGTAAACAAACATGCAAGTTCTAGAATTGACATCCGAGTGCGAGCAAAACACACAAGAAGAAATGAGAGCAAAATGAATTTAATGCTCCAAAAGTGGCCCAAAACCTCACTTTAAATGGCTGTAAGTCAACACATACATATCCACAGGCTGAAGAAACATTTTCTGAAAACATGCAATTAACTTAAAACAAAAACATTTCAAATAAAATTCCACCACATATCAAAAATTCCTCTTTTACCATGATAATGCACATAAAAATACCAACATCCCAATCATCATGAATCATATCCTCATATCCAACAAGAATACCCAACAACAAAAAATAAAACATGCATCCAAGATTCACCAAAATCCAACATCACCAACATCCAAAATTACCAACATCCAAAATTACCCCCCCCCACACCAAAATTGGGCATTGTCCCCAATGAACAAGTAAGTAGCAAAAGAAAAAGGGAGAAGAACTTCCCTAATCATGAGGACGGAGGAGGAGGAGGAGGAGGCGGGGGACGAAAACCCACAAAATCAAAGTATGCCATCAGCATGGCCTGCAGATGCCGCTGGTTGGCATCTATACGTTGCTGGTTGGCATCGATACGCTGCACCGCAGCTTGGAGTTCTCGCAAGTCCGGATCGAGAGGAGTAGAAGGACCCGCTGCGAAATCATAAATTTGCTCGGGTGTAGACACACCCGGCTGAGGAGGAGCACCTTCATCAACAAATTTCAAAAGACCCATTCGATACAAACACTTAATATCCAAAGGTTCACATTCACATGCAACATTCAAATCATGCTGTTGTAAATTTAAAACACCCAAATTCACTGCTAACAGGGTTATCACTGAACCAAGACTCAATGGGCGGCTTTTCTTTTTCAACACCGCAACCAATTGGCTCGCTAGCCAATAACCAAGATTAACTTTTTTTCTGTTTATCATACACCACAAGAAGAACAATTCCAGTTTTGTACAAATATTGGAGCCATCTTTATGACCTGAAAAACTGTATGCCAAAATTTTTTGTATTACTTGCAAAGCATGGTCCTTTATACAGATACTTTTCGAACGACTGGGATTGTACGGTTCCCTGTCGTTCGAAATAGTATGCCAAGCCAAATTACAGTCAGAATTGAATGGCTCACAATATTCACAAAACGAAATTTCTCTTTCTGATCGGGGAACAGGTCCAGACAAAAAACGCAATGCATCATTAAATGCATTCAAAGACATACTAAAAACCTTCCCCATTAAACGAAATCGAATCAGATTTGGGGTATCCGCAGAAAAAGTTTCCTCAGTATTAAAAACAAAAGTACAGTAGAATTCCCTAGTTAATTCGTCAAAGGCAGGGAAATCTAATATCCAAAAATTTTCCCAACCTACATTACTCATGAATTGTGCAATTTTTCCAGATAAATTCAAAGCATTTAAAGTCGGGAGATGGAAACACTTACCTGCAATAATTCGGCGAGCCAAAATGTCCGTGCTTCGTTTGATGGACAGTTTTGTATTGAAGGTTAAGCAACTTCCTCGATGAATAACCTTATCGAGCACGACCTTCCCTTTAAGAACCCGTGGTTTCTTTCGCGCAGAGTGTGGAAACAATGACATTGGTAATGTCATTGTTTCCTGAGGCCCTTCGGGTTGTGTGGGCGAATCAACCGGAGAATGAGGCTGTTGCTCGGGTTCCTCAACAGGCGAAGTCGGAGAGGCTTCAGTCGGTTGGGTTGCTTGTTTATGCGAGGGACCAGCCGAGCGAAATACCGGGACTGATGGGGTGGAACTCGATGTGTCTGAAGAAGTTGGGGAGGCCGGCGGCGCATAGGAATCCGGTGATGAGTGCGAAGAAGCCGCCGAAGAAGAAGAAGTGGTTGAGATTTCAACCGGCTCTGACGATGCGACAGCCACCCGACGTGGCATAATCGCGAGCAACCGACTTGATCGGCGCCGAGGAGCAGAAGGTGGAGCAACTCGTTTCTTTGGGGCCATGGACAGTGGAGACGGGCAACAATGGTGGGCGAAAACTCAGGGAAGATGAAGGAATTCGCACAAATTGATGAGGATGAAGAAGGGTACGGTTAGGGCTAAAAGCCCCAAATTGAAATTGAGCCGTTTTATGTGAGCGGCCTCTCCACTATTCATCCGCTTTTTTGCCCACTTTGCGACCTGTACAATTAACCCCCTGTAGTTTTGGCTGTACGCCCTGAAGAAAATGGTTGCTCTCAGTATTTCCACAAAAACCACTCTGTACTTTCCCTCTGTACAGACTCACAATCCTGCTACCACAACCAAACTTTAAAGCAACATTAAATCAGAAAAAAAAAAAACTAATTAAAACTAAGAAAATCTAAAAATGAACTTAACAATAAAATAAAAATTAAAAATAAAATAAAAATAAAAATAAATAAATAAATTTAAAAACGTTGGGTTGCCTCCCAACTAGCGCCGCTATTTACCGTCTGTAGCTAGACCCAAAGCCTACCCTCAATATTACTCATAAATTGGGTAGGCCAAGGTGATTTCTTCAACGGTTTCCGACACATCAAAATTCTCATAATAAGATTTCAATCGAGTCCCGTTGACCTTGAAAACCTTCTGAGTATGCAGGCTCTGAATTTCAAAAACTCCATTGGACAAAACACTCACAATCACATATGGACCGGTCCATCGAGACCTCAATTTTCCTGGCATCAATTTTAATCGTGAGTTAAACATCAATACTTTTTGTCCCACTGCAAAACTTTTCCGACGAATCACCCTGTCATGAAGCTTCTTAGTCCGCTCTTTGTAAAACCGTGCACTATCATAGGCTTCCAATCGCAACTCATCTAATTCCTGTAGTTGCAGCTTCCTTTCAAGACCAGCCAGTTTAAGATCCATATTGCACTCTTTCACTGCCCAGTAAGACCTATGTTCAACCGCAACCGGAAGATATCACATTTTGCCAAACACCAATCGATATGGCGACATACCAATTGGTGTTTTGTGTCACGATAGGCCCACGGTGCATCGTCAATCTCGAACTCCAATCCTTAGGTTAGGATTTATCATCTTTCCAAAATTCCTTTGATTTTTCTGTTTGAAATTTCTGCATGCCCATTTGTTTGCGGATGATATGTAGTTGCCACTCTATGGTGTACACCATACTTGAGCATCAATGCTTTCACGCTTCGATTGCAGAAATGAGTCCCCTGATCACTAATCACAGCTCTTGGAATACCAAACCTGCTGAATATGTTAGACCTGAGAAAACTCACAACAACTTTCGAATCGTTAGTCCGGGTAGCTTTTGCTTCTACCCACTTGGAAACATAATCCACCGCAAGCAAAATATATAAATTACCAAAAGAACTTGGAAATGGTCCCATGAAATCCATTCCCCAAACATAAAAAATTTCACAAATTAAAATTGGAGCTTGGGGCATCTCATCTCTCAAAGTCAAATTCCCAATCCTTTGGCACCTATCACAGCTTTTACAGAAAACATAGGCGTCTTTGAAAAGAGTTTCCCAATAAAAACCACTATCCAAAATATTTCTTGCCGTTCGTCTTGGACCAAAATGTCTTCCATAAGCATAATTATGACAGTATACTAATATGGAATGAATCTCATCATTGGCCACACACCTACGCATGACTTGATCAGAACCAATACGCCAAAGATAAGGTCCATCCCATATGTAGTATTTAGAGTCACTTCGATTTTATTCTTTTTGAACTATTCATTCCTTGTGGAAAACTCCGCTACCAAAAGTTAACTATATCAAGATACCAAGGTTCCTTACCTAACTTACCTTGCACCAAGAAGAGGTGTTCATGGGAACGCTTTAGAAATTGATATGGGTTCTTCTTTTCTTGCACTAACAACTCGCTCAATGATCGCTACCGAATTGTCCTTCCCTTGCAATCCTTAATCTCCCATGTAAATTCTTGCAAATGTAGAAGAATCCATCCGATGACGATCAGGCTTAGACTCCTTCTTTGCCAAAAGGTACTTGAGTGCCGCATGATCCGAGAAAACCACCACTTTTGCCCCAAAGAAATAAGATCTAAACTTCTCAAATGCAAAGACTATAGCCAACAACTCCTTTTCCGATGTGGTGTAATTGCATTGGGCCGCATTGAGAGTTTTCAAGCATAATATATCACATGACGTTGCTTCCCTTCTCTTTGTCCAAGAACGGCCTCCTATCGCATAATGACTCGCATCACACATGAGTTCAAACGGGCATCCCACTTTGGTGGTGAATGATTGAGCCGAGGTCGCCTTCTCTTTCAACAAATCAAAAGCCTTTCTTGCACTCTTCTCCAAATTCAAAAGGAACATCCCGTTGAAGCAATCTTGTTAAAGGTTGTGCTATCTTGAGAAGTCTGAATAAATCGCTGTAAAATCCGCATGACCAAGTACACTACTTAATATCTTTCACGCTAGCGTGATAAGGCAATTTAGCAATTAAATCAACCTTAGCTTTGTCCACTTCAATTCCTCTTTCGTAAACTACATGACCTAACACTATTCCCTCTTGTACCATAAAATGACATTTCATAGTTAAGAACCAGGTTAGTGTCCATGCAACGCTTCATGACCTTAGATAAATTATCTAAGCATTGATCAAATGAATCACCATACACCGTAAAATCATCCATAAAAATCTCTATGCAATGCTCAATCATATCGAAAAGATACTCATCATACATCTTTGGAATGTACCAGTGCATTACACGTACTCA
>CM028377.1:135713850-135746760 GCA_013146195.2 Codonopsis lanceolata | reverse complement strand
CATTAAAGCACATGAACACCATATAAATGAAATTAACTAAATGCAAGTTTTATTTCAAAGTGATGGAGGCAATGTTGAAAAAGGAATAAATTTTGATAAAGAAAGCGGAGCAGAATAAGGCGAAATCGTGATTGACCCTCTCTAATACCGTGAAAGAATTGCAGCAGAACAAAAAAAGGGACACTAGACAGGAACAAGAAAAAGAGAACTGATGAGTCTCTTGGTTCAGTATTTTCAATATATATACCAACTGAACAAGGTACAAGACATGTGTTACAACCTAGGCAATGAAAGATAGTCCTATGTAAACTCCTCTGTAAACTAATTGCCTTCATATAGAAGACTTACACAACAGTAAATATTCTAAGACTTCTATAACCTTGACCTCCAAAACAGTACACTATCAAAATTTCCAACTTCATTTTAGATATCACAAACTCATATTTCTCACTGGCGCACAAAGAAAAAGGTAAAAAATAAGTGTACCTGTATTTCATTGATGTATGTAAGCTTTTTGACCATTGTCTTCTGAGCCCACTGGACAAGTAAAAGTAACAAATCAGGGATGCCTTAACCACTTTTTCATCCAAAAGAAAAAAAAAAGTGACGAGATTTTATTTCAAAAAGTAGGCTGCAGCAGAACAAAAAAATGTGTCAATTAAAAGGCAAGAACAAGAAAACTACCTGATGGCACTTGTAGGTACGATACTTAAAGTTTCCCCCATTTCATTGTTTTTTTTCTTCTTATTGTAGGACAATGTGAAACCACTGGATGTTATGGCAGTTCTAAGACCAACTGACACTAGCGCAGATTCAGTAACAACTACACAAGCGCAGATCCAGAAGCGACATTACTTAAAGATAGGATGAGAAGTCACAAGTGCAATCAAGACTGGAAAATGCTGCGATAGTGAAATTTGGTTTAAACCATGTCTCTCAACACGCTTAGAATACTGTTTAAAGTTGTGTTAAATGGCTTGATTATTGAAGAACTGTTTAAGAGAAGATGGTTTTAGCTTCATCAGCATATTGCATCTAGCAGGAAACTTACATGACCCTACTTGACCCATTCTTCAAGTGCACATAGCCATATTACAAAACAGAGTTATCTAGGGCATAGTTAAAAAAAAGAGATTATGATTTTTTTTACTTGTAGCTAAGTCCAAGTAACATGAACCCAGCCCAAAGTTGCAAACCTTGGTTATTTACTAGTCTATGACTCTACGTGTAGTATAATTAGTAGTGGCAAAACATAAGAAATTTAGAGGTTCCTCGTCATTAATTCTCATCATTATGATTTTCCAGTAATGGACTAGGTTATGATTTTTGTTGTCAATGTTGTGCCACCAGTGGTTCCAAGGATCAATGAATAGCGTTGTGTATGTCTTTGAGTATGTAATTAATGAGTTATTTCATATTTTCCAAGCAGAATTTCTAGCTAAATACATAGACTTTTTTATTTATTTATTATTACATAGTTTTCAAGGAAGCACAAATATGCATACTCTACGTACTTAATCTTTTTTTAAGTTTCCCACTCAAACTTCATAAATGATTTTTGCAAAGAAAATATTATATCCTCCATACATTAACAAGCAAACATCATATTCAGTAGATATCTACCACAAGTATAGGATTAAAAACCCAATTGGTGGACATAGATGATAGAAGGATAAGCACATTCGTGTTATCATCATAACCTGAAGCTGGAACAATATAAACTAAATAAGATAGAGTTCATTAACACATATTTGAAAATGATCAATGACTTGAATATCCATTATAATTTTCCTAATCAAATTCATTACAAGCCTAACTACAGCAAATGAAGGCATTAACATTGTCAATTAATGAACATCACTCCGTTAGACCTTACAAAGAATAAAAAGAAGATGAACATGGGTGTCGTCAATGTTATCGTGTGGAACAATTAGATGAGGAAACAAAAAGTGTAGCTGGTACATTTCTATAAAAATAGTAATTCTAGTACTTAGTTTCTCCTAGATTTCAAAATTATATTGTCACTATAGTCTTCTTGTAACCATTGGTGTGTATGAGCGTATGTTTACCTCTGTTTTCTAGATCATATAGGAGGGACCGAGATTGGAGAAGGAACTCTTTTGCAAAAACGATTTCGATGACCAAGATTATGAATATGATGAGGTAAAGATTTTTTCTTTTTTGATAGTATGAATAACTGGCAAGGACTTATGCACTATAGTCTTTGAGATGCTTGAAAAAATTGAAGTCATTAACTAAATGTAAGGGTAAATTAGGTATAACCTATTTTATTTTTGTTTCTCCTTTCTTGGTAAAATACATATTTGACAAGTGTGGCATTTTTGGTAACTAAATCTTTAATTAGATTTTGTTTTCCTTGGTCCTTAAATTTTTGTCATTTTTGGAAACAAAATATTCCTAAAGATTTGTTGATTTCTTGGACCTAAATCTTAGTGTTGTTTTTGGAAACAAAATCTTGGTGAAATTCCTTCATGAATCCGTGCCTTAGAATCCTTGTTTATATGGTAATAAAATCTAGAAATAAGGTAAGTAGATTTTATTCCTTTCTACTAATCCTTGTCCTTAGTGGAGTTGGATTCCTTTATGTGTGTAGGAGATCTTGACATTATATAAAGAGGAGCTTGGACACGGCTGAAACATGCATTCAGGGAGAAAATTCAGAAAGTTGAGAGCAAAAAAATCAGGTCCTGAAGCTGTCCAGTTCCAGATTATGTGCAGCAGTTTTTGAATGTAGCTACATTGGCAGTAACATTGAAGTTCTGGAACTGTTTTGTCTTCCTGTTCAGTTTTTAAGGAAGCTGATTTTATTTCTTCCCACGTTTTGTTTAACCTGTTTATGTGGGGTTTTTGTTCTCCAAGATTCATTGTCTTGTGAGAATATTTTGTGTGTGATTTCACAAGTGTTTTTGTAAAACAATAATTAATTTTAATGAAATCTTTGTGGCCTTGAGGTTAGGTCTACAAGTATTATCTTGTAGATTGTTTGGTAAACTTTTGTGTTTATTTTCGTACTTTAGTATTAAGTCTTCCGTTGTTTTGATTTTTCTGTCTATTGTGACTTCCATTATAGCTTTTTCACAAGCTACATTGGAAACTGCATTAGGCAGTTTGGAGAATCCTAGCTACTTGTGTTCTTTCACTAAAGCTCTACCTTTGTTGGTACTTGGTAGTGTCCTCCTCTTAGTGTTCTTAATTATAGATTTTCATTGAATGATCGAACACAATAAATATTTTCCTACTCTTGTCTTTTTTCGAAAGCATTACATTGACAATTTCATTCGCAATCCTAAACATTATTCAAAGTTCAAACCTAGATTGATCTCTTCTTGTGTTCCACGGTTTAAAGTTCAAACCTTCGAAACGATTTTAGGCACTGGCTTATGTTTCCAGTCAAATATATCAATACTTGTTTCATAGGCAAAGCCAACTATGATACCTTAAGAGGACTGTAGATGTGAGTATTGCAGCTTTTCGATCTTTTAAGTTTGTAGCACTAAAATTATAACTACAATTTTGTTGCTAACAAGCAAATCTGATGTTGACAAGTAAACAATTGACATCATATACAAATAAGAAGCTTAATGATTCGTGTCCACCGTGTACAAGTAAAAAAAAATTTTGCAGCAGTTACCAAATGTCCCGTAAATCTTTACCACTCAACATTTATTAACATCTTCCTGTTCCCTACTTATATGAGAACCACAAAAATGATTAGTCAAATGCTTTGTATCTCAAATCATGCTACTCTTCATTCATGGGCCCCAATAAGCTACTGCAATGATCTACCCATTCTAAAGAGCAAGCAATACAAAATAATAAAAATATTATGCTACAAATACTACATGCACATAAGCAGATGTATAAAATGAAAAAAAAGAAAATACTTAGGCTTAAATGCATATATTAGAAACAAATATAAATTTAAAGAAATAACTGGAAAATACTATAAAATGAAAAGAAAGAACTAAGAACTACCATGGTGGTATGTGTGAAAGTAGATTTGACTGAGGTGCTTGTGGTAGAATTAACTGACACACAAAGCATGGACACATTGAAATCCTTCTTTCCTTTGCTTCCCAGCTCATGTACCGCAATCTTGTTGTAGTTACCACCACTTAATTGATCAATCAATCAATCAATATAAAATACGGAGACTTTTAATTAGATTTCACAAGCAAAACACAAATTAAAGCATAATCATGGAGAGAAGCTTGTGGGGGGTTACACATGGTTCTTTGATAATGGAGAAAGCTCCTATTTGGAACCCTAGAAAAAACTGAGAGAGTTTTAGGGCTTCGATTAGATTGTTAAATGTAATATAGAAGAAAGGAGAAAAAGAAATTACGTGAAAGCAAGAAGGAGAGAACCTTCTAAGCCGATGAATATAGTAGATGCATCATCGTACCAAGGAGCAGCAGACCCTAAGATTTACCAAATGAATGCTGCTATGTTATTTCTTTACTTAACCCCCCCCCCCCCCCCCAATTGATAAATTGGGCATTCCAAACTTTTCGACCAAAAATGAAAGCGCGAAAACGTTGGCGCTTTAAACTTTAATTTCAAGCAGTATTACTCGCGATGCCGACTTAAGATTATTTTGAAATATAATTTTGTAGATATAATTTCAAACTATTTGAATGAAATAACAATGCATCTCACTCATAATAAATAAATATTAATAAATAAATAAAAATGTGTGAGATCGCAGAATCATAAAACCAAAAAATTCATGATAATAAAATCGAACAAATATTCCTAGTGTGAGTGTGAGACGAAAAGGAGGGAGGAAAAGACCAAGCGTAATCATCAAGGAGGTGTGTTTGATGGAGAGGAAGTATTTCGCGGTGGTTGTTTGTGGTGTTGGTGGAACACATTTAATTAAAATTAGATAAAAATATATCTTAAATTGACCGAGTTTCGTAAAATAATAAAAATTAAAAAACTTCTACCATTAGAATTGAGGAGCCATAATCAAATGAAGCTTATCTAAATCAAATGTAATAAAATCTATCCCAGACAAATCGGTTTAAAATAATAATTTATATACATATATAATCTGTATATGCAGTTTTAATAGTTTTTTTGTGCAAAAGTTGTTTATAATAAGATAGTTTTCTAAAATTGTAATAAATAATTTTAAAATTAATTAAAATAATATGAAAGCAAGGAAAAATAAGGTAAATATTCAAAATAGATCATGTGAATATGTAATTGAAAGATTAAATCTATTTGCAAAAAAAACATTTTTACCATGAAAATTCGAATTACTAATCAAGTGAAATGTGTCTAAATCAAATGTGATAAAAATCTATCACATACTAACTGATTTTGGCAGAAAATAATAAAAAAAACTTTCACCATATATAAAAGAGACACCGGTTTTAAAATCAATCAGATTTTAATTTTCAAAGAAAAAAAGAAAAATCAACTTCACAAGAAGTTGACATGTCGAAGCACATAATTTCTTTAAAACTTTGTACATTCAACACAAAGTAGTCATGTGGCAGCAATAAATTCTATTTTAATAATAATTAATAGATTAGTGATTAATAATTGATATATATATATATATATATATATATATATATATATATACATACACATATATCTGATTAGTAGAAGAACAAATAACATAAAATTGTCTTGTGAATAATTTGTATTAATTATATAGTATGAAATGAGAAGAGATGGAAATTGAAGAGTTTCAATCAAATTAAACTTGTATAAATTAGACAAGATAAAATATAGTTTAATTAAGCGATATTTGAAAAATATAAAAACAAAATCCTTAATTCATATCATAAATTTACTTGTGAAACGATATCTTAAATCTGTTTTATCTTATCAAATTAGTTTTAGAATTTTTATCTTATCTAATTAGATTTAAGATTTTTATCTTAAACTAATCAATTTTGAAGAAAAAAAAACATTTACCATTTCGATGGTGACACGTAGCATCACAAATTCCTTTAAATATTTTAGTTTTTTCCGAATAAAATGTTATAAAATATATAAAGGTAAAAAAACATATCTCATATATATATATATATATATATATATATAAAGGTAAAAGTTTTTTATTTTTTCAAAATCGATTAGTTTAAGATAAAAATTCTAATTCTAATTAGATATGATAAAATTCCTAAAACTAATTTGATAAGATAAAACATATTTAGGATATAGTTTTACCATATATAAAGGACGCACGTGTTTAAATAAAATGTTATAAAATAGATCCGGTATTAACCGACAAAAAATTGTAAAAAACAAAAAAACTTTTACCATATATAAAGGAACCGGTTTTAAAATTTATCCGATTTTAATTTTGATAGGAAAAAAAATTTATAAACTTGTATAGAAGGCGACACGTGGAAGCATATAATTCTTTAAAACTTTCAAGCGGCGTCTAACAAAAGTCATCATGTGGTAACAACGACTTCACTTTAATAATAGTTGATAAATAATTAATATATTATTAATTAATAATTAATAAATATAGATTAGTAGAATAACAAATAATATAGAACTATCTCGTGAATAATTTGTATAAATTAAAAATTATGAAAATAAAAAAAAGATAGAATAGTTTTAGTCAAATTAAACTTGTATAAATTATATAAGATAAAATCTAGTTATAATTAATAGATTAATAGATAGATAGATTTGATGGCAATTTTGTGAAATCTACTTTAGGACAATTTTGATTAGAAATTTTTTTATCACAATTGTAGTTATCCAAAAGTAAGATTAGAAATTATTTTTTTATCACATCAGTTATGTTCAAAAGTAGGATTAGAATACTTTTTGAAAATATTTTAAAATTAGTTATCACATTTGTAGTAAGATAAGAATGTGATTAGATTTTTTTAATTGCAAAAACGGTATTTTTATCAAAAGAATTTTTTATTTTTAATAATTCATAGGTAGTGACACGTGTCGATATCAAATCCTTTAAAAAATCAGCATTAGATAGCATACGTGGCAGCGGCTTTTATGTTTGAGTTAATAGATAGATTAATAGACATAGATTTGACGGCAATTTTGTGAAATCTACTTTAGGACAATTTTGATTAGAAAATTTTTATCACAATTGTAGTTATCCAAAAGTAAGATTAGAATATTTTTGAAAATATTTTAAAATTTAACTATCACATTTGTAGTTATCAAAAGTAAAATTTTGTGAAATCTACTTTATGAGCAATTTTGATTAGAAATTTTTTTTTATCACAATTGTAGTTATCAAAAGTAGGATTAGAATACTTTTTGAAAATATTTTAAAATTAGTTATCACATTTGTAGTAAGATAAGAATGTGATTAGATTTTTTTAATTGCAAAACGGTAATTTTTATCAAAAGAATTTTTTTATTTTTAATAATTCATAGGTAGTGACACGTGTCGACCAAATTTTTTAAAAATCAAGACCAATGAAGCCACGCATGAAAGCCGCTGGCTCTGTTTAGTTATAGTTAATAGATTAATAGATAGATAGATTTGTAAGCAATTTTGTGAAATTTACTTTAGGACAATTTTGATTAGAAAATTTTTATCACAATTGTAGTTATCCAAAAGTATGATTAGAATATTTTTTGAAAATATTTTAAAATTTAGCTATCACATTTGTAGTTATCAAAAGTAAAATTTTGTGAAATCTACTTTTATGACAATTTTGATTAGAAATTTTTTTTATCACAATTGTAGTTATCAAAAAGTAGGATTAGAATACTTTTTTGAAAATATTTTAAAAATTAGTTATCACATTTGTAGTAAGATAAGAATGTGATTAGATTTTTTTAATTGCAAAAACGGTAATTTTATCAAAAGAATTTTTTTTATTTTTAATAATTCATAGGTAGTGACACGTTAATAAGAAGCATCCAAATTTTAAAAAATCGAAAGCCTTTTCACGCCATGGCGGCGCTTTAGTTATAGTTAATAGATTAATAGATAGATAGATTTGACTTAATTTTTGTGAAATTACTTTAGGACAATTTTGATTAGAAATTTTATCACAATTGTAGTTATCCAAAAGTAAGATTAGAATATTTTTGAAAATATTTTAAAATTTAGCTATTACATTTGTAGTTATCAAAAGTAAAATTTTTATGACAATATACTTTATACTTTTTGACAATTTTGATTAGAAATTTTTTTATCAATTCATAATTTTGTAGTTATCAAAAAGAGGATTAGAATACTTTTTTTATGAAAATATTTTAAAAATTAGTTATCACATGTTATCACATTTGTCAAAACGGTTTTTAAAAAAATCAAATGACAGAGTGCCGCCAAGCAAAGCCTTTGTTTTAATTATAGTTAATAGATAGATTAATTGATAGATAGATTTGACGGCAATTTTGTGAAATCTACTTTAGGACAATTTTGATTAGAAATTTTTTATCACAATTGTAGTTATCCAAAAGTAAGATTAGAATATTTTTTGAAAATATTTTAAAATTTAGCTATCACATTTGTAGTTATTAAAAAGTAAAATTTCGTGAAATCTACTTTATGACAATTTTGATTAGAAATTTTTTTATCACAATTGTAGTTATCAAAAGTAGGATTAGAATACTTTTGAAAATATTTTAAAAATTAGTTATCACATTTGTAAGATAAGAATGTGATTAGATTTTTTAAATTGCAAAACGGTAATTTTATCAAAAGAATTTTTTTTATTTTTAATAATTCATATGTAGTGACACGTGTTAGTATCAAATTATTCAAAAAAAACAGAGCAGCCGCATGGGGCTTTTAGTTATAGTTAATAGATAGATTAATTGATAGATAGATTTGACGGCAATTTTGTGAAATCTACTTTAGGACAATTTTGATTAGAAATTTTTTATCACAATTGTAGTTATCCAAAAGTAAGATTAGAATATTTTTTGAAAATATTTTAAAATTTAGCTATCACATTTGTAGTTATCAAAAGTAAAATTTTGTGAAATCTACTTTATGACAATTTTGATTAGAAATTTTTTTTTATCACAATTGTAGTTATCAAAAAGTAGGATTAGAATACTTTTTGAAAATATTTTAAAAATTAGTTATCACAATTGTAGTAAGATAAGAATGTGATTAGATTTTTTTTTAATTGCAAAAACGGTAATTTTTATCAAAAAGAATTTTTTTTATTGTTTAATAATTCATATGTAGTGACCCGTGTCAGTACCAAATTTTTTAAAAATCACACTCAATGCCGCCACGTATGGCGCTTTTTTAGTTATAGTTAATAGATTAATAGATAGATAGATTTGACGGCAATTTTGTGAAATTTACTTTAGGACAATTTTGATTAGAAATTTTTTATCACAATTGTAGTTATCCAAAAGTAAGATTAGAATATTTTTTGAAAATATTTTAAAATTTAGCTATTACATTTGTAGTTATCAAAAAGTAAAATTTCGTGAAATCTACTTTATGACAATTTTGATTAGAAATTTTTTTTTATCACAATTGTAGTTATCAAAAAGTAGGATTAGAATACTTTTTGAAAATATTTTAAAAATTAGTTATCACATGTCAGTACCAAATTCTTTAAAAAAATCAGCACTTAACAGAAAGCCGCCACGTGGCAGAAGCGGCTTCTGTTTTAATTATAGTTAATAGATAGATTAATTGATAGATAGATTTGACGGCAATTTTGTGAAATCTACTTTAGGACAATTTTGATTAGAAATTTTTTATCACAATTGTAGTTATCCAAAAGTAAGATTAGAATATTTTTTGAAAATATTTTAAAATTTAGCTATCACATTTGTAGTTATTAAAAAGTAAAATTTCGTGAAATCTACTTTATGACAATTTTGATTAGAAATTTTTTTTATCACAATTGTAGTTATCAAAAAGTAGGATTAGAATACTTTTTGAAAATATTTTAAAAATTAGTTATCACATTTGTAGTAAGATAAGAATGTGATTAGATTTTTTTTAAATTGCAAAAACGGTAATTTTTATCAAAAAGAATTTTTTTTATTGTTTAATAATTCATATGTAGTGACACGTGTTAGTATCAAATTATTTAAAAAATCAAGACATAATGAATTGTTTTAGTTATAGTTAATAGATAGATTAATTGATAGATAGATTTGACGGCTATTTTGTGAAATCTACTTTAGGACAATTTTGATTAGAAATTTTTTATCACAATTGTAGTTATCCAAAAGTAAGATTAGAATATTTTTTGAAAATATTTTAAAATTTAGCTATCACATTTGTAGTTATCAAAAAGTAAAATTTCGTGAAATCTACTTTATGACAATTTTGATTAGAAATTTTTTTTATCACAATTGTAGTTATCAAAAAGTAGGATTAGAATACTTTTTGAAAATATTTTAAAAATTAATTATCACATTTGTAGTAAGATAAGAATGTGATTAGATTTTTTTTAAATTGCAAAAACGGTAATTTTTATCAAAAAGAATTTTTTTTATTGTTTAATAATTCATATGTAGTGACACGTGTCAGTATCAAATTATTTAAAAAAAATCAGCACTTAACAAAAAGCCGCCACGTGGCAGCAGCGGCTTCTGTTTTAGTTATAGTTAATAGATTAATAGATAGATAGATTTGACGGCAATTTTGTGAAATCTATTTTAGGACAATTTTGATTAGAAATTTTTTATCACAATTGTAGTTATCCAAAAGTAAGATTAGAATATTTTTTGAAAATATTTTAAAATTTAGCTATCACATTTGTAGTTATGAAAAAGTAAAATTTTGTGAAATCTACTTTATGGCAATTTTGATTAGAAATTTTTTTTAATCACAATTATAGTTATCAAAAAGTAGGATTAGAATACTTTTTGAAAATATTTTAAAAATTAGTTATCACATTTGTAGTAAGATAAGAATGTAATTAGATTTTTTTTAATTGCAAAAACGGTAATTTTTATCAAAAAGAATTTTTTTTATTTTTTAATAATTCATAGGTAGTGACACGTGTAAGTACCAAATTTTTTTTAAAAAATCAAGATTTAATGTAAAGCCGCCAAGCGCCTGCTTTTAGTTATAGTTAAAAGATAGATTTTTTAATAATTCCTAGGTAGTGACACGTGTCAGTACCAAATTCTTTAAAAAAGATCAGCACTTAACAGAAAGCCGCCACGTGGCAGCAGGACTTCTGTTTTAGTTATAGTTAATAGATTGCCGACAAACTAGATCTCTTTTGTTACTCAAGGTTAGAACTTGTCTATGAATTTAGTTGAGTAGCCAATTTTATATGGATATGTTACGAAAATTTATTTTGTATTTAAAAAAGTACATTTACCTATAAATTAATTTTCATAGTTAAAAATAATAGCTAATTCTACATTAATTGAGGGTTCTAAAGCTGAATCAAAGTCAAATCGAGGCTTTTCGACTGTGAAATTGGAGCAATTGAGGGATACCTAGAGAAGTGGCATGCGAAGGCGTCGAGGCGATGGAAGAGAGCCAGAGAATCAAAGATTGAGACTTGAAAGATGGTGTGAGAGTTTGAGAGACGAGAATGTGACTTTGAGGGAGAACCAAAGAAGTAGCTACTAGCGAACTAAACGAAGGGCCGAAGCCACCGACGGTCGAACTGCTGAAGGCGAAGGTTAAAATCTGAATTCTGAGTGTTTGAGTCGAAGACATAGAGAGGTTTAGCTCTGTATAGGTGGGATGGAAACTAAAAGTTGAGGGGGAAATTTTTGGCGGAATTTTTTTGGGATATAAATGGTATTATCTTAATTTATAATTGAAACTTTAGTGTATCAACCATTCCAATCTCAAAACATCAGTAGTTCCATACTTGGTATTTGGGAAGGCTAATACATAAGTGTGCCAAATAATTGGTATTTGGGAAGGCTAGTACACAAGTGTGCCAATTACTTGGTATTTGGCACGGTTATTTTTACCTTGCCAAATAACAGTATTTGGGACGGTTTTTTAACCCTCCCAAAAAAGGTGGGTCACAAATAGTGTTTTTTCTTGTAGTGGAACTCAATGCGGGCAACAGGAGCAAATGTTTCATCAAAATCCACCCCCTCAACATGTGTGTACCATTGAGCCACAAGTCTTGCTTTATTTCTTATTATCTCTCCCACTTCATTTGATTTGTTTTTGAAAATCCATTTAGTTTCAATAACATTCATAGAAGCGGGTCTAGGTACAAGGAACCAAACATCATTTTTAGCAAATTGATCAAGCTCATCTTGCATGACATTGATCCAACACTCATCTTTTAGGGTTTCATGCACATTCTTAGGTTCAATGGTAGATACAAAACATGAGACATAGATTTATTCACACTCAAGAGTGGACAAGCTAGTCTACATTACCTTTCCTTCTTGTTGACATCTCATCATGCACATTACCTATGACTTGTGAAGTGGGATACACTTTCTGAATTCGGCTTGGAATGTCATGGTTGCGGTCAGTCAAACTGTACTGAGTTTCTGGCTGTTCAAGACCTGTTTCTGAACCCGGCAGATTTTTGACCTATGTAGCTTCCGATGTAGCTTCTGATGCAGCTGCATCCGGAGCTACATTCTGAGCTACATACTGAGTCACATTCTCTGAACTTCCAGGACTTGCAGATTCTGTATGTTCTGGTGCAGGTGCACTGATTGCAGGTGCAGGTTCTGAAGATTGTGCAGATGATTCATTATCTCCAAAGTCAAGCAAACCTGAAACATCATCCTCAATGGTTTTGTGGCCAAGATCCGTTAGATCATCAAACACAATATTCATAGACTTCATAATAGTTTTTGTCCTAAGATTAAAGACTCTATAAGCACGACTATTGGTGGAGTAACCCATGAAAACACACTTGTCACTTTTTGAATCAAATTTTGAAAGATGATCTCTATCATTGAGAAGATAGCATACACACCCAAAAGCATGAAAGTATTTTAATGTAGGCTTCTTTCTTAGTAAAATTTCATAGGGTGTCATGGTGCTACCTAGAGATGTTAATCGGTCCAGACCTGTCGGTTTCGGTCTAACTCTGTCGGTTTCGGTCCCTAATCGGTCGCGGTTTAAACGGTCCGCTAAAATTACAAACCTAAACCTACCTCCCTCGGTTTCGGTTTTAAACGGGTCACTAACGGGTAACACCTAAAAAGTTTTAAAAACCTTATATATATATATATATATATATATATATATATATATATATATATATATATATATATATATATATATATATATATACATATATATAAAATTCAAAATCAATCATTTCACTCTGATTTAAGCAACCAAATTAGAAATCAAAATCTAACACAAGCCGAGGACTCAAAAGAATTTACGTCTTAAACCAACAAGAAATTATTTTTCCCAGGAATTGTAGAGTTAAACTAAAGCACATCCATCATAAGCAAATTATTTTTCTCAATAGCCCTGCTCTGCTCACAGTGCTCAGCAACATTATGACACACAATTTGAATACCACATTCTTTCTAGGCAAGGGTCCAACTTATAAGAAAATAAGGCAACAACTTAGTGTAATTCATACCCAATAAGAGCTCAGCAGACTCAATAGTTAAGTTTGAGCAAACAATTTCAAGCACTCGCGCACACATCTGAATTATAATCACAAATTGAGTAACATTTTCAAGTACACGCATACTGGAAACATACTAATTACTATTTACTAAAGGATTCCAAAATCGAGCCTAGGATCTGGAGAAAGAGAACTCAATAGAAATTACTTAATTAGGGACTAATTCCTTACAGTTTGAAAATTGAAAGGGGCGTAGGATCGAATCGAATGATGAACTCATTGAGTCATAGTCACTGGTTGACGGCGACAGTCGACATCGACAGGGATGAGTGGCAACGGCAGAGGCGAGTCTCGACTGCCGGCTGGACTGGGCGAAGCGCGTCTTGCAGCTCTGGCTCGAGTTTCTCTCGGCTCTTGCTCTGTCACTGCGACTAAGACACTGAGTACCTGGGGGCTGGGGCGCTGCCGAGCTGGGACTGGGAGTTTGGGAGGGAGCCAGGGAGGAATGGAGGCGGAGCTATGGAGGATGAATCATGTATTAGGTTACAATGTGAGACAGTGAGAGTGAGAGTCTGAGAGATGTCGACTGGTTTGGTGACTTGGTCAAAGTCTCAAATGTAGAGACTGAATAAACAAAAAAATGAAATAAATGCTCAAACCGGAACCGTGCGGTTCAGCACGCCTAGACCCGGGAACCTACAGGCCCGACCCGTTTAGCCCGGATCCTAAACGGTTTGCATTTTTTGAGACCTAACCTTGAAAAAAAAAACCCAGTCTAATAGGTCCGGACCTGCGGTTCTCGGCCCTATTAACATCTCTAGACTACTACCTGGTCTCAAGAAGACCCTATTTCCTATATGACAAGCAATGTTTAATGCTTCTGCCCAAAATCTTTTAGCCAAATTCTTAGAGCTCAACATGACTCTAGCTATCTTTTGAAGTGTCATATTCTTTCTTTCCGCCACTCCATTTTGTTGTGGAGTTTTAGGAGCTGATAATTCATGGGTTATCCCATTTGAGGCACAATAGCTAGAAAAGGAGGAATTTTCATATTTCGTGTCATGATCTGATCTAATTCTAGTAAGCTTTAGATCATACAAGTTCATAACACGGGTGTACCATATTTTAAAAGCTTCAAAAGTTTCAGATTTTTCTCTCAAGAAAACAACCCATGTGTATCTAGAAAAATCATCAACACAGACAAAAGTGTATTTTTTTTCTTTCATAGACTCTCTACTTCAATAGGACCCATGAGATCTGTGTGAATCATCTCAAGGCATCTAGACGTGGAGCACTGGGATATGGGAAGGTGAGAAGCCTTGGTTTTCTTACTTTATGACATGGTCCACATACATTTGTGAAGTTCTTATCCAAACTGGGCAAACCTTTCACTGCATCATGCTTCACAAGCTCATGGAGCTTACGAAAACTCATGTGCCCTAGTCTTTTATGCCATAGATCTGTGATATCAAGACTAGCATTGTGACAGGTTTGAGCATTGTTGAACATATAGCAATTGTCAGATGATCTAGTACCTGTCAGAAGACACTTGTTAGATTGATCAAAAACTTCACAAGAATTTTTATCAAACCTCACCTGAAGATCATCATCACATAGCTGATTGATGCTAATGAGGTTGGTTTTAAGGCCTTCAACATGGTAAACATTGGTGAGCTTAGGAAGACCATCTACATTCAAAGTTCCCTTGCCAATTATTTACCTTTGGCTCCTCCTCCATATGTCACAGACCCACCATTGACACTCACATAGTCCTTCAAATTCTTAATAGAACCTGTCATGTGTCTAGAACATTCCACTATCAAAGTACCATGAACCAGCTATGTGAGACTTTAAGGATGTGAAGGTTACATTGCATTGTTCACCATCAGACCACTTTGCACCGGAGCATATGTTAAAAGACTCATAGTATTTGGCTTTATCATTCCAACTGCCTTTGGGAACCCACATCTTTTTAAAAGCTTTTGGATGATGTTTCTTAGGATGTACCTTTCGATGTAGCTTCGAATATAGCTTCCAATGTTGCTGCATTGGTTGCTACATTCGATGCTGCATCTGATTACAAACCAAATAAGCATGCCTTACCTCTTCCTCATAGACAGCCTTTTTAAGAAAACAGAATGGTTGAATATGACCAGGCTTGTGAACAATAGTGGCACACAAAATTTTTCTTTCTTGTTTTGAGTTTTTCAAAGAAGTTTGGATTTTGAAAATCTTGTGTTGGCTGTTTTGGTTCAGAAATACCTTCACCTTCTCTAACAAACATCTTTGACATAAAACCAATTCCAGAATTCCCAGATTTCAACATATCATCCATTTTTTGTTGGCTAGAGTTCCATTTAGCCATGGTTTCATGGGCTTGGATGAGTTCTTCTTTCAGTTCTTCAATCTCCACATCTTTCTTACTCAGTAAACATTCCAGCCTTGTGATACACTCCTTCTTCTCTTCATTTACCTTCTTTAGCATATCATTTATCTTTCCAAGCAATGTAACTTGGAGAGCCCTCTTTTCCCAATCCTTATACAGCTCTTTGTAACCTTCCAGCAGGTCTGATTCTGATTCTCCACTGTCGTCTGTGACAGATGAGTTAAAACAGCTAAGATCTTCCTAGCTTCTGTCTAATGTAGCTTATGATGTAGTTTCTGAAGAAGCTACATTCGGAGGTACATTGGCCGAAGGACCTGCACAATCAGATTCAGAGTCGTACACAGCAGTGAGAGTGATGAGATCTCCTGGATCTTCACCATCACTATCACTTAAAGTTGCAGAAAAGTTTAAACCCTTCTTTCTCAAGGTATTTGCACATTGATTTGCATAATGACCAAATCCTTAACACTCCCTATAATGAATGGAGTCAATATTTTTTCCATTGTAAGAAGGTTTTGAAGCCAAAGGATTGGTAAAATGTTTTTCTGGTGTTTGAAAAGAATTTTCCTTAGGAGCAAATTTACCAAAATCAGGCTTAAAAGAGGTTTTGGAGCTTGATGATGGAGTTCTATTTTGGCTCTTAGATTTCAATTTTTTTTTTAAATTTAGTAGTCAACAGAGCCATGGAATCTTCTCCAAAATCAGACTCATCAATTTCCTTTTGTAATGCAAGCAAATCAAAAGAGACATCAACAACAGAAGACAAAGCAATGTTTTTCACAGGAGGAGTAGAAGATGATGCACATTTGCCCTTTTGTTTGAGTTGATCATTTAGGTTTAATTCAAAATTCTGAAGGATACCAGCCAATCTTTCAAAACCCATTTTGTCAATATCATGTGCTTCCTCAATAGCACATATTTTAACATTAAACCTTTCAGGCATAGTACACATCATTTTACTAACAAGGCGATCATTAGTGATGTGATCACCTAAAGTTAAAGCAGAGTTAGACATATCAAGAAGCCTACCATAATATGACATGATATCCTCAGATTCATTCATTCATGCGTTTTCAAACTGTGTGGTAAGCAATCTTAATTTGGAAGCACAAACACTGGCAGGTCCTTCACACAGGGTTTGAAGGGCCTCCCAAACATCTTTAGCAGACTCATAATTGGCTATAACCCTAAAGGTGTTGACATCTAAGGCTTTGTATATGACAGACAAGGCTTTAGAATTGAAAGAAGCAATATTCCTATCTTCATTAGACCAATCAGCTTCTTTGGTGATTTTTACATCACCATCAGTATCAGTCGTTTTTGGAGGACTCCAACCATTCAGAACAGCAAGCCACGCTCTTTCATCAATTGATTTGATGAAGATACGCATCTTTACTTTCCAAATAGAATAATTTGCATTAGTAAAAGTTAGAGGACGGACAACATTCACATATTATGAATCCATCACGGCTACAACCAGAATCAACTCTTAGTGATGTCAAAGAAGGCTCTGATACCAATTGTAGGAACAATAGTAGCTAGGATTCTTTGAAACAACCAATGCAGTTTCCAATGTAGCTTATGATGAAGCTACAATGGAAGTCACAATGGTCAGAAAAAGTAAAAACATCGGAAGACTTGATTATAAAGCTGGAAATGAAACACAAAGGTTTACCAAACAATCTACAAGCATATGCTTGTAGATCTAGCCTCATGGCCAAAAAGATTTCACTAAATAATATGACTTGTTTTACAAAAACTATGTGAAATCACCAAACAAAATACTCTCACAAGACAACAAGTCTTGGAGAGCAAAAAGCCTACAGAAAAACAGGTATATAAAACGTGGAAAGAAACAAACAACAACCTAAAACAGCTAGGAAGACAAAAACAGCACCAACTCTCAATGTAGCTTCGAATGTTATAACATTCAAAGCTACAATCAAAATTCTGCACAACGCCTGGAACTGAAACAGCTTCTGGATTTCTGATTCTTCTGCTCTTAGCTTTCTGAATTCTCTCTCTGTGTTCACCTCTTCAGCCGCTGCCCAAGGTCCTTTATTTATACGTGAAGAAGACCTATAAAAAAGAAAGCAAACTCCAATAAGGAAGAGGATTAGAGTTAGGAACTAAATACACTTACCATAAATCCTAGATTTTATTACCATATGGACAAAAACTCTTGAGACACGGTTTAGGAAAGATTTTTGCATAGATTTTGTTTCCAAAATAATTCCTAAACTTTAGGATCAAGAAAACCAAAATCTAATTAAAGATTTTGTTTCCAAAAATAACTCATAAACTTTAGGACCAAGAAAACCAAAATCTAATTAAAGATTTTGTTTCCAAAAAATGTCTAAACTTAGAGAGCAAGAAAGGAGAAACAAAACCAAAATAGGCCATACCCATTTTACCCTTACACATAGGAGAGCCATTTTGCTGCCAGATCCAGAGGTCCAGAGCTAGAAAAGGGATCTTCCTTTGTGAATCAAACAATAAGGAGCGTGTGCAGCAAGAAGAAAAAGAACATTACATTTCTTTAATTCATGAACTATTTGAAGAATGCTAAAACTAATTGAACTTGATCTCAAACTGGTATTGAGGACTACTGAGATTGCAGCAAGACAAAGGTCAAACCATTGCAAATAACGAATTCCTATGTGCAAAGTTACCTGGGTAAGACATAATCATTAGTCTTTGTTGGACTTCTCTGTAGAGCTCAGCACTCAGCATCTTCTATAGTGTGCGGGCCAAGGGCCAAGTCAGCGTAGGTTAGTTGGGGCGAGTCAGAAGAGGTCACGTGGGCCGAGTTGGCACCACTATGGGGTATAGAGGACAGTTTAAACTTGCTTGATCCTAACAATCTCAGTGAATAATTCATCATGACTCATACAAGTCCATTCAAGTAAACTACCACCTGCTCTTGTATATGACATGTTGATGCTATAAATCCTTGTATACCAAGATAATAGGACTATTGCACAATAACGTATTGGTTTCAAGTTGGATTCTCCAACTAGAAACGGATCAATCAATAGCAAATCACATGTTTTGTGTCTCTAAACTTTATTTTTGGTGTAACTGCATCGAGTCAGGCCAATTCGCCACACCTCACAGCTATCTGAGCTTTACACTAGTATAAATAAGATACTGATACTACTTACAATTGGCTTTGGAGTCGATGGTCCAAATAATGCATCCATATCAAAGTGAACACTTCCATGTATGTGCTTGACCCAATACGAAATGTGCTCCATGGTCCCCACCATCAGCTTCAAGTACCCTTGGCTATCACGAAATGTGCTCCATAGTCAGCTTCAAATGCCCTTAGCTATCATAAATCCAACTACACCTGAATGGGTGTGCTGAGATTATAAATTCCAGATCAAGTACAAGAGATTCCATGATAAAAGTTGCAAACAAGAACTTTAACTCAGCTCAGTCTTTGTCCCAAATATTTGGGGTCGGCTGCAAATGAAAAAGAAAAGAACAAGATTTTGAGTTGATCCAACAGGCAGAAAAAAGATGCAGCAGAATTACAACCATGAGATGGAATCACTTCCTCAACACATCATACTTTGGGAGAAAAACAGCCAAAGAGATAACTTCAAGATTCTAGAACACCAGAAATAGGTAATTGGGGAACCAAGATTGATATTGTAATAGCTGATCAAGTGGCCCTAGCATTGAGTGCTAATTGAGTGGCCCTAGCATTACCCTTTTGATAACCCCTGTGGACTTCTTTTGAATATCAATCCGTTGTAAAAAAAAGGATTGCATATGTTTTTGGACGTTTGACTTTATTTGGAACTCCCCGTGATCACTAAGTAAAATAAGTTGTCGCAACGATTTCGAGTCTATCACATGCCATGGTTCAAGCAAGGTTAGACCAAATGATTAGAGAAAAGCAGGAGGCAAGAAGTGAAGAGAGGAGGAGGGCGGCAAGAGGGGAAAGAACGAAATTTATTGTCATGTTAGCTATGGAGAAGTCCTCTCATGATCCTAGAGAAGATTTTAGAAAGTCCATGGTGGAGAACTGGAGATGATAACGGCAAACCGAATTTCAGAGCCAAAGGATTTACGTAGTCTCCTAAATTATTATGTTTCAATGAATTCAGATGAATATAAGGGTGTTATACTTGAGGTTTTCCACAAGGTTTGCTCCAATCTGTTCTTATATTGTAAATATTAATGATGACTAGTGGTCTTTGTTAAATGATCAGATGAAATTCATGTATCTGTATGGAATTACCAAGTCCATGCCTCTCTCTCTCTCTCTCTGTGATCATTTTCTTTAATGGATTTCTCGCTTTATCAGCACTTCCTAAAGTCATCTCCAATCTCCCAAATCATAAATCTTATTCGTAACCCAAAACAGAACAAAACAGGAAGAATAAAAGTAAGTCATCAACAGATAAAACTTGAACATCCAAAAACTTGGAGGACAGCAGTGCGTACCAATTTAGACTACTCACAGGAGCATTTACAGCATCACTTTGGAGGAAATTTCGTTTAAATGGTTATGGAGCAGTATTCAATGAAATTGCAGGCTTACAGCAAACCAAAGGTCAAATCATTGTTGATAAAACATGTTATGCACAGCGGAAGACTAACAAACAAATTAACAAAGTATAATAGGATCAATCACAAAGAAGAGAGAGAGATTGGGACCAACGGACTATCGAAATTTTATTAGAGACACCATTTTAAAGGTTCTAGGTATGCAACTATTTATATGAATACAATAGAAACTCTTAAAAAGACAAAAAACGAACAAACAACAAAAACCCTAAAAACGGGGTTGAGTGGTCGCTCTTGGGCGACGCAAAAACCAAGAGCAGCCTTGAAGGATTCTTTTACTGAGCGATTGCTCAGCCAAAACACTAAGCGATCGCCTAACCCCAAAAGTCACAATGCACTTGTCCTAAACACAAATAGTCCGTACCGCGGGGGGAACTGGTCTGTTGCCTGGTTAATCGAGTCATCCCATTCTCAACAAAACATTACTCAATAACATTCTGAACAAGTTGTAATTGAGAAAGGAAGAACAAGAGAAAACTGTAAGAAGAAAAGAGAGAGATATTATTCAATGAATATTCTGTCTGTATTACAAAGAGATACCCTCATGTATTTATATCACTCATCAACAGAACAGAGAAATATCCTAACAGAATCCATTAAAACAAGCTACAGGCCGGCTAAGAGCCTATAACAACAAGCTAGAAGACTAACTCCAATAAGCCACGTGTTCAACCGTCTTTGTGCACCTTTAATTTCCACCTTTGTGCTCCTCCTTGGTGGTATCCATATTACATTCAGCTCCAAAAATCGATACCAGAATCTCATTACCCAACAATGCAAGTTATTACATACTCGGGACAGAAAAATATGGGTTCACTTACAATCAAAATATTTTACAATTAAATCAAAATCATACAAACCATCACTTGAACAATGAAATTCAAAAGCTCACGGTCACGGCAGTACTAATCAAGAACCGCCTGCAAAGTAAGGAATAGTATGTTTTTCTCGAACAATATGATCTTTCAAACAAGAGGGTTGGTTGGAGGCGCAGAAGCCCGCATTGAATCTGTAAAACCATTAGCTATCGAGTGGGGGTGGAGTGAAATGCAGCTCGAGAATCGACGACTTTGGATGGAGTCTTACAACGAGGAAACACTGACCCTATCTTCTGAAGTGAGTATTTGAATGTTTTCATGAGCGACATGTAAAGTGGTAAGTAGGATGCAGCAAAGATGCTGACTGGAAAAAATGCAACCGAGTATAAGGCAATCCTCGTCCACTTCTCCTTATTACGTATCATTAGTACAACAGTTGCTGCAAATGCCAACATCATCATCGAGACAGACAGGATCAACAATGTGACTCCCATCATTAGTTTTTGGGGAAGATATTGTTGGAAATCCTTCAATCGAAACGGAGATGTGAGGATTGAGAGAAATACAATAACTGACGTCAAAGAAAATGCGAGGGAAAGTACATCTGTCATGGTGAAAATGATAAAGAAAGAGTGTTTTTCAAGAATTGGGTAACCCGTTTCATTTGGACCTCCTGGGACCGTGTAAGCTGCTGCAAAGGCAACAGTGGCAATGAGCACAGCAACAATGGAGCAATTCTCAGCCGTGCCCTTCATCCATTCTTTGGCGTCCATGCGAATCTGAGCATTATTCTCAGCAAATAGTCTTTCAGCTGTCTGTCCACTGGAGTTGTAGTGCTTAATGGAATAGGCTGTAGAGATTTTCCTTACACGCTGCAGACACCACACACCCCACACAAGCATAATGCATAAATTCTCGTGACAAAAGGAGTGCTACCCAAGATAACAGATGGAGCATGTAATTTACGGGCACTGCTAAATTCATAAAAAAAGTTTACAGAAATTGGATACATAAACCATTTCATGGGACTGTAGGCTCCATCACTTAGTGCCGGGAGCAACAAACTATACAAACAATCAAATGCATTTTTGGGAAATTCTTTTGTCACCTTAGTATTATCTGCAATTTATTGACAGGATATATTAGTTTACCTCAAACAAAAGCAAATCCTCTTGCAATATTAGAGCAGGGCTTCGCATGTCTTCATCTCCAACTTCTGCTGCCTTTATACCAACCATGTGCAGTAGGGAGTTCCCATTGTTGTCAATCTTTCGTATTAGCCTCATCATTGGAATTTCCATTTTCTCCACGATATCAAAAATCTCCATTTTTCTATACTTGATCGCCACATGTAAAATATTACGACCTTCGTCATCAACGTGCTCCACTGCCTGAGGATACAAGTGAAGTATTTCCTGAACAATCTCTTTACAGCCTGATTTAGTAGCTAGGAATAGTGGAGTTTCGGCGATATCAACATAGCTGATTTCTTGACCCATTTTTTTATCTTGGGGAGCAGTAGAGGTCTTCCCATATCTATGTGTTTTAGGTTTACTCTTGTCTATTGCTAATTCAGTCGCCTCCCATGAGGTGTCTCTTGCTATCAAGAACTTGGCAAGTGCCAAAGCAGATTGGTACGTATACTTTTTATCCCTTACGTCATCGAACAGCGGCACTCTACAGCATCTTTCAACTTCTGAGAAAACAAAAGCCAGAAATATAAAGTAAAATTGTGAAAAAAATGTTATTACTAGTTCATCCAGGGAAACCTTTTTTAACACAATTTTATTCCCTCTAAAAGCTCTTTGAACATTTCTCAGAAACTTATCATGCATATTGTTGGTTAACTAGGTAGGTAGCTTCTTTTAAGTTAACAATTGTTGGTAATTGGGCTTGCGGCCCGATTATTTAGTCCCGCCCACATGGAAAATATATTTATATTATTTATTGGTTAATTAGTATCATAATCCAAGTGGGTTTTTAGGATTGACTTAACCTACAAGAAATAAGTTTCTTATAATAATATAAATAGGGCAACAAAAGGGATAAACCCCTAAGACAACTAATTGGAGAACACGTCTCCTTAAGTTGGCCGCCCCCTCTCTCTCCCTGAAATCTATCTCACCAAAATACTCCCTCTAGCCTAACCATCAAGAGGCTTGGATTTGCGGTGTGAACCAGTATTGATATCAGTGCACCGTGATATCAATCCGACGAGAGAGACTCGCAGGTTTGTAGATCTTGGCATACGAAGATCGTAGCTCAAGCGAAATTCTTCCGCTACGCACAAGGTTCCAGTTCGCATAAAGGTAATCCGTAATTACTGTTTTGATAGCGAACTTGTATGATATATGTTTAGATATATTCTTCATTGGTATCAGAGCCTATATGTTTGATTGCTCGTATCGTTATACCATGATTTGCATGCTCTTGTTTTTGGATTTGTTTAAAAGTTTTACCCGATAACGAAACAAATGGGTTTTATTATTTTATGTGTAAAACTTTAAAATTTTCGAGAAAAATTTATATGTCTGAGTTCCCTACGACGAGGCGAACAACATACTAAATTCTCGTTGAATTCCGTTGGGTATTTTTCAAAATATCGCAAACCTAAGTTTTGTTGAAAAGAGTTTTTTTTTTCCGAAACTTTGCATGCTGATTATACCTGTTTATGTTCTATAAAATCGTGATTTTACGGACTGTACTTGTAGTACTCCGTGAGAGCTTTCCAACGACATATTATATGCTTAATTTGGACTTAAAATGAACGTTTTATGGCCTCGCGAAGTTGGCACTTCGCGAATCGATTTTTTGGGTTAAAAATTCGATAAAAAAACGATCCCCACTCTCGGCCTCAATACACGTGCCATTTTTGGCACTCTTTTCGAGGTAAAAAGTACATCACTGGGAAGTACTTAAGGAGACGAGTCCAACGCCACCTTTCGTGAGGTCATCGGACCACCAGAAGACGGCGCGTGGAGCTCAAACGCCGGCCAGGCGCGTGGAGACGGCAACGGACTGACCAGTCAACCGTGGACTGGTCAACGTGTTGAATGCCACGTCACATGCCACGTCATCAGTGGGGCCCACTCCAAAAATCTTTTGTGTTGATGTCATCAGTGACGTCATCATGCCACGTAAGCTGCCACGTCAGCCCTAGTCCTAATCAGCGCCCAGTCAGCTTCTTCAGGAAGCCCACACGCATAGGGTGGCGTGTGAGGGTGCGTGCGGCCATTCTGGAGCTCCGATTGAAACACGGTTGGCGCGTCTGGCTTTGTTTTGGCCGTCTTAGTTCAATGGTGGCCTCTGTTTTGATCAATTCAGCCTATAAATATTTGTTTTTGCTTTTTTCAGTGTATAAAACCTGTTTTTGTATTTTTAAAAATTACAAAAATAATATCCATGGGCTGTTTTGTCATTCTGTGACTGTTTAGGGCTGTTTGTGACTGTTCTGGAATTTTTTAAAATTCTTTGTGAATTTTAAGCTATTTTTAAGTCATTTTTAGCATATTTAATTGTCGTTTTGGGCTCTAAAATTGCGATTGAGACTATACGAGACCCAATAAATTTATTTTCAGTAGTGAAAATATTTATGTACATCATATGTGCTTGATGGATTCGTTCTGTCATATTTCTTTTGTTTAAATTATCAATTTATGAATATTTTCACGTTGTGCATGCTTTGGTTGTGATTACGAGCCTCGCGGATTTTCCCTCCTTACGTGTATGATGTGATTATATTTAGTAATTGATTTTTTTAAACAAAAGTTAATCGAAATATATATATATGCTTATGTCTTATTTTTTGCAATAAATTGTAGTGAAATGGCTTCTCAGAATGTTATCGCTGACCTTAAATAAGGGTGAGAAATTAGATGGCTCAAACTATAGTGTTTGGCAAAGGAAAATCACGTGCTTGCTATACGAGCAAGAGGTTCTTGAGAACTTAGATACCGTGATGGCTAAACCAGAGTTGGGTAATTCTACCCTAGCTCAAAATCGCAAAGATGAGCTTGAGGCTAAGTGTTATGATACGAGTCGCACAATGAGTGTTGCAACTTGTGATCTTTCTTTTGTTTCCCTTGAGGGTCCACGCATGCCATATGGGCAACGTAAGAAACAAGTTAAAGGAATGCAAGCTCATAATCTACCAAAACTAAATCAGATCACTAAACGCCATAGAGGCAAAAAGGATATTGCTAAGCAAAAATGCTACAACTGTGGTACCTTGGGTCATTTAGCTCGGACTTGTGATCTTGAGCCCAAGAAGGTATCACTTAATCCTATCTCCATGCAAAGTTGTGTTTGCTCTCATGTTTTATTAGCCGAATCTCTCCCTGTGTGGATTGTAGACTCGGGCTCCACAAAACATGTGACAAGGGATCGAGAAGGATTTGTAGATTATCGAAAAGTTCCTGCTGGGACAAGAAGAATTTTCATGGGAAACAGTTTGTCTGTTGAAGTCAAAGGAGTTGGCTCATACCAACTTCAATTGCGGAGTGGACGCACATTGACTCTTCATGAAGTTCTTTATGCACCTGGAATTCGACATAATCTATCATCAGTAGTACAATTGCTAGGACATGGACATTCTTTTAATTTTAGTAATGATCACTTGGATATTTGTTTTGGTAATGAGATTTTGGGACATGGTTCTTTGTCAGATAATTTCTTTAAATTAGATTTGTTGGATTCCCATAATTCTTCTGTTAATTCTTCTTCTTGCATGGTTTAGGATGATTCTAATTCTGAGTTATGGCATGCTAGACTTGGACATATAGGAAAAGATAGGATGACTAGATTGACTAGAGAAGGCCTGTTGGGGTCTCTTAGCAAAGTCAACCTACCCTTGTGTGAATCTTGTTTGGCAGGAAAAGCTTGCCGAAAGCCTTTTGGTAAGGCAAAAAGAGCCACACATCCATTAGAGTTAGTCCATTCAGACATTTGCGGACCAATGAATGTTAAGGCACGTCATGGAGCTTCCTATTTTCTCACTTTTATCGATGACTACACACGCTATGGTTATGTTTACCTTATTTCTCACCGTGATGAAGCTCTCAAGTGTTTTGAGCGCTTTCTCGCAGAGGTTGAGAATCAAAAAGGTAAAAGCTTAAAAACTTTTAGAACTGACCGGGGCCGTGAGGATTTATCTAATCAATTTAAAGAATTGTGTGAGAAAAAGGGAATACGTCGACAGTTGACAATTCCTAGAACTCCGCAACAAAACGGTGTTGCAGAACGAAGGAATCGAACATTGTTGGAAATGGTTAGGTCGATGATGGCAGAGGCCAACCTCCCAATTTCGTTTTGGGGGGATGCGCTAATGACTGCCGCCTACATACTTAACCGAGTGCCTTCTAAGTCAGTTCCCACAACCCCTTATGAACTTTTGAAAGGTGAGAAGCCTAAATTGGGGCATCTTCATCCTTGGGGTTGTACAGGTTATGTCCATAGTACTTCCAATAAGTTTGGAAAACTAGGCCCTAGAGGAAACAAGTGTGTTTTCATAAGGTATTCAGATACCTCAAAGGGTTATGTTATGTACGGTGGAAAACCTGATGTAGGAATGACTGAATCAGAGTCGCGCAATGTTGATTTCATTGAGAATGATTTCCCACAATAGGTGAAGTTAGGAAAGACTTTGAACTTTTTGAGATGGAAGAAGAACACATGATATCTTTTGGCGAAGGTGGGGAATTGCCTCAACCTAATCCTATGGTACAATATGAGGTTGAACCTATGGAAGTCACCAATAAGAGTCAAGGTGATCTTCATCCGAGTGGGAGTACGGATTCTAGTGGGAGTCCGATCCTAGAACAAAGAAGTAAACGTAGAAATATACCTCGTCGTCGATTCGCGATCGAAGAGGAATCTTTCCTAACTACTTCTTTTAATTCTAGTGAGCCTACATCGTTCAAAGAAGCCTTTTCTTTACCTACAAACAGTGAATGGATGACTGCAATGGAAGATGAAATTTCCTCTATGAAAAAGAATCAGGTTTGGGAGTTAGTTGATCTTCATGGGAGTTAGTTGATCTTCGCATGACTATTGGAAACAAATGGGTTTTCAAAGTCAAGCGAAAGGCGGATGGATCAATTGACAAATATAAGGCACGTCTTGTGGCGAAAGGCTTTACCCAAAGAGAGGGTTTAGACTATGAGGAGACATTCTCCCCTGTGGTGAGATTTTCCTCTGTTCGCCTAATCCTAGCGATAGTAGCACACATGGATCTAGAACTTTATCAGATGGATGTTAAAACTGCATTTCTCAATGGAGAACTAGATGAAGAGATCTATATGACTCAACCAGAGGGTTTTGAAGTCAAGGGACAAGAGCGCAAAGTGTGCCGACTCAAACGTTCCATCTATGGTCTCAAACAATCATCTAGACAGTGGTACATTCGTTTTCACCAAGCGATAACCTCAATTGGCTTTGTGATGATTGAGGAAGACCATTGTGTGTATGTTAAACGATCCAAGAAAAAGATCTTGATTCTGTCATTATATGTTGATGACATCCTACTAGCTGGGAATGATATGGAGATGATAAATGCCACTAAAGAGTGGCTGTCTGCGCTTTTCGATATGACAGACTTGGGTGAAGCAAGCTATGTGCTTGGAGTAAAAGTCATTAGAGATCGTTCGAAAAGATTTCTCGGTTTGTCTCAAGAGACTTACATTAAGAAAGTTATTGAACGATTTGGCATGACTAACGCAAAACCCGTTGTTACTCCAATGGAAAAGGGATGTGTCCTTAGTACAAACCAATGCCCTAAGAATGAAGAAGAGAAGAAGAGAATGTCTACGACTCCATATGCAAATGCGGTAGGAGCTTGATGTATGCTATGGTGTGTACTCGGCACCGACCTATGCTGCGGTTGGGATGTTGAGTCGATTCCAAAGTAATCACCGGACCTCAACACTAGATGGCGGTGAAGAGGGTTCTCACTTTGGTGGGAACCACAAATTTAACCTTATGTTATCAAGGTGGGGATTTGAGCTTGAAAGGTTTCACTGACGCGGATTGGGCTGGAGATGTAGATGGTTATAAATCTACTTCGGGCTACGCTTTCCTCCTTGGTGGTGGAGCTATCTCTTGGAGTAGCAAGCGACAGACTAGCACCGCCCTATCTACGATGGAGTCAGAGTACATGGCTTGCTCAGCTGCGGTTCAAGAAGCTATGTGGTTGAGGAGTTTTCTTCAACATCTTGATGTTACGACGCATGTGGATCGTCTTGTAGTCATTGCTTGTGATAGCATGGCTGCTTTAGGTTACACTAAAGATCCCAAGTACCATGGAAAGACGAAACACATTAACATCAAATATCATTTCACTAGAGACATGGTTGCAGAAAAGAAAGTTGTTCTAGAATACATTCCTACTTGAAGCATGTTAGCTGACCCTATGACTAAGCCTCTAGCTAGAGAGATCTTTCAGGATCACATGTTGGGTCTAGCTAGGGCTTCGTAGGATTTGACTTTTATTCTGAGAACACTTACGTTGACATTTGATTATTATTTCATTATCGTTTGAATAAATTGCAGTTTCATTTTATTCCTTTTATATGTTAACTGGATGTTTCAATATGAAATTGCGTAGCATATATATTTTGATTAAAAAGATGTCGTGGATATTGAATTGGCCCTCTCACACGGGTAATTCACCTTGTCGCCAGGTGGGCGAGCAAGTTGAGATAGTAAAAGTCTTTGGTACCTACAAAGGGGGGTACGCAAATGACATTACATTTATCGCCTTGGCATACGGCCAAGATGAGACCTTTTCTAAGGTCGACTTCATATCCCAAGGAAAAGTCCGAATGTGAGATCTTAAAAGAGAGTTACTAGAAGAGTGGCTGCTTTTAAGTACTCAAGTTCGACGTCAGAAGGGTGGCTAGACTAAGGTTCGTATGACGTTTAAGCATGACATGCCTGCTTCGTGTGGGAGTTCCGTCATAGCATACACTTCATACTGTATGTGACTATAATGCGACTTAAGAAAGTGATTGAATGATCCCTGCTTCATCACTGTGTGAGTTCTAGTGATCAAATCCAGATCACAATTATACCATATGTGACTTAGAACTATATCATGAACTTAGACGTTGATGATGCTACTTTGGCATGCCGACCAACGGGCTATGCACATACAGTCCTACGGAGCATTGCTGGGTAAGCAGTTAACTAAGAGTGATTAATATGAGTGTCTAAGGAAGATAGTATGATATGCATCTCAATTTTTGTGTTTCAATGTCATGGTGATCATATTGAACATACGGTTCAAGAGAATGATCTTGATACACAAACATATTGAGTTTTAAGCACCGCTCTTGAGGGATTGAGGATGCTTAATTTGATGTATATATACGGTCTGGGGTATAGACGAGTTTTGTTTTCTAACGAGGACGTTCTATGCTGGTCAGATGGTGATTTGGTATAGCGTTCCACCCTTTATCTTTCTCGTCATGTCGCACGCTTCACTTCCAGTATGAAGAGGCAGTGTTTAACGAGTTTTGATGATACGATGTGGTTAGAGAGGTGAATCCATGTGTACGAGTGGGAGATGTTGGTAATTGGGCTTGCGGCCCGATTATTTAGTCCCGCCCACATGGAAAATATATTTATATTATTTATTGGTTAATTAGTATCCTAATCCAAGTGGGTTTAGGATTGACTTAACCTACAAGAAATATGTTTCTTATAATAATATAAATAGGGTAACAAAAGGGATAAAACCCTAAGACAACTAATCGGAGAGGCCGCCCCCTCTCTTTCCCTGAAATCTATCTCACCTAACCATCAAGAGGCATCTATCTCTCCAAAATACTCCCTCTAGCCTAACCATCAAGAGTCTTGGATTTGCGGTGTGAACCAGTATTGATATCCGTGCCCCGTGATATCAATCCGACGAGAGAGACTCGCAGGTTTGTAGATCTTGGTATACGAAGATCGTAGCTCAAGCGAAATTCTTACGCTACGCACAAGGTTCCAGTTCGTATAAAGGTAATCCGTAATTACTATTTTAATAGCGAACTTGTATGATATATGTTTAGATATGTCCTTCAACAATTGATTCATACGAGCAAAGAAGAAGGGTGATTCTCCGATGTGTATGTTTATTTATGTTCACTCACAACAAGTAGTTAGAGTTTTGACTTATTAATACGAACTAAAGTCAGACATGTACATACAGTCACGACTGAAACAGGATTGTTGACTTCTGGAGGCTTTTACCTTCTTGTGTCGCAGAAATACCTCCAGTTGAAGCACCTGAAAGCATCCCTTGTTTATGAGAAATCCAAGCAGTACTTTGCCAGAAAATAGAAATTGGAGTGGCTAATTAAATCAGATAGTTAAAGATAAAAACGATTAAAGAAAGAAAAGTAAGATAGAAGCATCTCGTATTTCTGCCTTTCTGGAATGATAGCAACAAATTCAGCCATATAATTTGTTTGCTTACTAGCTAGTTACTAGTCACAACAACCATATTGACATCCATGAAAAGGTTGGAGCCATAGTAAGTGAAAATAAAGCATAGATGGTGAGGTACAGTGTCATACGAGAGTATATGAATTGCTTGATAAAGCTGCGCCGGTTACTCCCACTTCCAAATGCTGAAGGATTGCATGCAAGAAGTTGAAGAGCAGTCATCCCATCTCCATCTCGCTCAGAAGCTAAATAGGTATACTTTTCAGCAATCTGAAGGGCCATATCTGTAAACAAAAAAACCAATTTAGGCCAATTTAAGATATAAACTTTCTCAAAGAAAGACAAAAAACAAAAAACAAAAACCTTAAAGTCTTGGGCACTTACCAAGTGTTCGGTAAGTATGGTGATGGGACCGACCGACCACGTGGGTCCCCCAGCTTGGACGACCACGTGATCTGATTGATCTGGTCCACCAAGGGCCGAAGACCATTCCCGTCGGTCATCATCGACAATCAGCGACCAACCGACGAAATGCAGGCGACCATAATTAGCCGAGCATGACAGGCAACCATGAATAGATGATGCAGACCATATGGTCGAGGATCATCTATTCGACGTTTCTCGGGATAAAGACAAGGTTTAGCCCGTAGGCTCGTACATAGCATCCAGGTGCCTTCCTCACAAGAGCCGAGGCAAGCCATGCAAGCCGCCATACCTTATTTCCGGCAACTTTAACCGCCTACAATCCTCAATGCATACGCAACAGCTTGACCACTTTCGTGAACCGGCACAAGCCGACCGGGGAACAAATCCCACCCGGGGGACCCTCATACCAATCATGATCCCAAATCTAGGCTACTATAAAAGGAAGCCTTTCCCTTCAAGAAAGGTAAGATAACTTGAGATTGTAAACTTATTATACTGCTGGTAATAGACAATACACACAAAGAGATTACTCTCTATACACTGACCGGAAGTTAAGGGAACGCCTAGCTCTCTAGATACCATATACTACCTTGTTACTCGAACTCACACTGAGGCTTTAATTTTGGCGGGAGACCCTCAAAGACCCTAACGGTAGTCTTACTTTCGTGTACTCACCAACAAAGATCATCAACCAAAGCCCGAGATATCTCAAGAAGTTTGTACCTCAGGTGGCTACTACACCGACGTGACCACCGCGCTGGGACACGTCGGCTCCAGTCCACTCGTGAGTGAATTTGCCAAAGATAAGTCACCCCGTCTTCGTGGCGTGATCAAGTGGTTCCATTGCCGGGAATCGTCAAAAGTAAAGTACGAATACATAATCAATGGATCAACAGACTCCTACCAAGCAAAACCAATCGGGCGAACAAACTACCACCCCTCACCAAAGGTTAAATGGATATAACCGATGACCTCAAAAGCAACGTGCCAGGCCGAGTGTCGCGGCATAACGTAGACGAAGAAACTCCAAGTGGATCAACCTCGAATCCAGGGGATGGACCACCGAGCAAGAAAAGCTCCCGTAGAGGTAAAATTGGGAACGCCGAATCTTACCTCAGGAATCCGAAGAGGCCGAGCTCAAGATGTTCGAGTCTAAAAAGATAATGACTACGATTAAGCCCCAAACGCGAACCCCTGACCATACACCCACTTACCTCAAAAGGGAAGGGAAAGGAGAAAGCTATCCCGCCCAGTGTGAAGGTCCAAAGTTAGGAAGCGGGCGGCAAGACCTAAGCTCCGGTGTTCAAAGTCGATTAACATTTCCCACGAGTCCAAGCGCTCCGGCGAGCACGCAGAAAGGAGAAGCGAGGAAGGGGAATCCGAGCCGAGGAAAGAAGAAATGGAAATGGAACATGGGCATTGCACACATTCCCAAGAATCGTGAGCAGTGGTACCCAAAGAGTGGTCGGAACGCGACCACCGAGGAATGTGTATCGACCAATAAGCCTTCTTTGGCCGCCGAGGAGAGGTGTCAAATTCTTGAAAGGCCGATTAGAGGCCAAGTGGAGAAGGGAAAAACCTATGTTATTGCCTCCCTGCCAAGAATGGCCCGTTCCAAGAGAATGAGGAAAGCTCCTCCCGTATAAAAAGATTCCTTACTTTCGAGCCATACTCAAGGCCTCACCAACGCCAGTAGATCATATGACAAGCTTTGAGGTGAAAATGAACGCAGCTTTGCTCCCGAGGACCAGGATGCCCGGGGAAAGATTAAGGGGACATTGAA
>CM028377.1:135668729-135713750 GCA_013146195.2 Codonopsis lanceolata | reverse complement strand
CAATGATTTTGAAACTAAATCACATACACACACTTTGAAGTAAAAATTAATTCATAGACAATCAATTAATGATAATACCAAGATCGACAATTTTTTTATATTTCATCATAACCAAAGTTATTATTGTAAAAAAAATCTATAAATCGAGATAAGACCAATTTTTTGAGATAGATAGCTACACGTAAAAAAATGGAAACCCGATAATTTCTGATTTTTTAGTTACTTATATATGTTAAAAATTCAGATATAAAAAAAGTGCTGATGATAAAATTAATCAACATTCAGATCGAACTTGTTTGTTAGTTGAACTAAATCACGAATTAAAATTAATAAATGAGTTTTGAAGTTAAACAGAGTTTTTGAAATATTTTTGAAACATGAACATACCAACAAGTTTCGGCAAATAAATGGTCATAGCTTCCATTCTTTGGACTTTCTTTAGGTGGTAACCTTGAGGTTAGCCATTGCTACAAAAATGTGTCAAAAAATTGCAATATTATTGTGGTGACTAGGGTAAAAGTGTTTTCTTTTCGTTTATATATATCAACTAAAACAACATGATTTTATGAGTGTTTACTGGGTCGCGGTCCAAAAGTTATCCATAACACGGTTTAAACCAAATTTTCCGATGTCTATCCATCAATCGTTTGAATTTTAGGTTCATTTTCCTGACCAATCTCCTACATTTTATTTTTGTTGCTTATATACTATTTTAATTATTTTTTCTTCATGTCTGATTTTTAAATTAAACCATAATACTTGAATTATTTTATAAAAATGACCAATTTTGAAAAGTGTAGCTTTTAAGGTTTTATGACAAAATATGTTATTATATTACAAACAATTTACCATTTGTCTGATATTATATGAGCTATCAATTTTTTTAACATTAATGTAACTTTTATTTATATATATTTATTTGTATATATTTTAATATTATTTTTTAAAATGGAAAACACATCAGTGAATTTAAATTTTATTGAGACTCCAGAGTAGAGAATGAGAGAAAGTGAACCTCAATTCCATTGTTTAGAATTGTAATTGTAGGCTTCAATGTAAATTTTATTGTTTATATCCATAAAAAATATTAGAATTGGAATTAAACTGAAATTCTTAATATTTTTATTCTATAAATTGATTTTTTTTTCTCCAAATGTAAAACATTTTTAAACCTAAAGACTCTTGGTTTTTATTATTATTTTTATTTCTATTAATTTGTTTATACGTTTAGATTTTTAATTGAACTCTACATGAGAGCCAAACAAAATAATCTTAATTTTAATGTTACAAAATTATGATATTCAATTCTACACATCGAACTCATAATCTTTATGTTGCAATAATTTATATATTTTATTAGCACTAAAATTTTAACTATTGCATCGATATGGATATAGGCTTCGTGCATCGCACAAGTGCTATGATTATAATTTTTTATGATTAACTTCAATTTTTACTGTACAAAGTAAACTGTTTTGATTAAAGACATGTCACTTCGATATCAATTTAAAGATATGTCAAAAAAGTTATCGCTTTTATTAACATAATTTTCTATAATTTGTTTTATATGCATATTGAACTCGTAATTTTTCATATAATTATTCGGTTATATGGTTATCATTAAAATTTTATATTGTTTTATTTATATCAATATTGAATCGTGCATTATACGGTTGTGTTGTAATATATATAAAAACAGAAGTGCAAAATTTTTAGAAATTTTTCGCCAAAATTCACTTTTCAAAAATGGAATCACTTATGTTCTGTTTATGTCAATTTATTTATTTTTTTGAAATTGAATTTGAAAAATGTCATTTAATGATGTTGACATAAACTATTCCAATTGAGTTTACTTTTTTTTTATTTGGAGGATTAAATCCGAAAATGACATATAAATGACATATAACTAATTACATACCAAAGTCATATAACTATTAAATATTACATAAAAATAAAGTAGAAATCAAATTTCTAGGCAAGCTATTCATAAGTCAGGCAGAGTCCGTGTGCATATAACTAATTACAAACAAAATCAATATATAAAAATAATTCGTAAAAATAGTATTTATTCAAAAATATTGAATAGTTTAGCATTATTATAAATAAAAATACTTACGATTGTTTTTAATAGATCTTAAAATACAGTTCTATAATATTTAAAACAAAAAAACAAATAAAAAATACTCACGAACCTGACTTTGTTTGTTTTTTAGTTTGCATCCGTCTTAGTTTAAATTATCGCTAAATTTTGTGTTCGTGGTTATGACATGATGTCAGTATGGAACTTATTCAATATATGAAGTAAACAATATGCAAATGAATTAATATATGCTTGAGATTTTGTAAATATGAATGAATGAACAATACACAACTGAAAAGAAAACTCAATAAAATAAACAAAAACATGCATTTTATGATGGTCCATTACAAATATGTAAGAATATCGAGAACTTTATGTCATGTTCAAATTAGAGTGACATTTTCTCTTCTTCTTTTTTTGTTAATTCTTTATGTAATTGAAAATTGAAATGTAATATAAAAGTTATGTTGTTGAAAGAGATACATGTTTTTTTTTTTATGTTTCAATTAAATAGTCATATAAAAATTAAGATGCAGTTTTTTTTAATTACATCACATCAATGAACAATGCATATTTTGAAATCTCAAACAATGAGTTAAATTTGAACGATACATACTCTTGAATATTTCAATTGATTTACATATTCTGAAATCTCAAACTGTGAGTTAAATTTGAAGGTTAGAACTCAAATAATATTATTTCGTAGCATAGTCTATTCACTTGAGTTATGCAATGACACGAAATTAATTGTTATAAGGCTGAGAAACCATGTTTTAGAAGGTTGAGTTCTTTCAAAGGGCAATTCTAGCGGTACTCTTTTGATTCCAAGAATGTCACTGATACTATTTGATCATAAAATTTCTTTCAAATTCCAGATAAAACATTTTTTTGCTGATTATGTTTTACGCAATGTTTATGAATAAAAATTATGGTAAGTCATTGTCTAATATAAGACTCCATTTGAAAACATGTTTTTCGTTATCATCAGTTGTATGTAGTTTTGTCTAGAGTTACTATGTGATATTTATGGTTGGAATATTCGTACATGTTGAACGAAAATTATTGTATATAAAAAATATTCCAAATTTTATATTATTATTTTTCAAATTTATAGAATTTTCTATATTTAATTTTATTGTTTCTTATTTTTTGTTTATTTTGTTCATATAAAAAAAAATAATTACATATTATTCAATTTTAATTTACTATATAATTTTATACACATGTACAATTCATGCAACGCACGGGTGCATCACTAGTATACTATAAAATAGAGGTGCCCACGCATGTCATTAGAGCAATTGGGTTGATTGAGTCAGATATTGGTTGGGTTGAAACGGGTAATGGATTGAAATGAGTCGTGATCCATTATTACCTAAAATTAAACGGGTCGAGGTGAGTTGGGTCGAAATGAGTAATTTGTTAGTCCGGGTCGACCTGTTTCAACCCACAAATTTTCATCAAAAAGCTTACATTTATGTAGCAAAAAGCGTGTGTAATGGGTTCGGCCGCATTAACTAAATCAAAAGCTAGTTAATTTTTTTAGATTGAAATAGGTTATCCATTTCAACCCAAAAAAATTAATTGATCAGATTTAATTAAATAATTTTTAAGTCGGATTGGGTAAATTAACAGGTTTTTTGTCATAACTGTCAACCCGACATGCCATGCATAGTAGGGTCATTGCAAATTAGTTACTCCCTCCGTTTCTAAGAAGAGTTCGTCTTTCCTTTTAAGGCTATTCCAAAAACAAAATATTTAGGGTACTTTTTAGTTTTTACTAATATTTTCCTTTTGGGAGTTTACATTATTCTTTCTCTCTTGGTTTGTAAGCCATAGGGATCCGAAGGAGTGAGTTTATGACCTATGAGATTGTCGACGTTTGGGACTGAATATTATCTAGCCCACGAGATTGGGCCTTGGGCCTTATCCTTTTTTTGAACTGGATTAGCCCGTACTTATGACATAATCAATGTATGAAGCGAGTATGATGCGAATAAATTAATATATGTTTGAGATTTTTTAGGGGTCGGGACAATGTATACTACACAAAGAAAATACGGCATCCCAAAATCTAAATAAATAACACATTTAATTGGCTGTAAAATTTTGTAACTCATCCAACAAAAGTATAATTAAGCGTTCAAAAGCATTCTATCATATACACACACACACCAACCCAACACCTGTTTTGAAATAAACTTAAAAATGAAATTCTCAACAAACAAAAACCATAAAATAAATTAAATGAAACAAAGTGAACTAACAAAAGACCAAGTCGAAATCAAAATTACAAAAATTAATTACAAAACTTACGAACAATTTTTTTTTAACAAACATAAACATAGGTCATACAAAAATTAAATTGAAATTCAGTTGATAACGATAACAATCAATTAAGAAACTACAAACTAAATATTTGTAAAACAATAAAACCCATAATGAAACTATAAATCCTAGTAAAATAGTACTCCATCTGTCCCTAAATTATCGTCCTAGTTGACCCGGCGCACGAATTAAAAAAAAATAATTGACTTGATTATTTATATTGGTTTAATGTATAGTTTCCTTTTAAAGCCTATGTGTATGTGGCCAATAATTAATGTAGGCTGAAAAAGTAAGGGTAAAGTGGTAAAATTGATGTTCTAAAAAGGTAAGTTTCAAACTAAACAATTATTTTGGGACGGACGAAAAATGAAAGGAGTACGATAATTTAGGTGGGTAAAACAATAAATCTTAGTGAGATATAACCGTTCGTTTGTGAAGCTGGATAATTATGGTGGTAATATCTAAATAAAACAATAACTGTAAAACTATAATATATCAATTAAGAAGGGGGTGCATAGCTAATGTTCGCACGTTTGGACATCGAAAATATTCTCAGCCATATGATCTCGGTAAAAGTGTAAATCCTAACTTGTAATTAGTCCGACTATTGAACATTGTTAGTAATTGGGCTTGTGGTCCGATTATTTACTTCCGTTCACATGGAATAATATTGATATTATTAAAGGATAATTAGTTTCCTAATCCGAAGAGATTCAGGATTGACTTTATTTATCCTATAAAAATATGTTTCTTGTATAATAATATAAATAAGGCAACTAAAGGGGTAAAACCCTAACACAAAAAAACACCCTGATAGAAGAAGACGTCTTCTAAGAGTGGCCGCCCCCTTCCTCTCTCTCATAAATACTATCTCACCAAATACTATCTCTAGCTTAACTATCAAGAGGCTTGGATTTGCGGTGTGAACCAGAGTTGATATTCGTGCTACGTGATATCAATCCGACGAGAGAAACTTGCAGGATTCTTGATCGTGACATACGAAGATCGTAATTCAAGCAGAAAGTCTTCCACTTTGCTCAAAGTTCAAGTTCACATAAGGTAACTCATGATTACTTGTAGATAACGAACTTGTGTGATATATGTATAGATATATCCTTCAAACACGTATAATGCTAGTTGTTTTAGAATATAGATATGTCATTAGTTCAGAATCAATCACTTGCATATTCACTCCTTTAACTAGAGGTGTATAGTCGAACCATCGAATCAAACCAAATCAATTCGAACCATAGGGTTTGGTTTGGTTTTAATCCAACACGGTTTGATTTTGGTTTTAAAATTTTGAAAACCGATCAGTTCGGTTCATGTTTTATGTTTCCAAACCAAACCAAACTGTGTTTTATTTGATTATTTATTATATATAATATATATGTCTTTCTGTCATATATATAATAAATAATTTCGTTTTTACTAAATACCAATTCACAAATCATAAAATTAGTAACAATCTTTGCTTCCATGTTCTTTATTATAAACTGTTGTTGTTATTGTTGCTAGCTTGTAATTCAATGACCTCATTGGATTCAAATGGTATCTTGATTTATATTTCATTATATGTTAATGTTTGATATTTGTAAGAAAAGTTTAACTTTTTATTTATTAATGTTGGCTTAAATTGCAATTTTGTTACCTTAGTTTGACGAATTATTCGTTAAACTCACTGTACTATTTTTTTTTCAACTTTAGTCATTATACTTGGCCTTACTTCTCACATTCATTACTCCATCCAACTTTTTGGATGAAAAGCTTAAGAATTTTTTTAAAAAACCCAAAAATGTCCTCTCTTCCTTTATATCAAAGTAGGATGATCAAATTGTGATTTAAGTCAATTGATAATAATAGCACAAAACTTGTTTGTACAAGTATTATGCTTCAAAATAATAAAATACGGAAATAATAATTAAAAAGTATAAATTTTTATAAACGATTATGTTGGCCTTTTTCTAAAAAAATATATTAGAAAGTACTCTTACTGAACAATCCCTCCCCCATCCCATAATATGTTCTCTCGCATTGCCTCCGCCCTTGTTTATTTTCCTTGATCCTTCAACGACAAAACATCCAAGTCAAATGCCATTTCGTTGCCCCAACAAAAATAAACAATAACCACATCACTCATAACTGTCCTCCAATTCTACACCCAAAGTCAATTTATCCATCATGATGGGTTTTAAATTCTAGATTTAGGGTTAATTCTTTTGGAATTTTTTTTCTGGGAAAAATCTTATTCTACACCTAGAGTAGACATTTCACTCATATTCTCCCTATTCTGATTCAAAACTATAGCGTAGACTCCGTCCTATATCCTACTCTAGATCAGTCTTCCCTCACAATTACGAGAAACTGATTATCCCAAATAGGAAATTTGAGCTAGGCTTAAGAAGGGTTAAGTCAAAAGATGGTTATGTTATTGGCTCTGGGCATTCGGGTATGGGTGGATTTATTGCACATGCAAACGAGATGTCGAGAGGACTTATTGTCAAGGAAGAAGAAGGGAGGTAACACTTTGAGACAATGAACAAGGTTGGCGACGACCAATGAGAAGTTATTCAGTAGTGAAGTTATTTAATTTAAAATCTTGAAAATTGTAGTAATTTTTAATCTCAAAATAAATATTTATCTTGTATTTTAGAGAAAACAATTACTTCATATGTTCCTAAATCATGGTCTTGATTGATGTGTCACACAAATTAAAAATATATAATTTAATTAATTACTAATATTTAATGCAATATTTTTTTTGAAACGAATGCATTGGACAAATTAACTTTATAAATGACTTATATTTATTATAGTCTAATTTTATATTTAGAAATAAATATTATAACAATTTATTTTCATTTTTTTAGACAAATTTTTTTTATTGTATATATTCTATAAAAAAAAAAGAAAACTTATAATAAATCAAATAAGTAGTTGAAATGAATAAAAACAACTAAAATTTAGACAAATTAGCTTTACAAGTAACTTAGTATTTAGTTTACAAATATACGAGCTTAGCAATTTATTTTTTCTCAGTTTGATAATTTATAGTGACCTTATTTACTTTCAAGTCAAGTGTAGTGATCTTATTAACTTTACAGGCCAAAGGTAAAGGAGAATTTATGTATTTTATAGCATTTACATCCAACTTAATTAATAAAAATGACTCCGGGTGAACTAGTTATCATCAAATGCCAAGTACAATGACTATCTATAAATATATAAAAGGAAAGGAGCAAATTATGGAAAGTTCCCGCCAAAAGTAACTTACTAAATTTGGAAATATTTATTATTTGAATATTTATCATATTTTTTTTGGAAATTGAAATTAAAATCAATTAATGAAGTTGACAATAACTCTTCAAATTCAAATGACTTTTCAAATATCTTTAGTACATTTAATGTTCTTGACTGAGATTCAAAGTTGAAACATTTTTTTATTGTTATTTTTTAGCTTAATTTATAGCTCGCAAGTATTAAAGTTAATTAATTTCAACTCGACATTCATTTGTTTGTGAATGCTCGTATGACATTATCTTAACATGTTGACTTATGTCTATTTGTTTTAGTAAAATACCAAAATTATTCAAATGTATAACACGACATAGATAAAAAAAAAAATGGTCAAAGTCACAATTTCATCCTTTTTTCATTCACTGTATCGATCAATTTAATTTATTTTCAAAATTTTATTAGTATAAAGCAGCAAAGTTAATAATCTACCATAATCAAGTCGTCAAAAAAGTAAATTAGATTGCTACTTTACTACAGAGTATATAGTAAAAGACTTTCATTAGTAGTTACATTATTATTATTTATTTTTTTAAATCAAGCTCCACTTATGATTGTACGAGAGTAACACGTAGATGAGGAGATTGATTATGTTATTGTACAAATAAAACTAAGTATAAATATGTGACACACACTTGAAAGTTTAAACTTGAAATAATAATAGTCATTCCTTAACTGGCTTAAATATCAAATTTATCATCCTACTTCGAGTTTTTATTCATTAACGTCATCTTGTTATTTTTTTCAACAATTTCATCATTACACTTTAGTCACTCCATCCTCTTTTGTCTTGGTTTTGGATGAAAAATGTTAACAGAAGTAAATTCTCATTAGTAACTGAAAACAATTGAAAATCCAAAAATATCTTTATATAAACAATTTATTTGATACATATTTACATGTTTATTAAATATTTGTCATATTTCTTGCAGTTTTTGGAGATCAGATGCTTTGAAATATTATGTAGTTTCCTTTAAAGTCGTATGTATGTGGCTTATAATTAAAGTCATGCGTGTGGCTAATAGACAAAACAATGTTGTCTTAAAAAGAAAATAAACAAACAAGACAATTTTATTGAAGCGGACAAAAAGTGAAAGCATGACAATAATGTATTAAGAACTTGGAAAAGGTTAAAAGATTTATATATTTTAAACCATTTTTATTTTAAAAAATTATCGTTACATTCTTAGATCCGAAAAATGAAATGTATAAGTTATAGTATCTTTTTTTTTTTTTACAAATATATAGACATTGCATGTATAAATTTATTTATTAGTAGAAATTTTTCAGTTTTTTAATGATTTAAAAAAATCTAAACAACGAAATGCTTCACATATTCATAATTGAATATTATATTCTCTAAATTTTCTTAAATAAAATTGTAAGGAATTTTTTTTAATAATAAATTCATATCCTGAATATATAGGTTTGTTATTTTTAGATATGAAACAAGTGTATAAAAAAACACCTGATAGTTGGTAAGATCCTGGAGAAAGAAAATCGGTTTATATATTTTAAACTATAATTTTTCTAAGTTAAAATATATAATTATTAAACTCTATTTTCGAAAAAGTTTAAAAATTTCTAAACATTAAGATAATTGAAATATTCCAAATATAATATTAATTTCTTAAAATAATAAGAAAATAAATTATAAAATCTAACAAATCTTAAATATATATTTTTGTTATGTTTAGATCTGCAACATATAGGTTAAAAAACAACCACATTGACTGAAATTAGTGTCATTAAATAAATTTTGACTTCTAATAGTCATTTTCTTTCCCTAAGGCAAAAAGCCAAAAATCATTGTAAAACCATGTTTACAAAACAAAATTGAAGAACAATTGAAGTATTGTTTGAATGGAAAGTCAAACATATTTCTTAATGAACTCTTTCCTTTTACTTTGAGATCTTAGAAGGTGTTGAGGAATTTGGGGAAACATGCTCTCAGTGTTTTTTTGGAACAAAATTTGAAACGGATGGTCATCCAAAATGAAGCGTTAAACAAACAAATGAGAAAAATTGATAGGGTTTTGTGTTTTAGATGGCAAATGTAATAGGGTAAAATTTGTGTTTGAGTATTTATATTTGGCTAATGTAAGTTTGAATGTACATGACCTATTTGCTTATGGTTATTTAATTTGGATCGGATTGAAATTTTTATTAGTTTTGAGCCGGGGAAAATTGTAGACCGGTTCCCTCTACAATTTTTTTAACAGTTCTGCTCTTCTTCTTCTTCTTCTTCTTTTTTCAATCAGGAAAAGTCACTTCTTGCATCGCAATGCATGAAAGTGCTTTATTTTGTGCATTACGATGCACAAAATCTTGCATCGCAAAGCATAAAATGACTTTTTTCCAATTACAAACAAAAAAAGGGAACGAGACCGAATTTCTCTCATCAAATTATTTCACCATTTTTTGTTGGCCCTTTTTATTTGCATGTTTATAGATTTAGGCCACTATTCATTATCCAATTGATAAGAAATATCTATTGCAATATATGAAAATTATATTCAATCAATACGAAGAAGAAAAACTAAATTAAAAGAATAAGAGATTACTTCAATTAATAGCCAAATATCATTTGATCAAAATTAAATTATTCATTTTCAACAACTTAAATTACACCATTTGATTTTAATTTTATTATAAAAATAAAATAAAATAAAATACATGCTGGTTGATTAACTAATCACTAAAGTTTGGGCAACACGTTGAAAATACATTACCCATATTGCAGGGTTGTTCAGTGGAACAAGACTAATCATTACAAACATTGATCATTACCTCGAGTAATGCAATGACACGATAAATTGAACCCAAACTGTGAAACCATGTCTTAGAAGGTCGAGTTCTTTCAAATGACAATTCTGGTGGCATAATTTTGATTCCAAGAATGTCACACTGACATCTTCTGATAAATTTCATTCAAATTTTAGAGAGGATAGTTCGCTGATAGTGTCTTAAACAATGTCTAGAAATAAGAGTCAGGGTCCGTCATTGTCTAATGTAGAACTTCTTTAAAAAAAAAAACATGCTTTTAGCCATGACCAATTGTATATCGTTTTGTGTAGAGTTACTAATCCTAAACGTCTTCAAATTTTGTTATGAGACAGTGATAGTAGTAATAGTTGTATATGTTCAACGATAAATGTTGTTTATTAAGAAATATTCTAAAATTTATAATAATATTTTAAAATATATGAGATTTTCTATCTTTAATTTTTTTTTATTTTGTTCATATTAAAGTTCTTAATTTTAATATTATTCAACTTTATTTAAATACATAATTTTCTATCATTATAGAAAATTAATGCATACACAACATAATTATATATAAACGATATATTATGCCAATTATTTATTAAATAATGTCACAAAATCGTTGAAAGCATATTTTAGAAGATCGAATTATTTTAAATTATGATGGTTAATTATGATATGAACATATGATAATAAACATATATATACTTCCAAAATACGATCATTTATGGGAAACCATGTTTTAGAAAATTAAGTTCTTTCAAAAGGTCATTTTGATATTACTGTTTTGATTTAAAAAATGTCAGTGACACCATCTTATCATAGAATTCAATTCAAATTCCAGAGAATACAGTTTCCACTGATGATATCTTACGCAATGTCTATAAATAAAAGTTATGGATAGTTATTGTCTAACGTATGACTTCATTTGAAAAAAAAATGTTTTTAATCATGACCTGTTGTATCTCGCTTTACCTAGAGTTACTAATCCTAAGGATATTCGAACTTTGTTATGTGATAGTGATAGTTGTAATAGTAGTACATGTTCAACAGCAAATGTTGTATATAAATAAGTATTCTAAAATTTATAATAACTTTTTCAAATTTATTTGATTCTTTATCTTTGATTTTAATGTTTATTAATTTTCGTTTATTTTATTCATATTAAAGTTTTTAATTATCTATTACTCAACTTTAATTTAGTATATAAATTTACACTCATGAACAAACCGTGCAACGCACGAGTGCTTCACTAGTAATGAAAAAAAAAATAGAGTGAGCTTAACGTATAATTCGTCAAATTAGGGTGATCAAATTTCGATTTAAGCCATTAATGTTTGATGTTAATTTACCGATTAAAATTTTATTTGTTTAATATTTAATGCTTTCTAAGATGATTAAATTTTTTTTTTGTCAAACCACATAACCGATTGATTTGATTTGGTTCGGTTTGAAATTTTTAAAACCGAAGGAGATATGGTAGTATTCACAATTTTGGCTTAAATTAAACCAAACCCAATCACGTGCACCACCACCTTTAACCTTTTCAAAGATAGAGCTAACTTTATAACCATTACCAGTTGCAAGTGTTACCAAATGAACCAGCTGAGGATAAAATGAGAAAATTCCAGAATATACCCTCCCTCTTTCCCTACCAACCCAAGAGCAATGCCAAGTTGGGTAAAGCTTATGCAAAAAAGTTTAAATTATTTTAAACAACCCCCTAAGCAACTATCTTTTGTCATCTCTCATAAGTTTATGGAACATTTCATCATCTATCTTATTATTTATAAGTCAACATCAAGCTTAATCAGCCACTCACTAGAATGTCTTACTCTCTCTGTTTCAAAATAATTGTATTTTTGTTTTGTATCATATGATAAATAGACACTCATTTTGAAATTGGGGGGGGGGGGTTTGGGGGTTGTACAATTTACGTATGTTAAATTGCAAATAATTATCATGATTACCCAAAAATTCACAAAATCTTGTTGTTTTTTTGAAGAGTTACGATATTACGAGCTAGAGCTTGTGATATTACTATAAGCTTGAGTGTTAATGCTGTTAGATCAAATCTACTAAATATTTTATATCATTAGATCAAATATGATATTTTCTAAATAATGATGTAAATATTCCAAATCACCGCCAACTTAATCATCCAACGACTCTAACACTAAAGCTCGTATTAATATCACAAGCTCTAACTCGTAATATCATTTGTCTTTTTTGAATAAAGTGCATTGCTCAGATTGTGCTTTCCTTTTTCCCTTTTTAGATATTAATGCACCATCTTTTGAAAATCGTATTCAAATTACACAGGTTGTTAATTACCAATTATATTTTCAAAATGATCATTTTCCATCCATTATCCTTCCTTGATTTTAGACCTCTATTGTTTTCTATTTAATTAATTTTACTTAAGATACAAGACATTGTTGTTTGCTTAATAAACAATGTGACATCTCAACTTTCGGTGATTGTGAACTCAATTAGGGCCATAAATAAGGCTCATTAACTTGAGCGTAGCTTGAGTGCTACTTTTGTTAAAAGTTCAATCAGGGTCGGTCCTGAGTTTTGAGAGGCCCATGGCAAAAAAAAAAAAAAAATGGGGCCCCTTTATAAAAATGAAATCATTTAAATTTTAAAAGTATTGGAAAAAAAAACTTATAACTATTGGAAAAAAAAAACTTATAGTAAGAATTGAACCCAAGATCTCTCACAATCTACCAAGCATGTTAACTATTGGATCATCTATTATAGATTACAATTATCAATACATTATAACTTATATATAGTTCACAGACTAAAAAAGTAACAGATTAAAACAAGTGATAACACAGGATTCGAACCTAAAACCTTTAGGTTAAATCATGAGCACCTTAACCAACAAGTTAAGTGAATCAATTGTTAATCTTTTGACACTTTAATATATATAATAAATATAAGGTAGTATCCAAAAATTTGGGGCCCTAAAAAATTGGAGACCCATGGCGGTAGCCCCTCCCGCCACCCCCCAGGGCCGGCCCTGAGTTCAATTCACAATTGTAAAATATATAGGTCAAGCTTAAATAAATCATTAGAACCAACCGAAATTTGTTGGCTCAAGTCAAATAAGCTTAATTTACATAAGTAATAAATAAATTGTGTATATTTTCATCTATTAAAACTCTGGCTCAATGCAACTTGGTTGAAAATGAGTCAGACTCTCGAGCAAAGGTTTCCATGCTCAGGCCAAACTCATTAGTTAATTCAATGAGCCTTATCGAACTCTTATAAATCTAGAAATTACTTCCCTGGAATTCGCTCAAAGAGCATGTATTTCCCGACAATTTTCCAAGTAGTACAAGTAGCAATAGTCTTAACAAAGACACACACAGAGGTAGGGGTGGCAATGATTGACACGACACGATATCACGAACCAGCACGACACGATTATAAAACACGATTATAGAGACAAATGACACGATAAGACCAGCACGACACGTCACGACACGAAACTCGACATGAAATTGTTAATATATTCAAAATAATAATTATTGTTATATTTATGATCAAATTAGATATATAACATAAAAACATGATAGTGAGACATGAACACAACACGATAGTACGAATTGTCACCCCTACATAAAGAGAAAGGGTCTTGTCATAGAAAATGACACATCCAACGGAACACTCGTTAGCATGATCAATAACTATAAACAAAAAAGTGAAAGGAGCTAAAAGTGATTGGTCTTTTAGTTTTAGGGACCAATAAGAAACATACTTGTAAATTCTAATCAACTAACCACCTAGGTATTATCAATTTCCCAAAGTACCCTTCTTCTCTTTTAAAACTGGGCGGAAACTCCGAGGACGTCTTTGCCCTTTTACGGTTTTATTATTATTATTATCACTCGAAACTCTTCAGTTGAAAGAGAGTTGAAGAGAGAGAGAAAGAGACATAGCAGCGAAAACAAAGCCTTAAAAAATAGGGTCCGAGAGATCTGTGATTTTCTCTCCCTAAGCAAAAAAAATCAATGGCACCTCCTTTTACTGCTAACGGCGGCATCATCGCCGGCGTGAAGCCTACATCAGCCGGCCGTTTGACGTCGGTCTACAGCGAAGTACAGAGCAGCCGTCTGGAGCATCCGCTTCCGCTCCCTTCCGTTCTCAGAAGCTCCTTCAACGTCGTCGACGGTCCTCCGAGTTCCGCCGCCGGAAATCCAGGTCCTTAATTGCCTTTCAAGCAGTACGCATGCGTATATGTACTGATTGATTGATTAAATACATTGTATGATCTGTTAAATTGTTATGCTCCGTTTGTTTTGCTAGCGATTTGAAGTTTGATTTTTTACTTACTTGCTTGGTAGTCAAGTAGTTATTTTGATTTGATTTAGTTGAGTTGATATATCAGATCCGAGATTTTAGGATTTGATATAATTCGTTTTTGGAGGTTTAGGATATTTTGATTGGATTTAACTTGCAGTAATAGTCAGTTAATTACATTTAACTGTATTGATGGTTGTATATATTAGTGTGCTTTGAGTTTAATTGATGATCCAGCATTGGTATTGGAGTGACCAGAGTTGTCAAAAACAATTTATCTTGTCAATCCAAATAAATTGGGACAGTTTAGTTAGAGGTTAGTCCAACTGTGTAATTTAGAATCTTTAAGACTTCATATTGGTTTTATTTGTTGAATCAGTCTAACCGAGTATGTTGTTTTCTGTATTGGTGCTGTATGCACTTCTATGTAATGTGCAAAGTATGTTAGTTGACCAAAGCATTGTGTAGTCTGCGAAGATTTATACTCAGTTTGATTGTAGGACAGAATTACAAATAAATTTGAAATTTAAAGTTGTATTTTACTTCTTAATATGAAGTGACTAAATGAAAACTTAGGTCTTAACCCATCCCTAGTGTGCTTAGGTTGATATGTTTTCTTCAAACATTTAATGCCATTTTTGTTCTTTTTCCTTTTCTCCTGTGAGCTCAGCAACCAAACAACTGTTTAGGAATTTGAGTTGGATTGGTTTTCTTATTTTTTTGGTGTGGGAAATATGATGTCTGCAGAGGAGATTGCAAAATTGTTTCCATGTGTATTTGGACAACCATCGGCAATGTTGGTTCCGGTGAATCTAAGGAATTAGGGTCAGCTCCGAAGTTGAAGATTGGAGTGGTGTTGTCGGGAGGCCAAGCTCCAGGAGGCCACAATGTTATATCTGGCATCTTCGGTAGGATCTTAAATCCTGAAATTGCTTGTCAACAGAATACATGAAAAAACACACACAAACATATATACACACACACTTATTTATACATACATGCACATACACACACCCCCACATATATATCTACATATATAAGTAAAATGTCCACTGCTTTCATTTTATTTTTTGTGTGTTTGCTTAGATTACTTGCAGGAACGTTGCAAAGGGAGCATAATGTATGGGTTCAAGGGTGGACCAGCTGGGGTCATGAAGGGAAAATATGTTGTATTAACCCCAGAGTTTATTTATCCATACAGAAATCAGGTGAGTGATTTCATTTTTCTTAATTTGATTTATTTCACTAGAAACTATTCTCAACAAAAAAAAAGGAAAAGAAAATTGCCATTGAATTATTTTCATGTATCAGGGCGGATTTGATATGATCTGTAGCGGGAGGGACAAGATTGAGACTCCTGAACAGGTGCAACTATTCACTAGCGTTGACCACATTACATATGTTTCAACTGTTACATGCAGAGTACTTAGCTTTGATTCCTCATATAAGCCTATAATGAGACTGACTGAAGTTTCATGAGCTTGATCTCAGTTTAAACAAGCTGAAGAAACAGCAGTGAAGCTTGATCTCGATGGGCTTGTTGTTATTGGTGGAGACGACTCAAATACTAATGCTTGCCTCCTTGCTGAGAACTTTAGGTGAATAATTTTAATGCCTATGATTGGCTTCAATCCCTTTCCTCTTTTTTTCCTTTCCACTTTTCATAAATACAGAGTATTGATTCAATATTCCTTTATGTACTTCCCTTTCTGTGACTGGCTTCAACTATCTCTCATTGTATTCCTCAGGAGTAAGAATTTGAAAACTCGGGTAATTGGATGCCCAAAGACCATTGATGGTGACTTGAAATGTAAGGAGGTTCCTACAAGTTTTGGATTTGATACCGCATGCAAGGTAATTATTGATATGAGAACTTTCTTACACTTCCAATTTTGAAATGCACCAATTCATCTCATTTACAACAACTGATATTAATTGAATATAGTGTCCATATAGTTCATAACTGACTTAATCTTTTGTTAATGCTAATAGCAAACTTGGTCACAAGTAAATCAGCTAACTATATCTGGAACCATAATATAAACGTCTCCTCAGCTTTGTCAAGGTTTATCTAATCACTTGGGCCAATTTCGTCTTTCTTGACCCCTCACTGGGAAGGAGTCTTTTAGGAGAGTGTTTTAGTAGAATGGGATACACAGATCCTGAAAAACCTAGAATTCGTTATACCAGTGGGAACAAGGATAACCTATATGGTACGAAAAAAACACTCGCAAGCACAATTCTCATATAACTCGATTCTGATTAATAACTAGAAATTACATCAATATATATTGTACTAACTACACTTCAACTCTATGTCTCTACTACACTATTCTCGATAAAATTCTTATAAACTAATAGAGGAAATGTCTCTAAATGAATAATTATCCTAATAAACTAATTACTGTTGATTTTGCTATTTATCAAAAAAAAAAAACTAGTTACTGTTGATTTGTATCTGAATACAACTCAACTCAACTTAGCCTTTGTCTCAATTACTTGGGCTCGGCTACATGGATCCTCGCAAGCACAATTCTCATATAACTCGATTCTGATTAATAACTAGAAATTACATCAATATATATTGTACTAACTACACTTTAACTCTACGTCTCTACTCTCGACAAAATTCTTATAGACTAATAGAGGAAATGTCTCTAAATGAATAATTATCCTAATTAACTAATTACTGTTGATTTGCTATTTATCAAAAAAAAAAACTAATTACTGTTGATTTGTATCTGAATACGACTCAACTCAACTTAGCCTTTGTCTCAATTACTTGGGGTCGGCTACACGGATCCTCTTTTAACATCGAGTTTGGTCCAAGGCTATAGAACAAGCCGCATTTATTCAGATCCTTCCCTTCTTTACTACCAATGTCCTCCACAACAAGGACTCTTCTTCTCACTCGCCACACCCATGTTGGACATGATCTGCTTAGACATGAGCGTGAGATCCGTGTGAGATTGTTTAAGTTGTAGACACTCCAACACATGATGTCAGTCAAGTTTTTAATTTTTATATCAAACACACGACTATTAATAGACTCCCAAAACCTGCATATATTTCACTATTATATCATATCCAATATACTAAAATTTATTATTAACACCTTATAGATGTAGTATATGTAATAAAGCCATTAACTGTGTCCAAGTACCTGCATCCTATTTTCAGATCCTTTTGAGCCGAGTCCATGTATCCTAAAATTCTTACTTTACCCAGATCCAACTTCTAGACAAGTATGCAATCCCGACACCCACACCCACACCCACACCCACACCTGACCTTGTAACATAGCAAATGTCCATATTAGTTTGGGTTTTCCCCTACCTCTAGTCTTGTTGTATATCGATGCTGTCACACATCCTAATGGGCACACTAACTGGCCTACGTTGTGTATGTCCAAATCATCTTAGTGATGATTTTTTTTTCGAAAAAACAAGGGCAGTACCTGACCAATTTTTATTAATAATGAAAAAAATATAACATGGGGGGACATCCAGCCTTATCCTAAAATAGGGAGGACAGAGGAGTCTTACCACTATAGCTTACTTCCGGATAAAAGAACCTACAAACTAGCTAACGAAAGTTTCGAAAACTATAAAAACCCATCACATCATGTCGGAGAGCCTGTAAGACACACTGAGGCAACTGAGATATCTGGTCAAACTCGCGATACTCATTACTGAAATGAGCTTTTGCAGCTAGTCTATCTGCTACTGAATTCCTTTCTCTAAAAACATGAGTCGATTCGTAATTTCCCAACAATGTCCGGCAAACTCGAAGATCATAAATCATATCCCAAGGAGCTCGATTCTTCTCCTGTAACACCTCAACCAAGGAATTTGTTTCCACAGCAACCGACTGTAAACCTAGAGCTTGACATAAAACCAACCCATCCCTAAGTGCCGATAACTCCCCACGCATATTAGACCAAGGCCCGTAATAATTAGAAAAAGCTTTGACAAAGCCACCCTGATCACTACAAATCACCCCTCCACCATTGCACTCCCCATTTCAAGCTGAGCCATTGGTATTTAGCTTGAACTTGTGTAAATTTGGTAGTTCCCAACTAACCCATTGACCCTGCTGCACATTAACCTGGAGTACCTGAAGGTTCAAACTTTGCAGGCCTATCCACCCAACCACACTACAGCCCACCTTTGTTTGTAAAGCAGCATCATGGCATTAAGACCTTAACAAATTTGGCTATATGTGTTATCCACTTCGATTTTCAAACATGGCCTTACATAGGACTGTAGGTGACCAAGTCAACTCGGCAACTTGAGCCATTTGACTCAAACAAGCTTTCGGTTTGACTCGTCAAGGTCAAGTGACCCAACCGGAGCCTCCATTCATAACTTGCCAACATAATCAAGTCGACCTTGGCTTGGGGGCCTGGGGGGCACTCAACTTGCCCTAACTTACTGTTTGTGACACCTTGCCTTTAGTCGTAAAATCCTTAACTGCGTTTTCCCTCCCCCAACATTATTGAAATTGAATAAGAAGATCATTTGAAGGAGAAGCAAGAACACGAGATTCTGTCATTTCGTAATAAGCATCAATCCTTGCAAATCTTAGTAGATGAATCAAGACTTGATTCGCTGAGCTCACTGAATCTCTACCGAAACATCTTGATCTGAGCCTCCATTCATAACTTGCCAACATAATCAAGTCGACCTTGGCTTGGGGGCCTGGGGGGCACTCAACTTGCCCTAACTTACTGTTTGTGACACCTTGCCTTTAGTCGTAAAATCCTTAACTGCGTTTTCCCTCCCCCAACATTATTGAAATTGAATAAGAAGATCGTTTGAAGGAGAAGCAAGAACACGAGATTCTGTCATTTCATAATAAGCATCAATCCTTGCAAATCTTAGTAGATGAATCAAGACTTGATTCGCTGAGCTCACTGAATCTCTACCGAAACATCTTTGATCTGAATCGTTGTAGGGATCATATAGAATGGAGCCAAAGTGAACGATTACCTGAGAAAGGCGGAGAAGATTATGGAAATCAAATAAGAAGATCATTTGAAGGAGGAGAAGCAAGAACATGAGATTCTGTCATTTCGTAATAAGCATCAATCCTTGCAAATCTAATTAGATAAATCAAGACTGATTCTCTGAGCTCACTGAATCTCTACAGAAACGACTTGCTCTGAATCGTTGTAGGAATCATAGAATGGAGTCAAACTGAACGATTACCTGTGAGAAAGAGATTTCATCGCTGAGAAAGGCGGATCATCAGAAAGGGAGGTTTGATTGTCGAACTGCCATGGGAAAGAGGAACTATTTGAGATGAAAGAGAGTGAGATATCTTTCAATTTTTGATCACATCTGCATTCTTTGAGTAAATCAAATTTGTGTTTCCTTTTTAGGTTCATTTATTTTTTGGCTGGATTAATTTTTTTTTTTTTGATGAGTACTGGATTAATTATACGGCTTGACAGTGGGTTCTTTTAATTTTTTCGTATTGGGCGTAGGTTTTGGTGAGCCGATTTGCATCGATTAGCGAGCCTAGTATTTCCCCCTCCCCAAAAGCTCTTCTCGAGCTCAAGATGGCTCGACTGATCAACCATATACGTTTGTGAAGCTCAAGTTCACCAAAACCTTGAGTCAATCACTGCTTACATTACCTTCTTCTTCACTTCAAAACTTGTGGACACTTTTTCCAAATGTTGGGAAGATTAATTGGGCAATGCGTTAGGAAGTCTATTGGAATTGACATGTAATTGTTGTTATTTTATTTTTATTTATTTAGAGATAATTTGAACAAATATTTGGCAGGTATGTTTGGTTTCTCAGTTTTAGGTTCTTATCTAGAATAGTTATGCTAGAATCAGTTTCAGGTAGATATTGATGTGATTTTTCGCTATTAATTAGAGTTGAGTTATTTGAGAATTGAGCTTGCGAGCTTGTGTGTGTTTCTACCAATCCTTGCCCAGGGTGCATCAGTATTGCTTTTCTTATTTGATTGCCTGGTTGATGTTACTTCCCTAGGGTGCAAGTGATTACCAGCACTCTGTCATTCGTGATTAGTGATCAAGTTTAGATTGTTCTTAATTAGGTTTTTCTAGTTTTTGACGTGTTCATGGTGTGGTTTGTTCTGTTTCTCCATTTAACAATGTAATATGATTGATGTGATCTTGAGCTCTATATCATGTATTGTAGACGATAAATTCTTATCTTCACTTTATTGTTGACATATAGTGTGTGAAATCATGGTCAATGATATCATATTTATTTTGATTGTGCAGATATATGCAGAAATGATTGGAAATGTCATGACAGATGCTAGGTCAACTGGAAAATATTATCACTGTAAGTATATTTATAGGCTAGGACTTTTAACTTAATAGACATCATGTCTGCATATCATGGCCTGTTTTCTGTAGCTTAAAGTTCTGATGCTGCTTTACTCAGTATCCTCAGTGATTATAGGGAACGAGTTTGATCCCCGCAGTTGTAGCCTTTATGTTCGAACACCTCCTATATATCACAACTTGTGCTTTTTGTTACAGATAGATCCTCATCAAATGCACAACCTCAACTAAACTCAAAGCTACCTAAATTTGGGATAGTTAATTCTGTCACTTGTCTCTATCTTGTGTGTCATGTTTTACCAATCTTACTCCATGTTCATTTACAAAGTTGTACAATTTTGAATGTGCTTTTTTCGTTTCTTTTTGTAGTTTTTTTTGCCTTTTCAGGCTGATATATTTTTTTACTTTCTAGCTACTTAAGCCATCTGAGTCACCTCAAGTGTCTTGGCACTCTTAGAGGAATGTGTTGAAAATAGTTTCTAATCATTGGCAGTCCTGTTACTGATACTACTACGTTGTTGCTGATGTTTAAGCTTCTAGTCCTGTGATTTGTGTCATTTATTGTCTAGCGTAATATGCGGGTGTATATCCATGCATCAGCATAGATGATTATTTAAACATACAAAATTAGATATATGATAACTTGGCAATAGCTTTTATGAAATTACACTGCCATGAGATCCTTGCTACTTTGTAAAATTTGGCCAAGTAGTGTCTGTGACTCAGCATAAGTCTATGTTCTCGGGCCTTTTTTTCCGTTACCAGGATGTCGAGTTTCTCATTCTCATTCCTCCTTTGCTCAAGCTTTTGAATCCCTATCTATTATTCTATTTCTTGGTTATCCTCATATTTTGAAACATACATGGTTTCTAAGTTGCATGTGTTTTGCAGTTGTTCGGCTAATGGGGCGTGCCGCTTCACACATTACTTTGGAATGTGCTTTACAAACTCATCCAAACATTACTCTTATTGGGGAGGAGGTACCTAGGCTTACTATATTTCTGGATGTTACCTTTGTATTTATGCGATGCATACATTGTAGGAACCGGATTGTGGGGAACTCTTAGAGTTTTGAGACTATTCATTTAGACCCCTTATATTATATATATATATATAGATTCATACATTAGAAATAATATGTGCCCCCATGAAAACAGACTGTTTTGTAACTTGGCTCTTTCTGCCCTTCATATATGAAACACCTCTTGGATCTTGGTAACTGATAAGTGATCAAGTCTTAAAAAAAGATGACTTTCAGATTTGACTGCTCTGTTTCAAAGTGAAGAGAAATTTTTGACAATCTGAACGAAATACATAAAGAGCAGACGTGGACATACTGATCTTGAACTATGAGTGTAGAACTCTGCTGGTTACTGCCTGCCCTTGTCATTTTATATATATTAAGTTCACAATTATGATCAGAAATTCTCGGTTATCATAAGTTTGAGATCTCTTTCGATTTGAAGTACCTAAGATGTAGTGTGAATTCAATTAACTTCCCTTATTAATTTCATTCACGAATGTAAAATTTTACTGCAGGTTGCGGCCAAGAAGGAAACCCTGAAAAATATAACAAACTATATTGCTGATGTAATCTGTAAACGTGCAGAACTGGCTTATAATTATGGTGTGATACTTATCCCTGAAGGACTGATTGACTTCATTCCCGAGGTAAAGTTCTGGAACATATGATTAATATTTAATGTTTGCTCATCACCTGCTCGTTAGATCTCTTAAGGCCTTTTTCCACAAGGTCATCTGAACTTAGAAGGTTCTACAAAGTAGATATAGCGACTATATTGCTGACATATTTCTCTTGATTTATTGTCCATTTGCAGGTGCAGCAGCTCATTGCAGAACTAAATGAAATTTTGGCCCATGAGGTTGTAGATGAAGCTGGCCTTTGGAAGAAGAACCTTGCACCTCAATCTCTGCAGCTTTTTGAGTTGCTGCCTCCAGCAATTCAAGAACAATTGATGCTTGAAAGGGATCCCCATGGAAATGTCCAGGTGTTTATATGCACTAATGCTTTGACATTGAAGTTCTTGGTCTGTTTAAGTATTCAACTCTGTAATGCGTGCTTGTTTCATTACTCCAGGTTGCCAAGATTGAAACAGAGAAAATGCTTATCCAAATGGTTGAAGCTGAATTGGAACAGAGGAAGCAGAAGGGTGCATATAAGCTCCAATTTAAAGGGCAATCCCACTTTTTCGGGTACTTATATCTTTTCTAGATATATTTATGCATGTATCAGTTTTCAAGTGATGCCAATCAACATGGCTCAAGACTAGTTGTCAATGAACTCTAACAACAGTAATTTATGTATATCAAACGAGAATCAGTCCATTGGACAGAGTTCCTTAATTCTTATTTGTGAATTTGTACTTACCAGGTATGAAGGAAGATGTGGATTGCCATCTAACTTCGATTCTACATACTGTTATGCCTTGGGTTACGGTGCTGGAGCTCTCCTTGAGAGTGGAAAAACTGGATTAATATCCTCGGTTTGTGCTTTAACCTCTTTCATTTTGCTATGGTTTAATCTTTTCATGTCTAATTATGCCTAGGGCCATGTTTCACACGTCTATCTTTGCAAAATCTATTTTTAACCTTTTGCTGCGAGTGATTTGCATCTCTTGTCATGTTTCATATGGCCTTGACAGTTGACACTCCTCCCCCAAAAATAAATAAATAAATAAATAAAATTGACCCATGTGTGTCGCTCTTTTTTCTAATGATGCCAATTTTAAAAATCTAGTGATTTTAGACTTTTGAAGTTATAACTGTAGATATCCATGATAATTTTTTTCATCATTAAGAGTAGGACTTTTAAGCTTGCTTTTATAATGCTATAATAGTAACTCTCTATGTGAAAGGAAAGAACAACTCCAAAGCAAACAGATCGAGTGAATACTAGTCTTTATTACAGAACAAACTTTTGTGTAACTGATACTTGATTGCATCTCCAGGTAGGTAATTTAGCTGCACCAGTTGAAGACTGGACTGTTGGTGGGACTGCATTAACTGCATTGATGGACGTAGAGAGAAGACATGGTAAACTCACTGTTGTTATTCTTATACTTGGTGTCTTCGATAGTTAATAATATCTTTTTCATCCTAATTCCACTTTTTGGGTGGAAGAGAAGATTGTATAATCTCGTATCTTTTTTAAGTCCAAAAGCAAATGATACTCCTTTTTTGCAGGTAAGTTCAAGCCCGTGATTAAGAAGGCAATGGTGGAGCTTGATGGTAAGTTCTCTTTCAAAATCTCGTAACTTATATTAGTTGCTCTTAATATCTATCTAATGCCCGAATTCTGTGTTTGCCCTTCTCTACATTTATGGACAACTACTTCCACATATTGACGCTTAAATTCTAAAATGATGAATCTTTCAGGTGCACCATTCAAGAAATTTGCATCCCTACGCGAAGTGTGGGCCCTTTCAAACTGTTACATTAGCCCTGGTAAGAATTCACGAAAAATTCAATTACTTTTCAAATCAAAGCTTGATTCTTTTTACCTCGTTTCCATTTTCAACTTCATGTTTTTTTACATGTTTTTCTTTTTTCTTGAAAAAATTACAGGTCCCATTCAATTTGTTGGCCCGACAGCTGATAAAGTCAACCACACCTTATTGTTGGAGCTTGGAGTTGAAACATAGATGCTTGGTTGAACTCTCTTGTTCCCCCAGAAAAATGAGATCTCTCCAAGTTCTGAATATTCGAGGTCTTTACTTGTGAGTAATTTTCCTTGGGCATTAAGTTAGAACTCGAAATTAAGTGAAAATATGTGAGGAGAAAAAAAAAGCGAGTGAGAAAGGGTGAAGAGGGGAGAAGGTACTTTATAATCTTTGAGTTATTTGTTTTCGCATTATTTGTAGAACTGAGACAATTGAAGTATAGACCTTAGACCCCAACCCACAGCGTTTTTAGGTTTATTTTGGTTTGGACATTACTTAAATACCAATTTAGGTTTTTATTATCTTTGGTTCCAAATCGAGTGTTCATTTTTAGGATTTTTTTTGCGAACATTGAGAAGCTCTACGTTTAAAGCCCTCTACAGAACCAATCTATGTAGTGTTGTTGAGAAGAGATTATTTTGTACAGTCCAGCAGGAATCCATATCTTAAATTTTTGTTCATCCAGCAATCTTCTTAGAAGAAATGTCCGACCGAAGATTCTCCAGCGTCGGTTGATGCCACTCACCTGATCTTTCCGGTGAGATGAGGCGTTAGTGACTGTTGTTGTCACCGACGGGATTGGCGAGATGAGAAGTATGATGCTTATGAAAATGAAATTTTCTACTTTTAATATGAAATTGGACTAATAGGATTTCAATTCAATTCCAATTTAAGTTCAAATATTCCATTCAAACTATTGAATTAGAATTGTTGGTTCCAATTCCAGTTACAAGCCATTGAATTAGGTCGGTACTATACATGTTTAAACGTCTATTTTCTTGACTTTCATAAAATCAATGAAGAACGGTCTTTTTTCTTCCCTACAGTTTTTGTTGTAGTTGCGAACATATGTATCCCAGATGAGTTTCATTAGCTTGAACCAGAATCTATATTGATTCGGCATATTTGTCTAACCTTAAGAGTTCAAGTGTATATCATTTAGCTGATAAACGAGCTTGAGTAAAATGATAAGTGGGGAACTATTACTAATCATCTTTGCAACAAAAAAATAAAACAAGCATGAGTCAAGCTCTTGATATGTTCATATTTAATAGATAGCTCGACTTTGCAGCCCTAAATTGGTTTGATCGTTGTTAGTATTCACCCCGTTTTCAAGTTATTGTCCTCCTTTCATTTATCGTTAATTTTAAAATAATTGTTATCTTTCAAAAAAATTATTTTAAGAAAATATTTTTATTTTTTTTACTTTTTTACCAATTTTAATTATAACTACATGCTCAAAGACATTAAAAGAAACGAGTTCATTAATATTTTTAATACAATTGCATCAAAATAGATAGCTTGACTTTGCAGTCCTAAACATGATGCATGTCAGAATCATCTATATCTACAAAATATTTAATTCAGCTAGATAATTAGTATATTTGGTTCGGTAAAAATGGGTTAGATTATTTTCAACACTATATCCCAAATTTGGTTAGATTTTATCTTGAATTTAGTCTATTTTAGTACCAAATACTATTCCAATTCTAACCTATAACTCCAAATTTTACTCAAAATAAAATATTTCTTAGCATATTTTATTATTTTTTCTTTTATTTTATTTATCAACATGTATATTAATTTTCTATTAACCTTTAAATAATAATTATTAAGATTGCACAATTAATAATTTTAGTATATTTAATAGTTTTATGTTTATAATATTATTTATGTCACTATTAAAAAAATTAGTAATTTTTTTTAACTAAGTTGAAGAAATATAATTTAGTAAACATACATGCACTTGAAAATATCATAAAAAATATTACAATCAACATTACGTCACATTATTTGTGGTGTGTTATATGTAACATTTTTTATTTAAATGTGAAATTGGTGTTCTCTAATTAGTATAATAAGAATTTATTTATTTATTTGTATATACATATAATTGAAAAAAATGTTAATTAATTATAAATTATTGAATTAATAATGTTCAATAATTTAAAATACATAATATTATTATTATTTAATTATTTATTATTTATATTATCCGATCCATCCAAAATCTACGGATACACTGGGCTTTAAATATGTGCGGTCTAAACCTATCAAGAATGTCAAGATCAAACATGAAATGGGTTAGGGGCATTCCCTGCAAAACACTTCGGCATGGAAATCAGACAACCAGCAAGTGCGTAAGTATTTTGACAGAGTTTTGGCCACACAAAATTAAAATCCAGATATCCTATTTGTTAAGCTCAGTGCATCTGCAGATTTCCGTTATCGGAAAACGAAGTTCTTCAAGTTTAAAATCTTTTTTCGACGACTTTTAAGGTGTTATCATGGCTGTTAATGGTGTTATCTTATCGGAGGACGGTGTTCCAGCTACCCTAAGTGTGAAGATGCATGTCGAAAACATACTTTCTCCTCCTCCTCCACATGATACCTCGACACCAGATTAACCAAAGACGGGGTCTGGAATCATTGGCTCGTAGTGTTGTGGTAGCAGTCGGCCTTGCTAATGAGTTTCGAGAGATGGCTCTGGGCCAACGGGCATTATACCTTTGGCAAATGCATCAACTGAATCAACAATTGATTGTTATGGGTAAGTCTCCACTTCCCATTGAGTTGGATCCACTCCCAGCCGTACCCAGACCGGGGCGAGATCCCTAAAGGCCGGTGGAGATCCGATCTAAACCCCGTGAGCAGGAATCAAACAGAAGATGCAGTCACCACGAAGAGCGAGCCAGTCACCGAGTCGTTCCTAGTGTTCATTCTCGCCTGGGCCCTCGGGTAGGGGATGACTCCGCACAGTCTTGACATCGCCAGCGATCACCCTCTCCACGTAGATTTCATGCTCGCAAGTACCGTTCTCCGTCTCCACGTAGATCGCATACTCGTCGGCACCGTTCCCCATCACCAAGGAGATCTCATACCCACAGACATCGATCTCCTTCCCCACATTAGTCAGGGGGAAAGCAGGAGCTACCTCCCCCCAACACCAATCAATAAAATGGGGGTGGGGGTGGGGGTGTTGCAAGATCAAGCACAACAGGCTGCGGTAGGCCCCTAGGTGCAGGTGGCGCAGGCCATGGGCATAGCTCAACTCTTGGGAGCTATGGGACCTCCACATGCCCCACTTATACTCGGTGTTCAGCTTCAACCCGCCGGAGGTGTGCCCGCCGTAGTCCATGCCCAGGATTTCGAGAGCTGAGGTTGCGCATGGGAGGAGGGAAGGCCCTGTAGGACAATTTTTTGGGAACTGCATCTAGCCCTTTGGTCTCATGGATCGAGAATGTCCCTTCGGCACAAGGCTGCATTTTTCTCAACGTTGACTTATACACATGCCAAAACTCTATCAAAATACTTACACACTTGCTGATTGTCTGACTTTTACGCCGAAGTGCTTTTGCAATAAAAGCCCCTACCCATTTCACGTTTGATCTTGATATTCTTGACGGGTTTGGGTCGCACAGATTTAAAGCCCAGATATCCTATTTGTTAAGCCCAAATTTTGGAGACATCATTATCTAATATTAAATATTTATTAGTTTTTAATACATTTAAATTAAGAATATCATATTATAAATAATTTTGAGATTTAATAATTCATTATAAATTAATTTATACCATGAGTCCCCCACCAATACCAAATTTGGGGTAGAACTGTTCACTAAACCAAATTTGGTAAAGAGTTTGGAGTTTGGTTGGAGGGCTGAAAACCCCAAAATTGAAGAAAATGGGTCTCCGTTGGAGTTGCCCTTAGGGTTGATACATTGCCGGTATTATTTTTTTAACCTTCATCTAACTGGGTTTATAATTTTTTATTGGGAAATATATTTTCTTAACAAAATATTTTCCATAGAGAAACATTGCGATACCATTATGTAGATTTTTGTGATTATATATAGATTTTGCAACTACCGTAAAATTACTAAAATACGCAAGTGATTATATTTTTTGCATGACACATAAAAGAGATACCAAAGGAGTCCAGATCTCCTGTATTATTTGTGTATCACTTTTTATATTTACCATTACATCCCAATTATTACATCACAACCAAAGATTGAGATAAAAAATGATACACCAATGATATATACAAGTGATACATGAAATCTGGACTGGATACCAAAGGGGGTTGGATTCACTTGGACTAAGCGGAAGGGGTTCTGGCCTATAGGAAAAGTGACATTTATAGCATTCAAAAAAGGCTAATAATCTTACGAGTTTGTGACATAAATACGAGGTTTTAGTATTTGAGTCATTTAGCTAATTTATGAATAGACAAGATAACACGGAATGAAAGAATTGGTTAAAAGTTTTCATTAAAAAAGGATCCGACTTTTCACATCACAAAAACAGAGGACAGAACAAGACATGGCTTTCAAAGTGTACTATGGGGAAGTTTCCTTTTGGGATAATCACATGCTCTGCTTATTCACCCTTTTAGCCTTTTCTCCAACTAGTTTCATGTACTCTTATGTATTATGAATCAATGTCTCTTATCATTCAAGATGCTCCAAACCCTGTATTATCCATTTTCCCTTTGTCTTTTAAGAAAAGGGTATATGTATATCCCATTTTATTTTGTACAAGGGTTTCACATTCTTATTCTTTTTTACATGATTTTGATGTGCTTTTTTGTCTGGAGTGACTCGGATATTCGGTGAGATTAAGACTCCGTTTGTAGATAAAATCTATTATGAACGGAAAAAATATATACATATAACGGAAGGAAAACGTCACACACAGTAGGGTGAATCGACTCTAAGACATATTCAAAAACTAAAATCACGACAAGACCTTGAAAAGACATATTCAAAATTGTGGCTTAAGTGAATCGATCCTCAGACAAGTGACTAGTACATTACCACAATCCATCACCTTACTTCGACCACTAAATTTCGTCTTCGTAGCGCGTATTCGCATCCAATTGATGAAGAGTTTGAGTTTCAATGAAAAGTATACTTTCGAAAGAGATAAAATTTTGTTAGCTCATCATTGCTACTGCTCGCTTCGTCATATAAATAGTCGCATTTGATAAGATAAATTTTGTAAGTATCTTACTTTGTTTCATCATAACTCCCTTTCAGTTGCACCTAATATAAACCCCTTTCATCCTCCCAAAAAAAATAGTTTCAATTTTTTAAAATTATAGTTTCCTCGCTTGTATCTTCTTTAAATTGCATTAAAACTACTACGGAGTACTATGTTTAGAAATAATTTTTTTTTTTTTTTTTTGGAAGAACCCAAAGAGAAAAGGGTGACTTTTGGGGGGGGGGGGATGGAGTATATTTGTTGTATGACATGTCAGATAAATATTATATTTTCGAAGAAAAAAAATATTAAAAGAAGATTTGAAGTTTAACTTCTAGGGATGGGACTCCCCTTTTCTGTTCTTAATAATCTTCTTTTGGAACGAATGGGGTATAAAAAACATTTTAAAAAATTGGACTTCTAAAAAGTAAAATTGTAAATATCTCCTTTGCACTACTATTTTGTGCTATTTTTTGTTATAAATTTGGTTAGTTTTAATAAAGCTATGTCCTAGACAATACTACCTTCATCCCAAATAAACTATGTTTTAGAAGAAATATTTATTCTCAAAATAAATGATGTTATTACAAGAAAAAATTATTCACATTTTGTCAAAATTACCCTTATTAATTATTCTCTAATTAAAAATATGTTTTTCAAACTTTGAAAAAAAGTATGATGATTTAAAGAGAAAATATTAAGAATAAAAAGAAAAATAATCATATAATTCATCAACAATATTGCAGTTTAATATGGATAGATCGGTTTTTTATAAACTTTCTTAAATTTATGTGTTCTAAAACAAGGTACCAAATTGTAAAATGATGGCAAGTTTCATGGACATGCTTCAAAATACTAAAGAAAAGAAATTTTTTTTTTATGTATATTACTTTTAAAAGTTTCCTCACACTTATCTTGCAAGAGTGACAACCATTTCATCTATTCTAAAGTAATAATAATTGAAATCTTGGCTTATTCATTCCTTGACATTGCCCAAAATGTTTAATACTACTTAGATACTCCCTCCGTTTCACTATTTCATTTTAAAATATTTTCTTTAAAAGTTTATTTTCAAAAACTAATATATAAAAATATCATTTTATTACTAATGATGTTCTAAAAGTGTCATTTTTTTATTAAAAAAAAATTGACTTTTAAATATTGACTTTTACCCAAAACGAAGGGAGTATTTCTTAAACTACGTTACTAAAACTCTAATTTTATTTTATCTTGCTTATACACGATGCTTTATGTATTATTCCCTCTATTTAGAGTAATTGTTGTTTTAACTTTAAAAAAATGCTCTAAAATATTTATTGTTTTAGGTTTTCAATGCATGTTTTGCCTAATTTACTCTTATCATCTTCCAAATCCCAACAATTAATTGTTTCTTCATTTAATTCTTTATCTTTTTCAAAATTTTCTTTCCAACTACTCCTAGCACAAAAAATAAGGGCAATGGTCATTTTTCTTCTTCAAATTATTCTTCAAATTTGGTATATTTGTCAACCAATTTTTTTTTATCAATATATACTATGCATTACTTTAGACGATAGTTATTTTAAATCAAATGTAATATATTAATCTCTTTGTTCCTAATAATGGATAAAGTGATAAAAGTTTTTTTCTTCATTCTTAATAATGGCTACATACACAAGGCTTTAATGTAAACTACAAATTATACCATTGTTTATAATAACGTCAATTAATTTTTTTTAAACAGTATATTAAATCAAACATAACAATTATTTAGAAAGGTAGGAAGAAGTATAAAGAATATTAATTGAACATTGAACTGCTAGCTTTTTTCTGCTCTGATACTTATTTTAGTGATGGGAGCATGAGTCATGAAAGCATCAACCTTTGTATTGAATATTCACAGAATAATTATTATTCATAAAAGAAAATTGTAATTAAAGCAATAATTGGGAGGAAAAAGAAGTAGGAGAGTATGGTGTAATGGTGTATAGGTAGCCTGCCATGTGAGGCACAGCACAGCAGATAGGGAAGATAGAGAAGACAGAGAAATAGGAAATGCCCCCCACAATAAAATGGTGGGTGAACATCACATCCCTAACCACTCAAAAACAATAATAGACCTTTGAAATCAACAATGCTCTTCATATTCTCACTTCTTCCAATTTCATCTTCTTTTTTAGAGATAATTAGAGATCTTGCTATTTAGGGTTTTCACTTCTGTTTTTTTTTAATTAAAATTCTGTTTTTGTATTATTAAAAAATTTACAAAAATTTAGTACTATACACTTATATGTTAATTATTCATTTTATAAACGTTTTAAAACTTTAAAACGGAGAGAATATATATATATATATATATATATATATATATATATATATATATAAGTTTAATCCCTCCGTTTTTAAATAATTATTCTCTTTGACTTGACACACCATTTAAGAAAAACAAGTGGTGTAATGTATTACTCCCTCCGTCCCTAAATAATCGTCCTGCTTGACCCGACGCACAGTTTAAGAAAAAGTAATTGACTTGATTATTTATATTGGTTTAATGTGTAGTTTCCTTTAATGCCCATGTATATGTGGCCCATAATTAAAGTAGAGTGAAAAAGTAAGGGTAAAGTGGTAAAAGTGATGTTCTAAAAAGGTAAGTTTCAAAATGGACAATTATTTTGGGACGGACGAAAAAGGAAAGAAGGACGATAATTTAGGGACGGAGAGAGTATTTTCTTTAATACTTTTGAACATGCGGTCATAATTTAAGTAGATAGAAAACGTATGCGTAAAGTATTGAAAGTGTTTTCCTAAAAAGAATTTTTTTTTAATGGCAATTACTTCATCCGTTTCGAGCAAAAACTCAACTATTTCATTTTGGTATGTTTCACTTAAAGAATCCACTTTTAAAAATTAAGATATAAAAATATCATTTTATTAGTTATCAGTAGTGATGAACTACTAAATCTGTTATTTTTTTAAAAAAGTTTTAACCGGAAAATAAAAGCAAAATGATGAAATTAATTTGGTATCGAAGGCTTTATTAATTTGTGGTCAATACTCAATTGGCCGCGCATGTTGACCTTTTGAGTTGACCTTTTAAATAATTATTCTCTTTGACTTGACACACCATTTAAGAAAAACAAGTGGTGTAATGTATTATATTCTTTAATACTTTTGAACATGCGGTCATAATTTAAGTAGATAGAAAATGTATACGTAAAGTATTGAAAGTGTTTTCCTAAAAAGAATTTTTTTTAATGGCAATTACTTCATCCGTTTCGAGCAAAAACTCAACTATTTCATTTTGGTATGTTTTACTTAAAAAATCCACTTTTAAAAATTAATATATAAAAATATTATTTTATTAGTTATTAGTAGTGATGAACTACTAAATGTGTTATTTTTTAAAAAAGTTTTAACCGAAAAATAAAAGCAAAATGATGAAATTAATTTGGTATCGAAGGCTTTATTAATTTGTGGTCAATACTCAATTGGCCGCGCATGTTGACCTTTTGATTTGACCTTTTGAGTTGACCTTACATAAAAGAAGACTTATTAGGGCACTTGACCTTTGACCTTTATTATGAACAACTCCTTTCCATGTGATGTGCTCTCGAAATGTTCTTCCAGTGCTAGTCAGACTAGGTGACCGTTATATATTGGTCTTCTGTCCAACCCATAAATATTTTTTTTTTTTTATTTTTCAATAAATCATTCCTCCATTTTAACATCAGAAATCATGTTCTTAATAGATTTATTAAATTTATTTTTATCAATTAATTTATATTTTATTATATAAAATATCATGACTAACATATTTTCAAAAAGCACGGTATAAATAACTAATTTTATAAATGTCTTCAATCGGTAGCATTATTCTTTGTGCCAAAACATTAAACTTAACAATAATTTAGGAATGAAAGGGGTATAAGTGTCATGCTTCTTATTTTACTATGATTCACGTACCCAAAACCAAATGTGCAAGTGCAAATAGGCTTAGGCCTATTTTTCCTATCCTTTGTGTCATGTCTTATGGCTTGGTTTTCAAGGTGGTTGTTTTGTTTATTGGTGTCCTTCTTGAAAGCTTCTTCATTGTCCGGATGATTTTCTTATAAATTTTCTTATTGTCTTATTTAAGATGGTAGTTGATATGATATATTTGTGTAATATAAAATTATTTATTTCATAAACTTAACAATGTCAACGCTTTAAGAGAGATTGTGGTGCAAAGATGATGCTTGATGGGACCCGACCTGGGTCCTCCTACGTGGAACGACCACATGGATTCCAGCTAGATTTGGGCTGGTCCTACCAAGGGCCGAAGACCATTCATCAGTCGATCATCATCAACAATCACTAACCAGCCGATGAAGTACCGGCGACCACAACCTGCCGAGCACAATAGGCGATCATGAATCAACACCCGACCATACGACCGAGGATCACCTATGCTCGGCCGACAGCTTCCCTGGGATAAGACAGGTTTAGCCCGTAGCCTGTACATAGCATCCATGTGCCTTCTCCACAAGAGCCGAGCAAGCCATGCAAGTCGTTATACCTTATCGGCTTACTCAACCGCCTACAATCCCCACTGCACACGCAACCTGTTGACCACTCGCCAAAGAACCGCCAGTGGAACAAGTCCCACCAGTTGGGACCCTCATACCAATCATGACTCCAAATCTAAGCTACTATAAAAGGAAGCCTTTCCCTTCAAGAAAGGTAAGATAACTTAACATTGCAAACTTACTATATTGCTGGAAAGAGGAAAAACACACAAAGAAATCACTCTATATACACTCACCGGAAGCTTAAAGGAACGCCTAGCTCCGGCATACCATATATTACCCTGTTACTGACTCTCACACCGGAGGGTCAGGCTGAAACCCCCAAAGACTTAACGGTAGTCTTCCTTTCAGTACCTATCAACGAAGATCAATCATCAAGCCCGTGATATCCTAGAAGAATCGGTATCTCCTGCATCCACAACACCGACGTGACCCCAAGGAGTCGGACACGTCAGCTCAGGTCCATTACGTGGACTGCCAGCTCAGTCACCCCATCTTCGTGGCGTGATCAAGTGGTTCCGTTGCCGGGAAACGATCAAGTGAAGTGCGAATTTATAATCAATGGACCAACAGACTCCTACCAAGCAAAACCAACCAGGGGCGAACAAACTACCACCCTCTCCAGCAAGCAAATTAACGGACATGGGTATAGAACCGATCACCTCAAAAGCAACTACAGGTCAGCCAAGCGTCGTGCATAATATCGACGAGGAAGCCCAGGTGGATCAACCTCGAACGGGGGGAGAAAGGCCCACTGAACAAGAAAAACTTCTTACGGAAGTAAAATTCTGGGAACGCCAGAAATCTTACTTCGCAGGAATTCAAGAAGCTGAGCTCAAAATGTACGAGCTCCAGCAAAAGATAAAAGCTACCACTACGCCCCAAGAGGAACGCTCACCGACCATCCAAAATGCCACCTCGAAGGGAAAAAATAAAGCGAAGGCTATATCCCGGCCCAGTGTAAGGTCCCGGTTGGGAAAAAGAGCGAGCGAGCAAGCGCCCAAACCCAGTGTTCAAAGCCGGCTAACTTTTCCTAACGAATCTAAACGCTCCCGGCGAGCACGAGAAAGGAGCGAGGAAGGGGAATCTAGGCCGAGGGTAGAGGCGGCCAAAACTAGAACCTGTGGGCATTGCACACACTCCCAGCAGTCAGGTGCAGGATACCCCAAGAGTGGTCGGAACGCGACCACCGAGGTACAAATATCAACCAGTAAGCCCTCCTTGGCTGTCGAACAGGAGGTGAAATTCTTAAAAGGTCGACTAGAGGCCATGGAGAAGGGAAAACCCATGCTATTGCCTCCTGCCAAGAATGGCCCGTTCCAGGAAAGAATGAGAAAAGCTCCCCTCCCAGACAAAAAGATCCCCATTTTCGAGCCATACCAAGGCCTCACCAATGTCGTAGATCATATGGCTAGCTTTGAGGTAAAGATGAACGCAGTTGCTCCCGAAGATGAGGATGCTTGGGGAAAGATTTTTGCGGGAACGTTGAAAGGGAAGGCTCTGAAATGGTATACAGGCCTCCCATTGGATTCCGTAGAAAGTTGGGACGAATTCAGGCAGATGTTCGTCAACCAGTTTGCCTAGGCAGGACTTCAGCCAAAGAAGCAAACCGACCTATGTGGGATCCAACAGCGGATTAATGAATCCAACCAACTCTATATGGATAGGTTTATGGCCATGGTCGACCAAATACCGTATATTTCGGAGGAGTCTATTAAGATGTGCTTCATCTCCGGCTTACAACAGGGACTGATGAGGCAGGAAATGATGCTGCGCGACCAAACCTCGGTTGGGGAAATGTACGCCCACGCCATTCGGGTAATCAATACCGAAGATGCGAAGAAGGAGGGCAGTGAGAAGAAAGAGGGAAAGAAGAAAGAGCAGGACCACTCGAACAAAGGTGGTCGAGGATCGAATAACAAGGAGGATGATAATAGAGGGAGAAATGTGTGGGACGATGTTGACTGGACCCCACTCAACGCTAGCCGCGAGCATATCATGAATGTCCTGCTCGACCAGGATAAAATTGGTAGACCTTACCCATTGAAGGAAACTCGGTACCCTCGCAACCCCAATAAACGGTGTGCCTACCACAAAGATATCGGGCATACGACCGAGGACTGCATCAACTTGAAAAAGGCCATCCAAAAGTTGATTGACAGAGGCGAGCTCAGGAGGTTTGAGCGAAGGGGAAATGACCAAGGCAAGGCCGAGAGCCGAAGACATCGTAATCCCTCGCCGATAATGGAGGACCGAGGAATGTGATTAATACAATCAGGGAAGCGTCGCCAAGTGGAACCCAGCTAAAAAACATGATTTACAATTTGAAGCATGTGGTTCACATGATGCCGCGATCTGATGAAGCAGGAGGAATCACCTTCAAAGCGAGCTCGCACTAGTCGATCGCCGCTCGCCAACAACCCTTGACTCTGCGAGTGAGAATTCACAATAGTGAGGTGAAGCGAGTTCTCATAGATACATGGGCAGGAAGGGATATCATGTATTACGCATGCTTTAAGGAAATGGGGTTGGGGAACGCCCACCTCAGACCGAGCAGCGTACAGTTGGAGGGTTTTACGGGGCACAAAGTGGCGGTGAAAGGAATTATCACGCTCTCGGTGATCCTCGGGGAAGAGACCAATACTCCTCGAATGGAGGAGATTGATTTTCTAGTACTTGACCTACCATCCCCATATAACGCCATACTTGGTTCACCCTCCCAGACAAAATTTCAAATGGTCGCATCCATGGCTCACCAAAGAGTCAAATACCCTGCTGAAAAAGGGATTGGAATGGTTTTGAATGATGCGTCAAGTACTTTGGAATATATCTATAAGGAGAAAACCCAAAAAGAAAAGGTGGTGATTTCCATGCCTGAAGGAGAGGTGGTCGAAGTCAGTAGATCGACCAAAAGAAGTCGAGAAACAGAAGGGGAAATATTACCAACATTTCCCGAACCCACTCACGCCTAGCAATTAAAGCGAGCTGGGAACGCCACAAGTGGGAGACGCATGGAACGCCACTCGTTTCCATGGAGCAAGCGAGCTGGGAACGCCAGCTCGCTCAAAAAGGGGAAAACAGGAGACCTTCTAGTCGGCACGTTGACTACCGCAGAGCACATAAAAAGCCAGGTAGTCACCAAAGTAATCACCATTGAAAGCCTGGACATTGATCACCAATCGGCCATTGAGCCAAATGACGATTTAGATGAAATTGTGATCAACCTCGATTTCCCCGAGCAGAAGGTCCGAGTAGGAAGGGAAATCCCCAAAGAAGAGCGAGCAGCGATCATCAAGCTACTAAAAGAAAGCTTGGATGTGTTCGCCTGGAGGATTGATGATATGGAGGGAATTAGCGAGGACGTCGCTATGCACCAGTTGAGCATTGATCCAGACTTCATCCCCATACAACAAAAGGCACGAATATTTTCCTCGGAGAAGCAGACAGCTATTAAGGAAGAAGTGTCAAAGTTGTTGAAAGCCAAAATTATTAAAGAAGTCTTGTATGCAACTTGGATAGCAAATGTAGTTATGGTGAAAAAAGTAACTGGGAAATGGCGAATGTGTGTGGATTTTACCGATCTAAATAAAGCTTGCCCAAAAGATTGGTATCCATTACCCCGAATCGACCAACTTGTGGACTCCATATCGGGGCACAAAATTCTCAGTTTTGTAGATGCATATTCAGGATATCATCAGATCAAAATGTGGTTGGCCGACCAGATACACACAACATTCCGAGCAGCTGGCGGGTTGTATTGCTACACAATGATGCCTTTTGGTCTTAAGAACGCGGGGGCTACATACCAGAGAATGGTGAATAAAGTGTTCGGAAACCAATTGGGCAGAAATGTAGAAGCCTACATTGATGATATGGTTATCAAAACGAAGCATTCCGACCATGCCAAAGATTTGCGAGAAACCTTCTCGAATCTACGAAAGAACAAGATGAAGCTCAACCCGGCTAAATGTGCGTTCAGAGTGACAAAAGGAAAGTTTCTCGTCTACATGGTGAATGAGAGAGGAATTGAGGCCAACCCAGAAAAGATAAAAGCATTGACGACTATGGATGTGCCATCCTCGATCAAATACGTTCAGCAGCTTAATGGTCGGATTACTGCTCTTAGTCGCTTCATCGCCAAATCAGTTGAAAAGAGCTTGCCTTTCTTTAAAGTATTAAAAGGAGGCAAAAAGTTTGAATGGACAATTGAGTGCACAAAAGCTTTTGAAGAACTCAAAGAGTATCTAGGCCGACCACCACTCCTCAGTATCCCAATACCCGAGGAGAAGCTATACATTTACTTGGCTGCATCAGACTCGGCGGTCGCTGCAGTCTTGGTCAGAGAGGAAGACAACATTCAGAGGCCGATCTACTACGTCTCTCATGCACTTACAGATGTTGAGGGGAGGTATTTGGAAGTTGAAAAATTGGTTCTCGCTTTGATCATTGCTGCGCGAAAATTAAAAGCTTACTTCCAGGCGCACTCGATCATAGTGTACACCGATTTCCCTTTAAGGAAGATCATGCATAAACCCGACATGGCGGGCATGATGTTGAAATGGTCGGTAGAACTTTCCGGGTATGACATCAGCTATGAGGCCAGAAAAACGATCCGAGCACAGGTCTTGGCCGACTTTATAGCTGAGACTTCGTTCACTCGGCCAGAAGGCGAGCAAGAGAATGCTCGAAGAATTACCCCAGCGAGCATAAAAGCGACAACATCTGGCGAGCAAACAAAAACAAGGCCACTTTTATATTGGACCTTGTTCGTGGACGGATCTGCAGGAGCAGAAAGGAGTGGAGCTGGACTCTCATTGAGTATCCCAGATTCAGGAGAAATCGACATGGCTTTAAGATTCCAATTTAAGACGTCGAACAATCAGGCCGAATATGAAAGCCCTGATCGCCGGGATCGAGCTCGCACTAGCCTTGGGGGCTGAAGACATAGTGATTTACAGCGATTCCCAGCTAGTGGTAAAGCAAATACTAGGCGAGTATGAAGCAAATCACCCAGTATTGGCCAAGTACCAACAATTGACACAGAAATTGTTGACACGTTTCAAGTATTGGGAGTTGGAACAGATTCTTAGGGAGGGAAATTCCCGAGCTGATCATCTCTCTAAAATTGCATCCTCGGAGGCCGAAGAGGTTCCTCCAAGTATTGAGCTTATGTTCCTCAAAATCCCAGCTATCAGCTATGAAGAAGTTATGGTCGTCGCCGAAACTCCAAGATGTTGGATCGACGACATTAAGGACTACATTGAACATGGCACTCTACCAGAAGGGAAAAGTGAAGCCCAAATAATCAGAAACCGAGCGTGTAGATACTCGGTTATTGGAGGCATGCTTTATAAGCGGTTGAATACTAAACCTCTCCTTCGATGCATACGACCAGAAACAGTAAACGATTTGCTGGCCGAGGTGCATGAGGGCGAGTGTGGGGGACACCCTGGAGCGAGGACCCTGTCTGACAAGATGAATTTCCACGGCTATTATTGGCCGAGCATGAGGAGAGATGCAGCGGAATATGTAAGGAAGTGTGATAAATGCCAAAGATTTGCAAACATTCCTAGGTTACCCTCGGTCTTACAAACTCATGTAGTCGCGGCATGGCCCTTTGACATGTGGGGAATTGATCTTATTGGTCCCTTTCCCAAAGCAAAATATGGGTGCGAGTACGTGATAGTAGCGGTTGACTACTTCACTAAATGGATAGAAGCAAAGCCACTTGCTAGCATAACCGAGGATCAGGCGATCAGGGTTACCTACGAGCAGATTTTCTGTCGATTTGGACTTCCTTGGATGATCGTCTCCGACCATGGCACTCAATTTTCCAAAAAATTTACAGCAAGTTGTGATCGGCTAAATGTTAAACACAGAATGTCTTCGGTAGCTCATCCACAGGGCAATGGCCAGGCAGAGGCAGGGAATAAGAAGATCATGCACGCCTTGAAACGAAACTTAGACGAGAAGAAGGGGAGCTGGTTAGAACAACTACCAATCGTGCTATGGGGAATCAGAACATCGGTGAGAGGATCTACTGGTGAAACCCCGTTTGCATTAACATATGGCTCGGAAGCAATGGCTCCAGTCGAGCTAGCCCTTCCCACCATTCGGGTTACCTTATTCGATCAACAACAGAATGACTTATCCGCATACCGATCCGATAACCTCGAAGAAAGGCGACTAGAGGCCCGACTCAGAATGATCAATTACAAGAAGCTTACAAAGATCCACCATGACAAAAAAGTTAAATTGAGAGCCTTTCTAGTCGGAGACTTGGTCATGAGAAAGATTGAAGCTACAGGCAGAAAGGTGGGAAGAAATAAGTTGTCTCCAAATTGGGAGGGTCCATTCAGAATAACTAGCATTGTGAAAGAAGGAACCTACAGGTTGGCCGAGCTAGATGGTACACCTTTTAAAAATCCTTGGCATGCCGACCATCTCAAGGCGTATTATCATTGATGTAACTTTTTGTAAAAATTGCAAGCTTAGTGAATGATAAGTTTTATTTTCTGAAAGCTAGTGTAACCACCTATTTTCATTCTCGAACGGAGATGCAATAGGACCCATCCTCGGACGGAGGTGGGAAAAAGACCTCATCCTCGGTATACGAGGAAGGCCAACAAAAACGACAAATGAGTCAAGTACTCATTCCCATCCTATGCGGAGGTGGGAAAAGACCTTATCCCTCTGCATACGAGGAAGGCCAACAAAAACGACAAATGAGTCAAGTACTCATTCCCATCCTCGTACGGAGGTGGGAAAAAGACCTTATCCTCGGTACACGAGGAAGGCCAACAAAAACGACAAATGAGTCAAGTACTCATTCCCATCCTCGTACGGAGGTGGGAAAGTTCCGAGGGTCATTACACGAGGAAAAAAGCGATTATTCAAAAAAGCGAGTACAGACAAATATGTTTAGCTTTAGCTATCCTCGGTACGCGAGAGTAGTTGGAAATAAACCTAAGATAAAGACCAAGTAAAATTCATTCATATATAGCTCGTTTTAATCGACCAAAACGAATAAGCAAAAATTGTTTAAAGGACATAAAAATTGTTTGAAGTAGAGGCACAGTCGCCTGGGACCACTCGACACAGCGAGGTAAAAATAAGAAACTATTCGGGGAGATTGGCGACCTCGGTCTCATGAGGGGGTGAAGGAAGTCCATGTTGCTCAGCGGCCAAGGATGCAACTTCAAATTCAGCACGGTTGGAGTGTTCGCCCTCGCCCATAAATTGTCTTAGCTTGAGCTCCGGGTCGAAATCCACCTCCTCGCCTTGCTCTACAGACTTTGTAAGGGCCATCACATCAAGCGACCACGGGGTGGGTGGCACCCATTCCTCCATGTTATATTTAACATCCGCTGCCCGCAACATCTCCAACTCGTCCTCTGTGTAGGGGATCATCTCATGGCCTTGCCGAGCAGATTCGCCGATGAAATTCTCGCTACCCCATTCGATTATGGTGCCAAGATTCATCCCCGAAGCGGCGGCCACTCGGAGCATATGACGAATCGCCCGGTCATAATAAACGACGATTTCTTTATTGAAATCTTCGGTCCCCTCAAAAGACTTGAAGGTCGCGGCCTTCGCATTTTCAACCTCTCCCTCCAAACTAGCAACTTTGGCCCTCAGCTCGGCCAACCCCTGCTCGGCCACGGCAGCCCTCTCCTCAGCCTGTTTGGTCTTCTCCTCAGCATCACAGGCCCTCTTCTCTGCAACCTTAGCACGAGCCTCAGCAGAGTCCTTGGCTTCGTTTAGGCGAGTTATTTTAGTTGAAGACTCTTTCAGCTGGGCTTCCCTTTGCATGTTCGCTTGTCAGGGAGGCCACTTGACCCTGCAGGAGCTCAATCTCGTCTTTGTCAGTTTGGGCATGAGTCTTCAACTTTTTAGCCTCGATGGCAGACGCGTCAGCTCGAGTGGCCAATGAAGATACAAAGGAACAAATCTACAGAAAACACAACGAATATTAGCAAAAAGCACAATCGACAAAACAAACAAAGAAAAACGAAAAGAGGCGAGGAACATTACCTCGCTTATGCACAGACCAATCCGTCCCATGCCCTCAGCAGGGGGCAAGGAGTTGGCAATCCCGACCATATCCCCGACCTGGGCTCGGACAACCAGCCCTTGCCCGGCCAGAGCCATGGGAGAATCCCGACGACAAACATCGAAGTTTTGAAGGACAGGGGATATCGGCGAAATCGCGAGCGGGCCCAGAAGCGAGTGGTCGGACCCACGGTCATCCTCGCCGGCCACGGGGCTGCTTTCTTCACTCGCCGCCGATTTAAGATATAGACTTGCCTTTGCCTCTTCGCTTTTTTCACGGGGACGAAAGCAGCGATCTTTCCTCTATACTTTGCTCTTCTTCCTCGAAGGCATCCACAATCAGCTGTCGTTTTCTTTGGGAAGGGGCAGGAGCACTCTCGATGGAGATAGGCTGGGCAGGAGGAGCAGGAGCACTGGGCTCAGAAATTTTCTTGGCTGGGGCGGGGGGCTTACTTCTTCCCCGGGGGTTGACCCTGGCCGGAGCTCGGCGAGGAGCCGTGGTAGGAGCCGCCGAAGACCCGACACCTTGCTCGTCGGCTGGCAGGGTTGGCAATGGATAGGCCTTTTTTGGGTCGGCCTTTGCATCCCTCAACGGTTGGCGCTTAAGTAACCCTTGGTCTGCCCCGGCCGATTTGCTGTGAGGCGTCTATATCGATCATATCGAAACGGAGTAAAAGAATTAGTTAGCACGAGCACAAGATCTATCAAAGGAAAGCTAAGAAAATAAAGCTCAAAATAAAAAGCTACAAAGCAAGGATATATACTTCCACAGCCTTCGAGGAAGAATGTGTTCTCTTGGCACTGAGGGCAGTCCGACTGGAACTTATTATCCTCGTGCATCGACCATCCGGGGTACTGGATGTACTCGGGGACTTCACATCGAACATCCAGCCCCTTAAACTTCTTGGTCGTCATCCCGACCATCCTCAACAGACTTTCATCTACACTTATGGAATTCCAGTCAAATACCCGAGCAGGCCCCATCCCTCTCACTCTGAGGAAATCCTCGATAGCCTTACGAGCAGATTCCTCGTACTCGTCCAAAATCCCAGCCAGAGAGAATGATTTAATCTCTTCATTAGAAAGGCGAGGCACCAGGAAATTCCACCCGTATCTGCTTTCCACCAACAAAACCTTCTCGTCCCAATGCCCTGTTTTCCCGGGAGGCTTGGCGAACAGGTTTATTCCGCGGTTGTGATGCTTGCATTGGAGGCGCTTCAGAGATTTTGTCACCGCAAAATAAGTTTTAAAAAGGGGCAGAGTCGGCTCAAATCCGAGCATTCGGACACAGGCCGCAAAAGAGATCAAGTATCGAACGAGGTTCAGGGAAAGATCGAGAGGGTGGGCACCCGCTTCTTCTAGAAGCTCGCACAGAAGAGGATCGAGAGGTAGTCGAAGACCGGCCTCAAAGAAAGAAATGTAAAACCCTACTCTATCCGTCCTCGCCCTCAAATCATCCATGCTAATCAAATTGTTGGGGCGGATCCCCGGAAAGTTTTCCGACTATGATTGTACTGATTGTCCCAGTTGTCTACATCGGGAGGATAAATATTATTCCTCCATTCCCTCGCACTCTCAATACCGAGCTTGAGGCAAGCATCGTCGGCCTCGGCCACCGAAACTTCTTCAAGCCAGGCGGCGGTGCGAGCTCTCCCCTCGTTTCTCGGCGGCCAGGGCCTTGTTCGCCTCGACTATTTCCTGGGCGACTATTTCTCGATAATATTGGTTGAAAAGGTATCTCAGCGCCGTGGTCGTACTCGAACATACCAACATATGCGCCCCAGCCGGGATGTCCTCATCGGCATATTCTTCGTTCATGCAGTGGGTAAATCCTCCATGCGATAACCACCGTTGACCGAAGAAGTTGTCACCGCTTGCTCGGCAAGACAAATGACTGCCGCCTGCCGTCGAGAGTATAATCTTTGGTCGCTGGAGATCGGGCATACGCCGGCTCTGGGCTAACGTGTTTAGTCCTCATACTTCTTTGAAAGACGGCCGAGGAGTTGGGCGAGGATGAAGAAGAGGTTTCGCTCGGGCAAAAACAAAGGGCGCATACGGGCTCATAAAAACCTAACCCTAGAAGCCTAGCAGATCGAAGAGCGAGTAAAAAGGAAAAGGAAAGAACAAAGTACCTGTGTGAAGGGTGAGATCGAGGACGAGCAAAGAAAAAGTAGGAGGTTGAGCGAGGACCGGGAAGATTGACAAACACCAAGGAATGAATTCCGGTGTATCGGAAAACGCAGTAAAACCACCTAAAAACCGCAAAACCAAAACGCCAATACAAAGTTAAAAGCCACGAAATTGTGATCAAGGGGAAGAGGAAGAAAGGGCGAACCCGAAACTAGAATTTAGAGCAAGGGAACTACCGAATTGTCAGAAATAAGAAAAATAGCAAGAGGAGTTTTTCGCCCGTTTTGAATAAAAGAGGTTGAAGAGGAGTGCAGAAGAAGAGTGAAGTGTAAAACCGGGAAAATCATGCTTTTATATTAACCCGATTTCCCCGGGTTGACCCGACCAAAAACACGCGGATCCTTACCAAACCATCCGCTGATCGACACGTGGCGGGCACTATGCCAAAAAAGGCGCAAGCCAAGCGGCGTTTGGTAATTGGGCCGCCGTCGCATTTTGGGAAAAGTAATTATGAATCATTAC
>CM028377.1:135456278-135668629 GCA_013146195.2 Codonopsis lanceolata | reverse complement strand
ACACCGACCTTGTAATAGTAGCGTAAGAGGTTCAACGCCGGCTCAAAACCCATTGCTCTGGGGTACAGACAAAACTCACCAATGCTCTGGTTAAGTTACGAGAGGTCCAATGAATCGAATCGGTTCGGTCAAAAATTCATAGATAAAGGGGTCGAGGGGCAAGCACGAAGACTCGAAAAGGTTGAAATAAAAACCAACATGGCTACGAAGGCCCCGCACTCCTAAATCCCAAATCTTGAATCGAACCAGCACTTGAAAGTATTAGAGCCATACGCCCGCGACCATGCCTCCACATCACCGGCATATCTTGTTCTCAAAGGCCTCAAGACGCGAGGCACCCTCTCACCCCTTGTCTCCTCCGTCTACCCATGGCCAGAAGCCTCGGCCCCACTTGCCATCCTCCGCCCACCGACACCGCAAATTCCTTTTCGACCGAAAATGCAAGACTCACTCCCCGGGTAAAAATTGAGTGATCGACTTAACGCAATACGATCTCTGGCTAGAAAACACCTTTAGGGGCTGCCGATGGATAGTCCGGCAGTAAAACTTCATCGCCGAACTTCCAGCGGGCTAACCTTCACCCCATAACTCGCGGAGAAACCTCGCTTGCCGAGGTAAGCAACCCACCTATCCCACTTATACATGGGACCCCGCGAGGAACTCCCAGGCCGACTCAATGAATGGGCCCTTACCATCCGAGTCTAACGAAGAAATCAAGCATGACCCAGAACTCTCCGAGCTGAGAGGGCCCACGATCGTCTCCTTATGGATCACGGTATCCACCACAATCTCCTCGGCCAAACATACTCTCACCTCTACACCTCTCCAAGCGGGGCGAGCAGAACGTAGCTTCATCGTCACATAGGTTACCGCCCTCAAACCGCCGAGGTTCATCCTCGGCATCGAATTGCCGAGACCCTCGAGGCAATCCTCTAAAGGGATCTCAGGAGTGCCTCGAAAGGGTGCAGGCATGAAAGATCCTCGGCCACCGGAGACTCACTAGAACGTTTCAATGGCCGCGGCGCTCCCGACCACTTACTAGGGAGAAAAGAGGAGGACTCCTAACTAACACCTGGTATTCGAATTACCCTCAGCCTAAGAATCTATCGGCCCATGGATGAACTGCTAGAAGAGGACGAAGAAGAAAAAATAGGAAAGGGAATCCTACGAGACATACTCTGCTAAAAGAAAAACAAAAGAAAAAAACCGTACCAAATAAAGTCAAAGCTGGGAAGACCGCCGGAGAAATCTACAGGAAAGTAGGAAGTGTGCCTGAAAAAAGCCAAGGGTTACCGGAAAAGTTAAAACCAAAACGGAGGAACAACCTAAACTCAATACCAGGCCGGAAAAACACTAAAGCCACCGTGGAAACCACCCGGAGAAGAGGAAGAATGTGAAAAACGTGGAAAAAATGAAGGAAAACACTTACGGGCCTCAAAACGGAGTAGGATGCAATGTAACAGAACCGCCGAAAGTTGCCTGAAATCGCCTAAAATAGTCGGGTAAGATCGGTGCAGAGAGAGAATGAAAGCGGTAAAAGCAAAAAGAAAGAGAAGAAGGCTCTTATACCCCCCTGTAACGACATCGTTTTGAGGCGGATCCCCGGAAATTCGTCGGGTCGACCCGCGTATTTTTCTGAGCATACCCAAAACGACGCCACGTCATCATTTTCTCTGGATTCGAGACGCGGAAAAAGGCGGCATTAAAAACTTTTCGAAATTCGAAAAGCCACCCAAAACGAAAACCAAGAAACCGCCAAAACCCGCATTTAATGAACTGAAACTGAAGACGAAACGCCCCGACCGGACGGATATACGAAAACATCCCATAAACTTCCAACAAATCTTAAAAAACCTTCGGCATCGACCTCGACAAAAGCGAAAGTTCATCCTCGACAAAAAAACGTGACCCCAGCCTCCCACCACCGAGCAACGAGAATACTTCTTGGCCTTCTCGGCGTCGAGCGGCCAAAAAGTAGGGGGCCACTAAAAGGATTAAACCGAGGGATTGACCCTCGACACATATACCCTCGGTACAGAGACGCGAGGCCCCACTTAGAGAGCCACTAGTAACGAAGACAGGACCACTCGCCTAAGACAAACGCCTTCGGCTGGCGATTATCCTCTGGTGATAACAAACCTCACGAGGACCTCTAGTACCTTCGGCCTCGTCACCAAACCGGTCCCTTGTGTCCTCGCCCTCGGCAATCAACACTCCACCACGAAACCACTCGGCCTCGGCTCTAAATCAATCATCATCCGGCTCGACAAAGCGCTTCCCTAGGCAGAAAACCGCTGACGCAACCACCTGCTCCCTGACAAGCGCACAGTTCACTTATTCCTGACGAAGACCCTCAACGCATTTAATGATTGCCGCTTTATGCTCCCCAATCGCTGGCCGCCACGTCGCCATAAACTTCAGGTGTAAATAAAAGAACGCACATTTAAGGCAAGATATGCAAATTCAGAGATATCACAACTTCCTTATCACTGCCTCTTATCAAACACTTATCACGGCGTATTTATTACCACCTTTCCACCGGAAACCTTACTCTCACACCGGAGGGTTCTAGTCGGGCCGCCCCGACTCCTTAACGGTGTTTGTTGTTTCACTTGCGCAGAAAGGAACGAACCAGCAGTCGCCACATCATCCCCACTCACACGTGGACGACAAGACAAGATCACCACCAAAAAAATGTGATCATATATATATATATATATATATATATATATATAATGGCAAGTGTAGATTTATCTCTCCAAAATCTCACTTTTGAATTATTGACTTTTGAATTATCATTTCACTCGTTATCTCTCCTATATTCTCCCTATTTTCTCTGGTTGTATTTCTCTTTCTCTCTCCTGTCTTCTTCTCATTTTCTCTCTCATCACCACCATTTCCTCTCTTTTAATTATGTTTAAACATTTTTCTTTCTTTAAACATAAAAAATAGTAACTAAAACAAAAATAATAGTTTTAGAATCATGAAAACAAAAATATAAGAGGTTAGTAAAATAAAAATAATTTATAGAAAAGCCATTATAAAAATAAAAGTTACAGAATCAACAAAACAAAAATAATTTAATGCGAAGGTTAGTAAAATAAAATAATTTACGGAACAAAAGTTTAAACCAAATTCTTAAAAATATATATGTAAAACAAAAATACATTAGTAAAATAAAAATATTTGATGGAACAAAAATAATAGTTACGGAGTCAATAAAACAAAAACAATTTAAACCGAGGTTACTAAAATAATAAAAAACAATTTATGGAACAAAATATTTAAAAAAATTCTTAAAAATTCTTATGTAAAACAAAAATACATTAGTAAAATAAAAAATATTTGATGGAACAAAAATAATAGTTATGGAGTCAATAAAGAAAAAATAATTTAAACTGAGGTTAGTAAAATTATAGAAATAATTTATGGAACACAATTTTAAAATAAATTCTTAAAAATAGTTATGTAAAACAAAAATAAGTTAGTAAAATAAAAATATTTGATGGAAGAAAAATAATAGTTACAGAGTCAATAAAACAAAACAATTTAGGCTGAGGTTAGCAAAATAATAAAAATATTTTACGGAACAAAACTTTTCCGTAAAAATAATTCTTAAAAATAAAACAAAAATAATAGTTACGACGTCAATAAAATAAAAAATATAATGGAAGTTAGGAAAATCAAAATAATTTACGAAACAAGAATACTAGCTAACGGTAAAAATAATTTCGTTATTTTGATTTTAGCTTATTTTCTTATCAAAAATTTCGTTATTCATAAAATACAAATATAATTTAATAAATGTAATCATTCAAAAGGAATAACTTATTTGAGTTCAAATTATGTTTCCAGGGCAGAAAAAATTCAAGTTTGTTCGAAGACATTCATTCTAGGGAGTTTTTGAATAGTATGAAGTGTTTGAGGTTGTCAGACCATTAATTGACACTTAAAATTGGTGTTCGAGTAATGCTATTGAAAAACATTCACCATGCTGGGTTGTGCAATGGAACAAAACTAATCATTCTAAATCTTGGGGATCACACTGTTGAAACAAATTTTTTGAAAGGAAACAATGTTGGAGAAAAAGATCCCAAGATTGTCATTAACTCCATCTGATGTAAGATCGTCTTTCAAGTTCCAGAGAAGAGAATTTTCATTGCTGGTATTATATGCAATGGCAATTAACAAATATCAAATTCAATAATTGCATGTATGTCTATTTTTGAAGAAATCAATATTTAGTCATGGGCATGTATATGTCGCAGTTAGTGTAACAAATTATTTTGGTTGGAAGATATTGATTTGTGGCGAAGAAGGAAAGTCAACTAATAAGACAACAAATGTTGTGTATAAGGAGATTTTTTAGAATTTATAATGATCAGTGATATATTTATGAGTAATTGTTAATAAACCGATTCTTCTTATTTTATTATTTAAGATTTTTTATCTTTCTTATTTTGTTTATGTATGATTTAGTTAACGAGCGTTTGACACACGGCTTAAAACAACTAGTTATAGAATAACATTAATAAAATGGATTGATTTTAGTGAGATAATTGCAAAAAAAAACCTGACCTATTTTGTGTTTTGCAAAATTAACTTCGTGTATTGATTTCACTAAATTGAACCTCCACCTATTTTCATTTTTGCAATTCAAACCTTCCGTCAAAGTGGTGTTAATTTTTTTAACGTGATGCTGAGTTGGCTGCATGTTGGCAGCTGACGTGGACACTAAAGCTTCCAACTGATATTTCCCGCTTCTTTTCATTGCAAATTAAACTCTGTACATTTGTTTGTCTTGCAAAAAGAACCTTGGTCAAACCGTAGTTTATTTTCCGCCATTTCTATTGCAAAATAAACCTTATACATTTTTTTGTTTTTGCAAGACAAACCTTGGTCAAAACCAGATTTTACACACGTGAGTTTCACGTGATCAATTAAAATTAATCCTAACCTCTAATTGAATCAGTTTGACGATTTCTTGGGAGAGAGAAGGAGGCGATTTGTAGGGTTTTTTCATCAAGACCAAATTCTTCATTCAAACTTGGAGATTATAGTGAATCGAGAATAATAGTGAGTGCAATGCGGTCTCTAAGGTTGTTGAATGATCATGGAGCCCCTAATTATGGTAAGTAAACTAACCCTAGAATTTTTTTATTTCGTTTGTGCTGTGGTATTCGATTTCCCATATATGAATCTTGATTTTTTTATTTTGTGTGCGCTTTGTGTCCTCTTTTATATTGGTATGTACTGTAGGCACACTTAAAGTAATTCCTTTTGATAGTCGAGTTGCTATTCATTTTTGTAATTAACATACTGTTATTTTTGTTGGTTAGTGTCGTTAACCTATGTTCTGCTTAATGGTTTATTAATCATGCTTTATGGGATAGCTTCTATCAGATTTTAGGTAGAATGTTGCATTACAGAATGTTAAGTTGTCAGCTTTGTTACGGTTGTGTTAAAAATTAGACATACTCTATCTCTCTATCTCTCTTTCTCCACTGCACTGATATGTGTGTGTTTTGTTATCATGTGCTTTGTGGTTCACTCCACTTGGAGAAATAATTTATTTTTGTCATATTGAACTTTTTCAGATGTTGATGGCCCTTTTTTTACCGTTAAAGTGCATCATGGTGGTCAATTTGAGTGGGGCAAATATGTTGGGGGAAATGTGAATTTTTTTGATAACTGTGATATAGATGAATGGTCATTGATTGAGATGAAAGATATGGCTGAAACCTTAGGCTATGATCCAAGGTCCATAAATTTTTACTACAAAGCTGTCCATAATGGGGATGAATTTGTGCAGATAAAGGATGATAAGGAGTTGATGGGTTTAGTCTCTGTGAACAAATTATTGTCTTTTTACTTCATCAAGGCTAATAGTAAAAATATTGAAATATCAGAGATTGGGAAGGATTTTGATTTAGGACTTGATATAGATGTTGATTTAGGATTACAAAATGAGGTAGTTGGGGGCCAAGTCAATACATGGGATGTCAATACAAGGGAGGTAAATACAGGGGATGATGATGATGATAATGATGAGTCATTTGATAAGGATGATAATTTTTATGACAGTGATTATGATCTGGGTGATGATGGTTTGTTTGATGCAAATATTGATAAGGATGTTGAATGGGGTGGTGTAAATAACAAAAAAAATGACAAAGGAAAAGGCGTTGTTGCTGTTCCATGGATGTGGAAGGAATTGAGAATTTTAATGATAAGTTTTCTACAAGTGATGATGATTTGGCTAGTTTAGATGGTGAAAGTGATGAAGAAACATGGGAAAAAGTTGTAACATTTACTGAATTCAACAAAGATACTGATATGGAAGACCCTAGGTTTAAAATTAGGATGACATTTAGTAGTATTGCAGAGTTTAAGGATGTTGTTACACAACATTCTGTTAAGTGGGGGAAACTCATAAGATATGCCAAAAGTGAGAAGAATAGGGTGAGGGTAGTGTGTAAGGATGGATATGATTGGATGATTTATATATCCAAGGTTCAAGGCAAGAATCAGTTTCAAGAGAGGACATAAAATCCAGTCCACAAAGGTTATAGGACTTTATATAATAGAAATGTCAGAGAAAAGTGGATTGCTAAGAAATATTTGGAGAAATTTAGGTCCAATACTCATATGCCATTACAGACATTGCAAGCTGATGTTTTGGCTGAGCACCAAGCAAAAGTGTCAATATATAAGTGTTTCAGGGCTAAGCAAATGGCATTAAAGCTGATACAGGGAACAGAGGAGGAGCAAGATAACAAAGTTGAATGATTATTGTGAGGAATTATGAGGGCTAGCCCTGGTTCAAGCTGTGGAGTTGATGACGATGAGTTTAATAGATTTCAGAGACGTACATCTGCCTTGGACCATTAAAGAAAGGGTTTTTAGAAGGGTGTAGACCAATAATTGGGCTGGATGGCTGCCATTTGAAAGGTCCTGGGGGAGGGATATTCGGCCGTGGGCATAGATGGAAATAATTGTACTTATCCATTTGTGTATGCTGTTGTGGAAAGTGAAAACAAGCAGTCCTGGTTATGGTTTATTGATTTGTTGAAGAAGGATATCAAAATGGTCAACTCCTACCATTGGAGTTTTATGTCAGATAAACAGAAGGTACATTACCCTTGAACTTTTTACCTTTTACCTTTGTTTCTAATATATTACAACCTGCTTGTATTGTTTAATTTAAGAATCATGTTAAACTCTTAATTGTTTAATTGTTTAATTATAGGGATTGGTTCCTGCACTTGAACTCTTGTGTCCAAACTCAGAGCAAAGGTTTTGTGTTAGGCATTTGTATAACAACTTCAAGCTTATACACAAAGGTCTTGTATTGAAAGATAGACTGTGGGACTGTGCAAGGACTTCAAATCCTGTTTTTTTTTTAGAAATGTATGAAGAATTTAAAGGATACAGATAACGAAGCATTCAAGTGGCTTAATGCAAAGCCATCTCAACAGTGGTCTAGGTCACACTTTAGCACATGGCCAGAATGTGATATTCTGCTAAATAATTTATGTGAGAGTTTTAATGCAGCAATCCTAGAAGCTAGGGATAAGCCTATAATCACCATGTTGGAGAACATTAGGGCAATATTGATGAGAAGAACACATGTGTTAAGAGATAAGATGAAGAAAAAAACAAGCTTGTTATGTCCTAAGATTCATGTCATAGTAGAGAAAACCAAGATAGAGTCCACACATTGTGTACCTACCTGGATAGGAAACTCAAAGTTTGAGGTTTTAAGTAGGGGAACACAGTTTATAGTTGACATGGAAAAGAAGACATGTTCTTGTAGAAAGTGGGAGCTCACTGGAATCCCATGTGTTCATGGTATGTCAGCCATGTGTTATAGTGGTTTGGAAGTGGAGGACTTTGTGTCACACTGGTATAAGAGAGAATTGTACATCAAGCTTTACAACAATACACTGGATGCAATCCATGGATCTGAAATGTGGAAAAAAAAAACAGGGCTACCACCTATCCTTGCTCCAGCTTAGGAAGAAGAAAAAAGGCCGAGGCCTAAAAATTGAGGAGGACGTAACCTAATGAGAATCAAGATAACAATAGGCCCTGTTGGGATTCGAAACTAGGTAGAGGGGTGGGTCACCACTTGTTCTTATTGTCGGCTACTTGGACATAGTGCAAGAAAGTGTCCAAGTAAACTGGTCAACTTGAGAGCAATGTCAAAAATACTGTGAAATGCTCCATTTGTAAGGAAATTGGGCATAACAAAAGAAAATGTCCAAGTAAGGAAGTCAATCAATCCCAAACTGATCATCAACCAATGGAAGACCAAGAAAATGAACTGCATGAGCCACAACAAGAAAATGTCCAAGAAAATGTACTACATGAGCCATAACAAGACCAAAAACCTGAGGAATTTACTATGAGCCAACTTCTTTCAACACCACCACCACCACCACCACCACCATCACCTTCTACACAACCTGAACCTACTCCACGACAAGCTGCAGCTGCTTCAACACAGAGCCCTAGAGGTCTTTCAGATTGCTTAATGTCGTGTTCTCAACCAAATGATTCAAGCCCGGAGAACATATTGACCTTGATAAGTAGACTCTTTTAGGTTAGTCTATTATTTTAATTATTGCTTGTTGTTGGTGTATATTTGTATAATCTCATCTGACTTATTTTATTGCATTTTCTGTGTTTTGCAGTCATCAGGGTATTACTTTTTGGACATAGTGCATGGAATGCATGGGCCTTTTTGAACATAGTACATGGAATACATGAGTGATTGCTACTGAGGATTTTTTGTGTTTTGTAGTGAAGTCTGGGTATAATACATGGAATTATGTTTGTGTTTCATTGTCTTTGTATAATATAAATTATTTGGTGTTTGTTGCAGCAGCTTGTTGATGATATATATATGCATGAGGATTGCTTACATAAAAACAAAAACAAAAACAAAAACATTCCATTCATTTCCAATAGGCAAAATAAAGAGAATACATTAGGGGTTTAATAAGTTTTCATTTTAACACATCCAACAACAAAATATACAATACCACAAAATTAACCCCAACCATTTCTTAATACTTCCATACTCCGAAAGTTTAATCATGCCCGATTATGAGTAAAATGAAGATGATGTTAAACACGAATGATAACACAAAACAAAACCAAAGGCATTTGTTGCTTTTTTTAGTTTCCACTTCAACTGCCTTTAGAGGAAGATCAAACCATAGGAAAAATCGACATCCCCTTTCTAGCTACAAGAATAGAAAAAACAAAACAAGTAAATAAAAATAATAATTTTTTAGAAAATTAAAATTTTTAAAAATCAATAACTTACCCCATATTTTTCACAACCCAAGAACCTCCTTCTTGGATTTTGATCCGTCCATGATGTTCGTATGACAACCGTCCTTCCACAATGGCAGCGAACTGTGTTCATCGTGAAATAAAAAATATAATTAATGAAATGGATTGTTAGAGAATGAGATGAATTTTTTTTAGGATGAAATGAATATATATATATATATATATATATATATATATATATATATATATATATATATATAGCCAAAATCTGGTTTTTGGCAAGGTTTATGTTGCAAAAAAAAATTATACAAGGTTTACTTTGCAATAAAAAAGGCGGGAATTAACAAGTAATTCGACCAAGGTTCATTTTGCAAAAACAAAAAAATATATAAGGTTTATTTTGCAATAGAAATGGCGGGAAATAAACTACGGTTTGACCAAGGTTCTTTTTGCAAGACAAACAAATATACAGGGTTTAATTTGCAATGAAAAAAAGCGGGGAATATCAGTTGGAAGTTGTAGTCCATCGCCCACGCCACCGCCAACAGGCCCAACTCAAAGATCACGTTAAAAAAATTAACACCACTTTAACGGATGGTTTGAATTGTAAAAATGAAAATAGGTGGAGGTTCAATTTGGTAAAAATCAATACACGAGGTTAATTTTACAAAAGACAAAATAGGTCTGGATTTTTTTTGCAATTATCTCAATTTTAGTCGGTCGGTTGTGTACCTTTTTTCAATCCCCGTTGGCTCTGGACAATTTAGTCGGCCTAATGAGTAATGAGGCATGAATTCTTTGGTCAACCTTCTTTTTATTTCCTCGTTTCAAAAACAAAATGAAATAAATGCATCATCATCATTTTTAAATCATTTGCAGAAAAAGTATTTATTAATTTTTTTTAATAAAATGACACTTTTAGTAATTTATTAGTAATAAAATAACATTTTTATGCCTTAATTTTTAAAAGTGAACTCTTTAAGTGAAGTATTTCAAAATTGAATAGTAAATTCTTTATCCATAACAGATAGATAATTATTTTAAATGAAGCATTAATATTTATAATAATATTAATTACTTTGTAAATCGAATTACAAAACATTATAAATGAAAAAAATATATACTCCCAGTCCCTATATTATAATTATCTTTGACTCTTTTTTTGTCAAGAAGAATGTTTTTCTTATACAATTTTGATGTACTGTAGATTTTTTTAGTCTTTTTTCTTTTAAATCATAAAATAGTAATCCGTATTTCGTAGTACTTGTTAAACCAAAAAAAGTCATGAATAGAGTATTTATTTTCTTTTCTTTTTATGAAAGATTGAAGTGTTTTGTAAGATTATGTGGTATGGTTACGTTATACTCCTACCACAATAACGAATACACTATTATGTCAAAATGATAAAAAGTAAGATTATCTTTTAAATTATTATGTACTCCTTTTGTTCTTAAATAATTGTCCACATTTTTTTATCTGTTTCAAAATAATTATTCTCCTTCAAAACCCTCATTTTTAATAAAACATTTTGGGTAGGTTTTTTGTAAAACCGTTTTACGGATCTTATTGCATAAAACGAAGCTTCACTCTCGCACAACTCAACTAACTAATACACGGTGAATCGGGTAAATAGGATGTTTTATAAAAAATACCTATAAGACCGTCTTACACAAGTTTTTACCAAACATTTTCACTACTTCATCCTTATTTTTTCTATCTGCTTTAATTATGACCACAATATATGCAAAAAGGACATTAAAAAAATCATACATTACATTTATATATATATATATATATATATATATATATATATATATATATATATATATATATAATACGATCAATTTTTTTTTATAAAATCGTATGTTGAGTAAAACACGATTATTTAGAAAACAAAAACTGAAGGACAACTGTTTTAACCAAATTATAAAGTATTCGGCTATTAGGGCACCTCCAATAGGAGGTTTATAGGATAAAGCTTTACCAAAAGGTTTATAGCATCGGAGGACAATAGGTAAATGGTTGATGTTTTTGAACCGGTGCAATTTATATATATATATATATATATATATATATATATATATATATATATATATATATATATATATATATATATATATATATATATATATATATATATATATATATATATATATATATATATATATTGGTTGAAGAAAGAGATAAATGCATATTGAGAAAGATTAAAATATTTATTTGAGTTCATTATATTAAAATTTTATGAGTTTATTTATAATGGAGAATAAGGTTATAGATAAAAGGCTTATAAGTTAATAGATAAAGAGTAAGTCTCCTGTAAGATGGTCTTACGGATCTTAATCCATAAGACAGAGTCTTACTCTCTCACAACTCAACCCACCAATATACGACAAGTCAGGTAAATAGGATCCGTAAAAAAATATCTATAAGATAGTATTACACAAGTTTTTACCTTAAATAAAAGGCTTATAAATTAATAATGTGTCAAAATGAATAAACCTTTTGATGAGTTTATTGTTAGATAATAGTGATCGGATGAGGAAGCATCGGGATTCGGAACTCTAATAAACAAGAGGCACACTTTTTGTCGGATCTACTCATAGCATAATCGTACCTTCTCTTTTTTTTTGAAACGCTATGACCCGATTATCCTACTTAGTGTTTGTTTGGTGGAGTGTTTTTGACCAAAACGTTGGTAAAAAAACGTATCATTTTCTCTGTAAAAGTGTTTCAATACAGCGTTTTAAAACACTCCAATTTGAAGCGTTTTAAAAAAATGATGCGTTTACAACTATTTTATTTATAAAAATAGCGTTTTGAAATAGTTTTCCAAACATATTTACAAGAAAAAAATTACGTTTTGAAAATGTTGCGTTTTAAAAATATTGTGTTTAGAAAATGTTGCACCAGACGAGGTCTTAGTTAGATTTCAAAAAGGCACCCTACGTTGTACAGACTTTTAGATTGAATGCATGAACGCAACTCGCTCCTTATTTTAACAAAGCGACTCTGGCAAGGGCGTCTTGTTCTAGGATAAGGCGACATAGTATTTTTGGAAATATGTTTCTATCGTTAAAACTGTTGTTTTCAGGAAGAGAAACCAACTGTGTTTGTTGACCAGGCGGCTGCGTTACTTGGTGTAAGGCGACCATGTTTGTGCGGCTTAGTTTATTTGCTTAAGTAAGTTTAAGATGTGATATTGTATTGTTATATATAAGTATAGCCCTACAAGATTGACATTAATAAAATGTCAACATTTTGCTAATGTCTCGGCTCATTTTCAGAAAGAGTACTACTCCCTCCGTTTTAAAATTATAGTCATGTTTGATTCGGCACACGGATTAAGAAAAAATAATTAATTTGATTATTAATATTGATATGGTGTATAATTTTCCCTAGAGCCCATGAACATGTGGCATAAAATTAAAGTAAGAATAAAAAGTAAGGGTAAAGTAATAAAAATTAATATTTTAAAAATAAAACTTTCAAATAAAACAATTATTTTAGAACAGACGAAAAAAGAAAAGTAGGACAATAATTTTGGAACTGAAAGAATATTTGTTTTTTGCTTACTTCTTTCTACAAAATACACAATATGTTAATTTATAATAAGGGAGTAATTTTTTTAAACTACAGAATAAAACAAATAAGACTATTTTATTATCATGCTTTCTTTTTTCGTCTGTCTCAAAAAAAAATATCTTATTGTAACTTTTCTTTTTTAGAACAATACTTTACCATTTTATTTGTATTTTTTCTTCATACTTTAATTATTAGTCACATGGACGTGAGTTTTTAAGGAAATTACACATTATACTAATATTAATAATCAACTCGATTGTTTTTTTCTTAATCTGTGTGTCAGATCAAACAAGACGATAATTTTAAGTTTGATGAGTATTTTATTTGTGTTAGCAGCATAATTTTTTAAATTTGATATTAAATATTAGGAGAAGGATTAAATGTTGTTCTCTAAATAAATATTAAATATATTACCTATAACGTTCAATGTGGATTTTGTTTATGCTTTACTATGAAACCAATGTATATTTACATATGGCCAAAATATAAATTACCCCCCAAGGTTTTCACTTAATCCTAAAGTGGTACTCAACCTAAGGTTTGTGTCAAATTTATACCTGACATTATAAATTGTCTCATTTTACACCCTAACCCTAACGGGTGTTAGAAAACTAACAAAAGTTAGCATGTGCATCTCACATAAAGGGGTAATTTAGTCATTTTCTTCAAAAAATCTTTAATTCATCTTCTCCGCCCGAACATGATCCACCTCAGACGACTCCCCACTCCAAAAACTTCAAGGCCACAGCCTCGGCATCTCCGACCTCGCCTTCTCCTCCAACTGTTGCTTCCTCGCCACCACCTCCGACAACAAGACCGTTCGTCTCTTTCAAATGTTGCTCCCACTAACACAGATCTTGTTGAGTGAAAACCAGATCTGATCGCAAGAGAGAGAGAGAGAGAGAGATAGAGATCTGTTCCACTTCCATAATCGATTCTTAAAACTTTTCCATCAAAAAGAATAAGCTAAAAGTAATAGACCGCTCCACCTCTATAATTGATTTCTCGTAATCGATGAGAGGAGGAAGATGTGGTCGAAGACGAGAGGATACATAAGAGTAATCAATTAATGCTCCACCACCTCGATAATCGATGTCCCCGTCAATTAGGCTTGCCCGACAATCTCCTCCAATGAACCCACTATCAACATCTTCAACATGATTGTTCCTCATCTTCTTTTCTTCTCTTTTCACTTTTCTCTATCTACCGTCCGCAGATCACCAATAAATCAACAACCCACCCTAACCATGATTAATCATTGCCTTAAAATTACGAACAAATCTATGATTTTCAATTTCACACTACTGACCCAAGGAAGCTAAATTTGTAAAATTACTAAATTACCGCTGCATGTGAGATGCACATGCTAACTTTCTGTTAGTTTTCTAATGCCAGATAGAGTTAGGGTGCAAAATGAGACAATTTGAAATGTCAGGCATGAGTTTGGCACAAACTTTAGGTTGAGTACCACTTTGAGATTATGTCATTATGTGGAAACCTTGGGGGGTAATTCGTATTTTGGTCTTTACATATAGGTTTTACTAAAATGGCTAACACTATAAATTATAAAATAAAATATTTATTTTGAGACGAAGTGAGTACAATGTAATGCATGTAATTATCAGTAGACAAAAACTTAGGTAACACAGTCTTCTTACAATATTTTTTGTAAAACGAATTCTATTTACCCTACCCACTGTGTTGATGGATTGAACTGTAAGAAAATGATGTTTCGTCTTACGAGAGACCTACTCTTATCGATATATATACTAAAAGGGTAAAGTTTGAGCCACTCAAATTTTACACTAAAAAATGTGTACTCAATCACTTGACACACTCTCATTGGTTGCACATTTTATGGGTTCTAATACTTTGACCAATCAGAGTGGCCCAAGCCATTGAGTACCAATTTTTTGGTGCAAAATTTGAGTGGTCCAAGAATTATCCGGTCTGGCAATTGATTGAGTTTGGTTGGGTATGAGACGGGTAACAGGTCAGAACCCGTTAAAACCTAAATATCAAGTAAATTGAAATGAATCTAGTTGAATTGTGACGTGTGAAAATGTGTAACGGGTCAAAACTGATCGACCCGTCTTAATCCGAATTTTTCTCCCAAAATTCATACATTTTTAGAGTAAAAACTATCGAAATAAAATGGCTAACCATGTTCAGTTGTTTTAACCTAATACGTTAATTTTTTTTTTATTGAAACGGATTACCCATTTTGACCTAAAAATATTAAATAATTAGGTTGAGTCAAATACTTTTTAGATCAGATCGAGTGTGATAACATGTTTCGGTTATAGTTGTCAAGGCTACAATTTACGTAAAATGTTGTAGTTGAAAAATGAAATTTTAATAGAACTTTACCATGTTATGAAATACTTATAAAATACTATTAAAAAGTGACACCTAATTAAAGAGAAATGTATCTTTACCATAAGATTTTTTAAAAAGAAGACAATAATTAATAACAATAAAAAAAAAAAAAGAATTATGTATGAAGGTCACGTGACAGCACCTGTCAAACGAAAGGGACTGTTTGGTAATAGGGCCAAGTGCATTAACGTATTAAGTTGTTTTTGCCTGTAAATGGCACAATCATATTGCCTCCAAACAAAACCTCCATTAATTAAAAAAAATTGATAATCTCAAAATTCCAAATTTCCAATATTCTCTGGCTTTCTTCCTTAGATTCCCAGTCCCCACGTGGCCCAATTTAAAATACTGTAACATGGCTTAACCCACTTTACTAGTCGTCATCTCATTTTTCTGTCTGGGACCCACTTTTACATCTGTAATATTTGGACATTCTTATTTAACGTCACATGGCTATTGAGTTGTCCTCATTTTGTGACTTAGTTTTTTTTTAGATACAAATTATCCGTTACTAATTATTGTTTTGTAATCAAAATGAATATTTTTAACAATAATATTTTTTATTTTTAAAAATTATAAACTACGTAATTCGGAATAATTTACACCAAATTATGTATTGTATAATTTGAAAAATATAACAATTAATATAGATTCCATCTGTTTCAGATAAAAAGTCCATTATTTTATTTTGAGATGTTTTACTTAAGACAAAAACTTAGATAAGATGGTGTTACGGTAATTTTATGTAAAACGGATCTCCTTAATCCGATCTATCGTGTATTGGTGAATTAAGTCTGTCTTATGAATTAAAATCTGTAAGATGATTTTACATAAGACTCTCAACATTAAAAGAGTCTATTTTAAAAAAATTAAGTTATAAAATTGTTATTTTATTACTAATAAATGACTAAAATTATCATTTTTTTGAAAAAAAAATTGATTTTTAAATAGGGACTACGTCCGCATTAAACTACCTCAGGATTGTATAGAAAAACATTCAATTTGATGTGAAAAATAGTTAAAGGGCGATAATTTAGGAATCGAGAGGGTATAATAAATAAAAAACAAATTGAAAAATAGACAAAGGAAAAACTTGGTGGGATCAAAGTAAATAAAAGCAAAAAATCAAAGACATTAAATGCCAATAGCAATAGAAAACAAATTCATGATCTTAGCCGTCTGATTTTGTTGTTGAATAAATCATCCGATCATTGATGATGTTTGATTCATTTGTCCTAATTCCTAAATATTAAATAGTCTTCCGTTTTGGTTCCACGTGCACTCCATTATTTTTTTGGTTGCAGTTCTTGTAGTGGGATAATGAAAAAAGGAGGTCCTCTTTTTTATCATGTCTCCAAGGACTTTATGCTATTTAAAAGTTCTGGAATACTCCATCCAATTTTATTTTATTTTTTAAAGGCGCACATAAATCATATTGCCTTAATCTTCTTGTATATATATTTCTTGTAATACACACTAGCGTATTGAAAGGACTCGATCGGACGCTTCCCACGTGAACGATACGTGGCAACTAAAACGATTTAACCAAATCGAGGATTACCCCTAATCCGAGCATTACCAGGCCGACTAAGATTAGTCCGACCATGATTAAGGCCGACCATCATAATATACGAGAATGCGAACTCGACCGACCAAGCGACCATGAGAGCCCATGATCGACCCTATGATCAGACCAACCTGGATGAGGAGACGTCATCACAGTACGAGGTACGCCGGGTGGCCCTGCCTAATTGGAGAGACATCAACGTGTTCTGCGCCAGCCGCACAACTTACTGTTGACCTCTTTTCTGATACTCTGACATATCTAACAAAGTAAGAACCAATGAGAATTAGCCAACTTGGCTGACCAACAGGGTTGGTCTCCATCGTGTTGTCTTACACTGTCTTGCAAGCCAAGCCTGAAGAAGATTATAAATAGAGAGTATGACCACCTTCCTAAGGTATGACACTGTTCACATTAAGCTATTTCCTTACAAAAATACGTTCATATATTCACGGTGATCTCGGGGAACGCCTGTGCTCACCTTTGTTATCCCATCACTGACTCTCACGCCGGAGGGCTTTAGCTGGGATAACCTCCCAACTCCCTTAACAGTGTCTTTCTCGTTTCTCAGGTTACAGGTCCAGGAAATCACATGAATCGGGGCATTCACGCATAAATCAGCCAAATATCCATTCACCAGCTTCCATAACAGCAGCTCGCCATCCTGGCCAACTCCACGTGTATTTCCAAATATAGTCACCCCTTTATTTGGTGTGATCACGTATTATGGTCAAAAATATTTTTTTCTTTTGTTATAAACCGATGTGGAAAAGATTTGGATTTAACGTCTTATTCTTTAACGTATAACTAAATCGGATTTTGCACCTCACACTTCGATCAAACTTGTGATATACCTAATTTTCATGGGTGATAAGTTACCAATGTATGTCATTAATATGATATGGCCTTACAACACTTGAGCTAATAGAAGTAAGCTATTCTACAACGGTCGTAGTCTTAGTCTCAAATATTAGTTGAAATAAAAGTAAAACGTCACACAATATCAAAAGATAATTACATGGTGTAAAAGTCTCACCAAATAATTTTTCTTACTCATAAGGTGTTTACGCTAATGCGCTAATATTATTTTCTCACGTCACATCCCTTACCTTAATCGTATTCCCTTATTCCTAAAGAAAGAGTTGGATTTGAAAATTTAAACTCTTAGGGGTCGTTTGATAGGAAAGTTGGATAACACTAATTAATACTGAAACTATATATTTTTATCCATTATTATTTTATCTCATTTTTAGAGTTATCCGACGTTTGATCGGTCACGAATATGATTAATTTATCTCACTAGTTATATTATTCGGTATTTGGTAATCAATACTAATTTCAATATTGCATTATTTTTCTAGCCTTAAATTGAGTTATAATAAAATATGACTTAGCCGTATTTTCTCCACATTACTATCATTCCGTTCTAAAATTTAAGAGAGAAAACTTGGGATTACACCATTAGTATATGCATTCTTTCTTGCAATATCAATATCTTTCATCTATAAAAAAATATTATTTTTATATTTTTATTTGAAAGTTACATGTTATAAATAATCAAAAGATCACACAAAAGCTTTAATTTGAGTATTACACTATTATTTTTCAATATTACACTTTTTAAGTAATGCTAGAGCCACTCAATGAGCACTCAAATTTGTGCATCAAATGATATGATTTCCAATTTGTCATCTTATTTGACATTTTATGAGCTCCACTATAAGTTAAAAATTTATGTTAATAATATGACATATAAGATGTCACATCATTTAGTGCACAAATTTAAGTACTCATTGAGTGATTATAACATTACTCTTTTCACAAACACCTCATAAACACATTAAGTAATATCGAGGGTTAAAAGTAGGTCCGGCAATTTTGGTGGGTTGGGTTGGGTTTGAATGAGTAATGGGTTGAAACAGTCGAAACCCCTTAGAACCCAAATGTCAAACGGGTTGAAATGAGTTGGGTCAGAATGGGTCAGGCTAAAACGTGTAACGTATTAAAGCGGGTTGACCCGTCTCAACCCAATAAATTTCCCCACAAAACATAAATTTATAGCATAAAAAGTCATTGGTCGAAATGGATAACGGGTCCGACTCACTCTAACCCGACCTGACACAACTCGTTAATATTATTGAGTCGAAATAGGTTACCCACTTCAACCCAAAATATTAATGGGTTGGATTAGATTAGGTAATTAGTTGGTTGGATTGAGTGGATTAATGGGTAATGTGTTACAATTGTCATACATAATTAAAAGCGATAAATTAAAGGTTTCATCTTAGGCCCCAAACCAAGTTCAGTCATTTAATTATTTGTTTATGTATTACTCCCTCCGTTCCATTCAAAAAGTTTCTATTTGAAAAGTTTAATTATTAAGGGATATATTAATGTCATTAAAGTTAGACATAATTATAAAAATAAGTTCAGCACAAAAAATGTGGTTACAACACAAAAGTGAATGGTAAATATGAAATATTATAGAAATTATAAACATGATTTTTTAAAGTTGATCTTTAGAGTAAAACATCTCAAAATAATATAATGAATTATTTGACTGAATCAGATGGAGTAGTATTTATTATTATTAAATAAAGTTAGTCAATCGTAGTCAAAATATAAACAAGCAACCACAATTTCTCTCTCCCTCGATTTGCATGTAGCAAACAACAAACATTACATCAGGGTCTCGTATTGAGAAGTGAAGCAATAATCTAGGCATGTGAGGACCAAATGTATTGGATATTTAAATACTTGTTTGGTGGAACATTTTGAGTAAAATATTGGTAAAAAATACAGTGTTTTTTTTAAAAAATATTTTAATGTAGCGTTTTAAAACATAACGTTTTAAAAATATGCAGCGTTTTAAAACGCTCCAATTTGAAGCATTTTAAATATATGCTATGTTTATAACTAATTTGTTTATAAAAATAGTTTTTTGAAATAATTTATCAAACATGTTTACAAAAAATAATTACATTTTAAAAATACTACATTTTAAAAAATCTAGATTTTCAAAATGCTGCACCAAGTTTGGTCATGACATTAGATAAGTGATTAATGATCTCATTGCATTTTTTATGAACAAGATTTAGTTCTCGTTTGTTGCAGCTTATTTAGAGTGATTTTTGGCTTTTGATTTTGAAAAGTCATATTTAGAGTGTTTGTTTCAGCTTATAAGCCAAAAACCAATAAGTGATGTATAACACCATTTATGCATGGAAAAGCCAAAGCCAAAAAGCTAAAATTTTGAGTTTTTTTGGTTTTTTTAAAAAAGATGAAGACAACTATTTATTAATAAATATTTGATTATCTCCATTTCATCCTTTTATGAAATATACATAAAAATATAAATAATAATTTTAAAGTTCTTTTTTTAACAAAAAAATATAACAACTCATAAACAGCTTTTTAACATCTGTAACAAACAGTCTATCATACAATCAGCTAAAAGTCATTCAGCCATCAGCTTAAACTATCAGCCATAAGTCATAAGCGATCAACCACAACAAACAAACCGTTAAAAGTGAAAGCTTAACAAGTTCCAATTCCGGCGAGACTTTGAACTAGGCCCAATGTCATTCGAATGAATATTAAGGCCTCGGCGGGATTTATCTACCTTATTTGTTTTTCAAGCCTACATTCCAATCATTGGTACATAGTAGGAAGACCAATATGGGAACAAGAAAAGTATTCTCGATTTTTTTTTCTATTATGAGGTAAAATAATAACATTGGAGGTGTGGTATTATTTAATTTCGGACAAAGGGGGTTATCATATATTTGTATTCAACACATAAAAGCAAGGTTCTAAAAATCGTTAGGCGGTCGCTATTAGACACTACGCCTGCCAGTGACTAGTCGGGCGTGGGCCTAGAATTAAGGCATGATTACCATTTTTTGATAATTTACATCAAATATCAAACACATTGAATACAAATTTAATTTTTTTTTATGTTTGTCATTTTATCAAACACTTATCTATATTTGTAAAATGAACAAAAATATACAAACCTACCATTAATCTCAATTCTCAACAACCCCAAAACAATAAACAAGTCAAGTTTATAACTAAAAACAAAAAAGATATTACTCTAGTTCGCCCCCCATTACCTCCCTTTCTGTCTCACCATTACCACTCCCCTTTCCTCCTCTAGTTCGCCCCCTCTTCCTTCTCTGGTCACCGCATACCACAAAATCAAAGTTACAAAAATAAATTAAGGTCGGCGAGTGGTCGATTAGGCGGCGACTAAGAAAGTTGCGGCGGTAGATAGGGGCCTAGCGCCTAGGCGGGGAGTTTTAGAACACTGCATAAAAGTCATACCAAACATTATAAATGAATAAAATAATAGCCTTCCCTTATTTTATAAGTTAATTTTTTAAGGTTATAGCTCACTTACCTTGTACTTTATTTGAATTATACAGACTTGTTTGGTAATTGAACGGGAATAAGCAATATTATTAATCTCAGTACTATATGCACCATCGCTATTAATTCACATTTTTTATATCAAGGATTGTTTTGAGATTAAATATCTTAGTCCAAAATTTTTTAGCGAGGACGCTAATAATATCACCATTCTCGTCGTTATAATTAGTTATGAGATAATGAATTTATCTGAGTAACTCTTGTTATTAGTCCAACTTATCTATTGTGTATCAAACATCATGCAACTCGGCTTATTGATCTTATCTGACCTTAATCATAATTAGATACTTAATGGCTTTTTTGGTAGTCGGAGAAGGATAAGCAGTATTATTAATCTCAGAACTATTTGTGTCCTAGCTATTAATCCCCACTTGTATATCGGGAGTAGTTTTGAGATTTCAAATGTTAATTAAAATATTTTTTTTGTGAGGGCGCTAATAATATCACCCTTCCCCTTGGTATTAATAGTGAGGGGATAATAAATTTATCCGTATAACTCGTACTATTAGTCCCGACCACCTATTGCGTACCAAACATCAAACAACTCGGCTTATGAATCATATCTGACTTTAATCATATTTCTTGCTACCAAATGACACCTAAGATTATTACTATGTTTTGTTTTTAGACTATATTTTGGAATAAATTAAAAAGGAAGGAAAAAAAAACATGCATGAGCTAGAAGTACCGTACAAACACCATTCAAACCCCCCCCCCTCGCTTTTTTGGTTGAAGTTATCCATGGCTCCATCTTCCCAATGCACTCAGGCCTCACCCAAACTCTTTAAAGTTCTTACTTACACACACGCGGACACGTCATTTTACGGAACTCACATTCTCTCCTTAATTTAATCCTTTGGTAGGGTCCTCTGCACTCTCTGAATTGTGTCTTCTGAACTCATTTCTCTCCACCCTCCTCAGATTCTCCAAACAAACTTCTCTCTCTCTCTCTAGTCGCTACAATGGAAATGCCTCAAATTCTCTCTCCCAGCAGCAGTGGCAGAAGAACAAGCAACGCTTCAAACTCACCCGAATTCGAGTTTTGGATGGTTCGAAATCCATCTTGCCCCGAACCCAACCTCCATTCTGCCGATGAATTGTTTGCCGACGGTGTCATCCTACCTCTCCGACTCCTCCATCACTCCGACGACCCACCTGATCCTATTCTTGAACCGTCCACTACAGCTACACCAGATCCCAGTTCAGACTCGGTTGCCGGATTGTTACCCGATTTTGATGCCGAGTCAGCCCCGCCGCCGCCGCCGGGATCATTGTCCACCACTTTGACGTTGTCGAAGCGGTGGAAGGATATTTTCAAGAAAGATTCACCCGGGAAAAAGAATAAAAAAGACCAAGAAAAAGAGAAGAAGAAAGAGAGAAAGGCAGTCGGTGGCGGAAATGGGACGAGTGCGGCGGAGCTGAATATATATTTGTGGCCGTTTTCTAGGAGTAGATCCGCCGGAACCGGCGGGAGTAGGCCGCGGATGGCGCCGGCGGTTTCCCGGAAAGTGAGTAGTGCGCCGTGTTCGAGGAGTAACTCAGCTGGCGAGTCGAAGTCGAGGAAATGGCCGAGCAGCCCGAATCGAGGTGGGGTCCACTTGGGTCGGAGCAGCCCCGTCTGGCAGGTCCGGCGTAGCGGCTCGGGTCGGAGCACGATCGACCCGTTATCTAGAAATGCTGACAAGGGGATTAAAAAGGAAGGAAATGACACTCGCCGGAGTAAAGCCACTGCCGACGGTACTAAAGCTAAGGTGTTGAATTTGAACGTGAACGTGCCCACGTGCATTGGCTACCGCCACCATTTGGGTTGTAGAAGTGATGAGAACGGCACTATTAGTGCCGCCACTGTCGGTTGTGGGAACACGGCCGTTGGCAGCCAGAGTGCCGGGATTGGCACCGGCGAGAGTGGACGTGGCAGTAATTTATTTAATCTGCGGAGCCTATTCACCAAGAAAGTGTATTAACTAAATTACTTCTAGTCCCTTACCATATGTTAACTTTTAATTACAAATTTTATATGCTATGATCTTTTTTTCAATTTACTTGTAAAATAGTTCTTTTTTTTTTTCTAGTTTGTAATGATTAATTAAAGTGGAAAGCGTAGCTTTCTAACTTGTAAAAAGATTTATTTTCCTATTTTTGTTTTTCTTCTACATTATTAATGCATGATTGCATATTTAGTTTTATCACATTGCAATAAAAATATTTCGAGTTAAATATTTTATGAATTTGAAAAAAAATACTATTTTTTATTAAAAAATCAGTTAGTTTGATTTTTAAATGTTAAATCATGACAATTTGTTTTTTTTGCCTTTGCTTATAATGCTTTTGACGTTAATTGCACACTAAAAATTAGGCCCGTCAATGGATCACATCAGTCAAATTTATATCTTATTTGATAAAAAAAATTATTGGATCGAGTTATTTTTTGGATATTTTAAAGCTCGATCCATATCTTAAATTTTTTGATTCAGATTTTATTTGTCTTTTATCAAAGTACGGAATAAAATTAATATTGATATATTTTTGTTTAATCAAATGTTGAATATAATTAAAAATTGTTATTTTCATCTTATACAAATTTGAATAAAAATGTTAGTAACATCTTAGAATTCACCAAAAAACTTATATTTAATAGAATTAGTAATGATTAATGATTAAAAATTAAACATTAGTAAATTTTATATGTATAATATTAATATATGCTTTAGATCTGATTGGATATTGTAGTTAATGGATCAGAACATCTTAATACAAATCTGATTTTTTTAAACTTTCAAATTCTCGGATTTAGATCAAATCGCGTAATCAAATTTAAAAACAAAATCCGTAAAAATAACGTGGATTCAAATTAAAATTTGATCCGGACACTTACTTACAATCATTGTTGTGTTGATAGTTATGGTAGTGGGACTTGATATTGTTTGCCAAATAATTTGTCATATTTTAAATTGGTAAGAGTCTAAGGCATATTATTAGTAAAATTGGTTGGTGGTTGAAGTGATAAATTATGTCAATTTTCTTCTTCTTCTTTTGGTTAACTTCATTTTCCAATGCTTTAAAATCTGAAATTGCCAAATGAAGGGATTGAATTAGGGTTTAAATGCAATTTATTGAATTGATGTACAAGGAAGCATTTGAAGTGCTTTAATGTTGATCTGCAACCATTTTTAGTTTTGATTATGATTCGTTACTTGCATTTGTTTTGAATTTATATTTATAGATTTTGGTTTAAACTTTTATGTTGGTTCCATCCATGTATATTCTTCTGATTTTACTTTTATTCTAATTATGTATTCATAGATTATGATTTCGTATTAATCATAAAAAGGTCCCGGTACGTTGTAGGTTTTAAAGTTGAAGCCGAAAACTTTTTTCTTTTTCTTCTAAAACCAAATTTGTTTGAAAACAATCATTCTGCAGAGTTTTTGAATAGTATAAAATGTCCAGGATTGTCTAACCATGAATTAACACTTAAGGTTGTTATTTCAGTGATGTTGTTGAGAAACATTGACCTCAGTGCCGGCCCTGAGATTTTGGGGGCCCTAGGCGAACTCAAAAAACTGAGCCTTAACCATATACTCCCCCCCGTCCCAAAATTATTGTCTGGGTTAACTTGGTGCACGGTTTAAGAAAACACATTTGGCTGAATTATTAATATTAGTTTGATGTGTAGTTTAGTTTAAAGCACATGTGTATGTGACTCCTAATTAAAATAGAATGAAAAGTAAGAGTAAAGTAGTAAAAGTGTTGTCCTTAAAAGGAAGTTTCAAACAAGACAATTATTTTGGGACATGAAAAAAAAAAGTAAGATAATAATTTTGGGACGACGGAGGGAATATATGTTAACAATATTAAAAACTTTGGTTCGAGACCAGATACATTGTTTTTTTTTCTCAGGTCTATATTTTTAAGTTATTTAAAAAGCTAATAAAACATTAAGCACCTAAAAAATTTGAAATCAATAAACAATAGCACCCTTATATAGACACACTAACTAATAAATATTTAAACACAAAATTATTCACAATAAAAACTACTCCCTCATGCTCAAAATCTTTTTGATTTGATATACGGATTAAGGAAAAACAATTGATTTGATTATTAATAGTGGTATGACGTGTAGTTTTTTTTTAAACTCATATTCATGTACCTCATAATTAAAGCATGAAGAAAAATTAAGAGTCATACGGTAAAAGTGTTGTCCTAAAAAACTTTCAAACTAGACAAAAAAATTGGGACATGCAAAAAAATTAAAAAAAAAACATGACAATAATCTTGTCGTCGGTGGTGGATATCTGGCTATATATCTGCAAAATAAACACCGTGAGTCGGCGGGGAGGGCCTCAGCCAAAAATCCTCCGGCGTGTTTATCAGTACACGTATGAAAAAGAGGGCGCATAGCCCCCAAGCGTGTGTGTGATTCTCAATCAGAAAAAGAGAGAGATTCATCACTTTATGAACTAGAAGGAGTTATTTATACCCGAAGGAATGAATTTAGCTTATTGCGCATGGGCCCAGCCCAATCCTTTGGACATCATGCAAAATACAGTGGGCCATTAAGCGAGGCCTAAACACTATTGAGACGGGTCCAAAATATGCACATCAATATGTATCATGGGTGACATGATAACTGCAAATGTGAATAACATGTCATTTTAGGTGACGAGCGCATAGCCAATTTGTGAAGAGATGGAGGAGTCATCAGTGGCCTCAAGCGGCGCGTGACAGCGTGCTATTACTCCGATCGAGATGATTTTGGTGGCATTGGACTCGTCTTTTCCATACGCACCCAATGGTGATGTTACTTTTCTATTTTGGTTCATGTAGCACACTAGGAATGATCCTGATCAAGCTGTCGACACGTCACCGTATATTATCGCTCCAGCAACTTTGGGCGGCGCGTGAGAGAGCAATAGGGCTATGTTGGCGGTGATTTTTTCGTCGTTAACTTCGTCTGCTCAGCGCGTATCTAATGGTGGCTTCACTTTGTTGTTTCGGTCTCGATTTCCTTTTCCTAGTTCTCATGGACAACATGTGTCCGTCAATGGAGTTCCGGCACCCTTAGAACGGATTTTCGCCGAAATTGACGGAGTCAATGACGTGTTTCCCGGCAACGGAACCAACTGATGTATCCAAAAAAGCATCATACCGAGGGTGCCGAAGGTAGCGGTGGACGTGGATCGTCGGAGTTGCCGTCCGGCGGCCATCTTGTCTTCGGTGGTGGATATCTGGCTATATATCTGCAAAATAAACACCGTGAGTCGGCGGGGAGGGCCCCCGCCAAAAATCTTCCAGCGTGTTTACCAGTACACGTATGAAAAAGAGGGCGCATAGCCCCCAAGCGTGTGTGTGATTCTCAATCAGAAAAAGAGAGAGATCCTTCACTTTATGAACTAGAAGGAGTTATTTATACCTGGGGGGAATGAATTTAGCTCATTGCTCATGGGCCCCGCTCAATCCTTTGGACATCATGCAAAATACAGTGGGCCATTAAGCGAGGCCTAAACACTATTGAGACGGGTCCAAAATATGCACATCAATATGTATTAAGCTAAAAATATTAGGGAGACCTTTTGGGGTGTAAAAACTGGCGGGCCTAGGCAGCCGCCTAGTGAGCCTTTGCTCAGGGCCAACCCTGATTTACCTTGCTATAGGGTTGATACAAAATGTTTATACCAAAAATATCATTATCTCTATTAGATGTGAGGTTGTCTTTCAAGTTTTCAGAAAAGATAACTTTCATTGGTAGTATCGTATGTCATGACAATTAACAAAAGTCAAGGTCAATCACTTTAGCATGTATGACTCTTTTTGAAGAAACCAGTATTCTGTCATGATCAGTTGTATGTCGCAGGTTCTAGGGTAACAAACCATTCTGACTTGAATATATTAATACTGGTGAAGATGAAAAAACAACAAATAAAATAATAAATGTTGTGTATAAGGAAATTTTTCAAAATATATAATATAACCATTAAAATGATGTATTTATATTTAAGTAGCTGCCTCGAACATTACTTTTTTAAATTTATTCTTTTGATTTTGATCTGTTTATTCGTTTTACTTGAATATTATTTAAGTAAAAAATATTTTTGTCCGTACATTTAACGCACATGTGTAAAGCTAGTGTTTCTAAATGAGTGTCGATGTTTAGTTTTTTACGAAAATTATGAAAGTTAAATTTTAAGTTTTCAGACATTTAGTATCACGTGCACATTAGTGTACTTAATATCTATACATATATAGAAGGAGAGGAGCAGGATTTGGAAAGTTCCCGTCAAAAGTGACTTTTCAAATTTAGAAACACTTCTAATTTATATATAAGCCCATTTTTACATTGAAAATTGAAAATAAAAAAATGTCATTATTATAGTTGATTGGATAAATGATACCAAAACCTCTTCACATTCTTATTTAATATCTGAAGAAAAATATGCATAGTAGAAACATGAGAGATAACAAAACCAAGTTTTTTTTTTTTTTTTGTCAATTTCTTTGCATCAATATTCAGACTAGGAAAAATAAATATGGAATAAAACAACGATTTTGAAACTAAATCATATACACACACATTGAAGTAAAACTAATTCATATACAGTCAATTAATAATAACACCAAAATTTGACCTTTTTTTTTTTTTTTTTTTCTATTTCATCATAACCAAAGCTATTATTGTAAAAAAAAATGTATAAATCGAGATATGACCAATTTTTTCAGACAGGCAGCTAGCTTCATGTAATAAAAATGGAAACCCAATAATTTCTTATTTTTAGTTACATATACATGTTAAAAATTTCAGATATAAAAAAAGTGCTGATTATGAAATTAATCAACATTCAGATCGAATTTGTTTGTTAGTTGAACTAAATCACGAATTAAAATTATTAAACGAGTTTTGAAGTTAAACAGAGTTTTTGAAATATTTTTGGAAACATGAACATACCAACAAGTTTCCGGTAAGTCAGTGGTCATAACTTCCGTTGTCGAACTTTCTTTAAGCGTTAACCTTGAGGTTCACCATCGCTGCAAAAAATGCGTTTTTTTGTTGTTGCAATATATGGTGAAACTAGGGTAAAAGTGTTTTTTTTTCCGTTTATATACATCAACTAAAACAACATGGTTCTATCAGTGTTTACCGGGTCACGGTCCAAAAGTTATCCATAGCACGATTTAAATCAAATTTTCCGATGTTTATCCATCTATCGTTTGAATTTTTGGTTCATTTTCCTTGACACATCTCCTACATTTTATTTTCCTTGGTTATATACTATTTTAATTATTTTTTCTTTATGTCTAATTTTTAAATTGAACCATAATACTTGAATTGTTTTGTAAAAATTACCAATTTTGAAAAGTATAGTTTTTAAGGTTTTATAACAAAACATGTTAGTATATCACAAACAATTTGCTCTTTGTCTGATATTATATGCGTTATCAATTATTTTTTAACATTAATGTAACTTTTATTTATATATATATATATTTTTATATATTTTAATATCATTTTTTAATACGGAAAACACAAAAGTGAATTTAAATTTTGTTGAGACTCCATAGTAGAGAATGTGAAAAAGTGAACCTCAATTCCATTGTTTAGAATTGGAATTGTGGGTTTCAATGTAAATTTTATTGTTTATATCCAGAAAAAATATTAGAATTTGAATTGAACTGAAATTCTTAATATTTTTATTCTATAAATTGATTTTTTTTCTCCAAAGGTAAAACATTTTTAAACCTAAAGACTATTGATTTTCATTAATTTATTTTATTTATATTAATTTACTTATACGTTTAGATTTTTAATTGAACTCTACATGAGAGCCAAACAAAGTAATCTTAATTTTAATGTTACAAGGTTATAATATTAAATTCTACACATCGAACTCATAATCTTTATGTTGCAATCATTTGTGTTTTTTATTAGCACTAAAGTTTTAACTATTGTATTGATATGATATAGGCTTCGTGCATCACACGAGTGCTTTGATTATAATTTTATATGATTTGTTTCAATTTGTATTGTACAAAGTAAACTGTTTTGGTTAAAGACATGTCACTTCAATATCAATTTAAAGATATGTTAAAAAAGTTATTGCGTTTATTAACATAATGTCTATAATTCGTTTTATATGCATATTGAACTCGTGATTTTTCATATAATTATTCGGTTATATGGTTATCAATAACATTTTATATTGCTTTATTTATATCAATATTGAACCGTGTATTACACGGTTGTGTCGTAGTATCTTTACATATATAAAAGGAGGGGCAAGATTTGATAAGTTCTCGCCAAAAGTGACTTTCCAAATTTAGAAGCATTTCTAATTTATATATAAGCCCTTTTTACATTGGAAATTGAAAATATAAAATGTCATTATTATGGTTGATTAGATAAATGATTACAAAACCTCTTTACATTCTTATTTAGTACTCCCTCCGTCCCTAAATAATTGTCCTATTTGACCCGGCGCATAGTTTAAGAAAAAACAATTGACTTGATTATTTATATTGGTTTAATGTGTAGTTTCCTTTAAAGCCCATGTGTATGTGGCCCATAATTAAAGTAGAGTAAAAAGTAAGGGTAAAGTGGTAAAAATGATGTTCTAAAAAGGAAAGTTTCAAAGTGGACAATTATTTTGGGACGGACGAAAAAGGAAAAGAGGACGATAATTTAGGGACGGAGGGAGTATATTAAGAAAAATATGCATAGTAGAAACATGAGAGATAACAAAACCAAGTTTTTTTTGTCAATTTCTTTGCATCAATATCCATGCTATGAAAAATAAATATGAAATAAAACAACTATTTTGAAACTAATTCATATACACACACTTTGAAGTAAAACTAATTCACAGACAATCAATTAATAATAATACCAATATATGACAATTTTTTCTATATTTCATCATAACCAAAGTTGTTATTGTAAAAAAAATCTATAAATCGAGATAGAACCAATTTTTTGAGACAGCGAGCTACATGTAAAAAAAATAGAAACCCGATAATTTCTGATTTATTAGTTACTTATACATATTTAAAAATTCAAATATAAAAAAAGTGTTGATGATGAAATTAATCAACATTCATATCAAATTTGTTTGTTAGTTGAACAAAAGCACGAATTAAAATTAATAAACGAGTTTTGAAGTTAAACAGAGTTTTTGAAATATTTTTGGAAATATGAACATACCAACAAGTTTCCGGTAAGTCGGTGGTCATAGCTTGCGTTGTTGGACTTTCTTTAGGTGGTAACCTTGAGGTTTGTCATCGCTGCAAAAAATGCATATATATATATATATATATATATATATATATATATATATATATATATATAGTGTGTGTGTTTTTTGCAATGTATGGTGAAACTAGGGTAAAAACGTTTTCTTTTCGTTTATCTACATCAACCAAAACAACATGGTTTTATGAGTGTTTACCGGATCGCGGTCCAAAAATTATCCATAACACAGTTTAAACGAAATTTTCTGATGTCTTTCCATTGATCGTTTGAATTTTTGGTTCATTTTTCTTGACCCATCTCCTACCTTTTATTTTCCTTGGTTATATACTATTTTAATTATGTTTTCTTTATGTCTGATTTTAAAATTGAACCATAATACTTGAATTATTTTGTAAAAATTATCAATTTTGAAAATTTTAGTTTTTAAGGTTTTATGACAAAACATGTTAGTATATCACAAACAATTTGTCATTTGTCTGATATTATATGCGCGATTAATTTTTTTTAACATTAATGTAACTTTTATTTATATATATATATATATATTTATTTGTATATATTTTAATATTATTTTTTAATACGGAAAACATATAAGTGAATTTAAATTTTGTTGAGACTCCAGACTAGAGAATAAGAGAAAGTGAACCTCAATTCCATTGTTTAGAATTTGAATTGTGGGCTTCAATGTAAATTTTATTGTTTATATCCAGAAAAAATATTAGAATTTGAATTGAACTGATATTCTTAATATTTTTATTCTATAAATTGATTTTTTTTCTCCAAAGGTAAAACATTTTTAAATCTAAAGACTATTGATATTATTTTTAAATCATTGTCTAATATAAGACTTCATTTGAAAACATGTTTTTTGCTTATCATAAGTTGTATGTAACTTTGTCTAGAGTTACTATGTGATATTTATAGTTGCAAAAGTCGTACATGTTGAACGAAAATTATTGTATATAAAAAGTATTCTAAAATTTATATTATTTTTATCAAATTTATAGGATTTTCTATATTTAATTTTACTATTTATTATTTTTTGTTTTTTTGTTAATATTAAAAAAATTAATTATATATTATCAAACTTTAATTTAGTATAAAATTTTATATACATGTACAATCCGTGCAACGCACGGGTGCATCACTAGTTTACATATAACATTAAAATCCTCATTAGGACATGATATGTGTGTCAAAGTTGAGATTAGTAAATTTATACTAAAATGAATATTAATTTAAGGGCAATAAACTTTTGAAAATTGACACTCACTCAAGGATGGAGTAAGTAATTTTTATAAAATTAAAGATTGTGAATTCGTTTTTGAAAATTGTTTTTAAAAGTTTTGAGACAATACTTTTGCAACTCTACCAAGGTTACTGTCTTTTGATAGAAATTACTCACTTTGATGAAACTCAAATTTATGATCTTTTATGCACAATGAAAGCAAATACTTCGTCCGTCCCTAAATTATCGTCCTAGTTGATTCGGTGCATGGATTAAGAAAAAACAATTGACTTGATTATTTATATTCGTTTAATGTGTAGTTTCCTTTAAAACTCATGTGTATGTAGTCCATAATTAAAGTAGAATGAAAAAATAAGGATAAAATGTAAAAGTGATGTTTTAAAAAAGTAAATTTCAAACTAAATAATTATTTTGGGACGGACGAAAAAAGAAAGGATGATGATAATTTAGGGACAGAGAGAGTAGCAAACAATCATATAGTGTAGCTAGATCAATCAAATAAAATAGAGAGAGAGATTAGGGCAAGTCCAATGGTAGGGGTCAAAACCAAATTTTGATACCTATATAAGAGTATTATGCCCTCCAATGGTTAAAGTAAAAGGTATCAAAATTAGGCGTGGTTCTAAGGAAGGTACCAAATTTGATACGTCCCTTAGAGCATCCATAATGGTTGCACCCTAAAACACTCTTTATACAAACCCCTAAACCTTTTTGGAGACACTTTAAGAAAGTTTCAACTCCAATAAACACCCTCTATATAACTCTTTGAATATGTGACATCTTAAACTAACAAACCAAATTACCAATATATTTTTATTTTTTTATTTTCCTACCGCAATTCAAATAAAATATTTATACTTTTAAATTTTATATTTTATGAAATATATATTATATGTTTTGATTATATCAATGATTTTTATTTAAATAAAGTGATGTCACGCTTTTTAATATTATCAGTATACCCATAATTTTAAGTTATAAATAATAATAAAAAGGAAATGATAGTGCAAAAAATACACTAAACTGATTGAAAAAGAAAATGAAAAAAAAATGGGAAAGCATATCATCATCAAAGTGATGATGTGAGTTGGGTTGTTTATTTAATTCATAGGCTCTCCACTCTAACACATAAAAAATTTGGTCAAAAACTAGATGCTCTGATCAAGCCAAAAAAAAAAAAGATCAGTTTTTGCTTTCTTCTTTAAATTTTGGAACAAAAAAATTGAAAGGAAACAAATACTAGGAAGAAGACCGGAGAAGGAGACAAGTGGGGGAGAGAGAAGAAAGAGATGAATGGAGGTGCGCTAATACTCACCCAATAAGTTGGGGGAGAGTTAGCTTTTTTTAGGGATAGAGTGATTGATAGGGTGTCCACTATGGGTCTTAATTGTGGTAAAAAAACCCTAAAAAGGGTTTTAGGGTGTTAATAAAGGAAACCACTGTAGATACTCTTAGCACCACACCTAATTTTAATACATTTCATTTTGATACATATGGTTGGAGATGATCATTTGATACTCATGAATAATAACCAATAGGTATCAAAATTTGGTTTTGATACCTATAAGCAAAGTACCACTATTGGACTTGCCCTTAGAGTCAACAAACTTTAAAATGTTATTATTGCTCATCTTGTACATGTTCTATGGAAACACAAAATTTTTTTGTCGCACAGACGTTATCGCGTTACTCCATGTAACGCGACTGCCTTCTCTCAATGTGGTAGTTTTTTTCTTATTGAACGCGACCACTATATCTTTTGAGACTTTCTGCTAAATTGACGCGATCGCTTCATGTACTGAGAGTCCTCTGAAATCTGACGCGGTCGCCTTAACCAAACATGACACGACTGCCTTCATGTAACATGTTCGGCCAACAGGGCTTTTGGCATCAATGCGATCGCACTCAGGAGGGGAATGTGACCGCACTCAATGGTAATGTAGTCGCATCGCGTAGAGCAATGTGGTCGCATCGACGCAACTAAATTGTTTTCAAATTTTCTTATTAAGGTAGTTTAGGGTTTGATATTATATATTTATATAATTGTAACCTTGGAACGTATTTAAGGTTGGCATAATAAAATTTCAAGAGTCTTTTGGCCTCAATCTCTCTCTCTCTTTTCTTTGTGATTGATCTTGCTATTACTCTATTATTTGTTTGCATAGTATATATATATATATATATATATATTGAGTAAGCGTTCAATTTGCATGCACTCCTATTAATCCACCTCTTTTAGTTAGTCAAAGGTTGTTGTCCATCTAGGTCGGGTTTAGGTTATTTTGTGGGATAAATTTCTCATGATCTAACGCCTAACGCCAAGGGAAGTTGAAATAGATACCTCAAGGTATTCCTTAGAACTTTTAACCCGTTAAGTAGGGTCTAAATGGTTCGACTTGAAACAAATTATGAGCTAAACCACTTGTTATTGGTTTGGGAAAAATCAAACCTAGAGCTAAACTGTTTAAAGTCTTGAGTTGAACCGAACTGAACCACAATGGTTCGACTCGGTTCCGTGGTTCGGTTCTATGATTTGGTTTCATGGTTCGGTCTGAATTTAGAAAGAGTTCTAATCATTCAAAATTTAAGTAAACCAATAAAATATTATAAAAACATGTTAAAGAAAATACTAAAAAATTAAATATAATACAATTATATTCATAAACTTACTTAAAAAAGTTGCACAAACTTTCAAATAAAAGTGTTAACATTTTTAATTCTTATAATCAATAAATTGAATCCAATATAATAAAAATACAATAACGTACATGATATTTAAAACGTTTATGTAAATTCAAAAAGTCTAAAGGTAAATTCCTAAATATTAGCCTTATAGTTTATATAGTATAAAAATATTAATAGTATAAGAGTACTAAAGTATAAAGGTTAAGAATTCTAAAGAATTTATTGTTTGGCTCGGTGGTTCGACTAGGTGATTTGGCTCGATGGTTCAACTTGGTGGTCCAGCTCAAAATGGTTTGGTTCGGTTCGGTTTGACTCGACATGTCAAGCCGCAAACCAAAAGCAAACCGTTCGACTTCCTAAAATCTCAAACCGAGCCGATCCTTATAGCACCCAAAGCCGAACCAAACCGCATGGTTCGGCTCGACTTAGTGGTTTGGCGACTCGGATTGACATCCCTACCGTTAAGTTATCTCTTAAGGGATAAATCAATTTGTAATATATATATCTCATTTGGTTTTACACGATTTGTTTTCAAAGCACATTGAGTCTAAAACTAATTTTCACTCATGCTACCGACTACAAAGCATGACACTAGTCCAAAAGATTTTTTTCTTTTTTGTATTTCAAAGGTGTTCCCATACCTTAAAGCTCAAGACTATTATCTTGGGCTGGGTAGGACCACTAAGTGGCGGTAGAAGCTCTCTCAACAAGTATTTAAACACAACTGTGTGTTCGAGACATTGGTTAAGTAAAACAACCCTTCTCACCTACGATGGGCTTTTTGTCACCATAAAATAAACAGCGGCTCATGTTGGCTAAGCGAACGGTTTTGGTCCATTTTGCGGGCCCAACCAAGCTTTTATTTGGTTTTTATCATTATCAATCAATCTGCACTCAGTCATACTCCTTTTTTTTTAATGGTGATAACCAGACCGATATCTTTTGGTGAAATGTTAACCTTTCCAATCTAACATAATATTATTTAACCGATAAAGTACATTTTAGGGGCAAAATGATGAAGATACCATTAATGAAGAAAAGACATGCGCACAAAGCCCTTGCATAAAATTGAGCATCACAATGCAAAATTTGGGCATCGTAATTCAAAAATTGGGCATCGCAATACAAAAGTTGGGCATCGCAATACCAAAACCGTGCTCCATTTTCAACACTCACATTCGCTACAAATATGAGCATCATTATACTTGAAGAAGCTGAAGTTCCTATGCGATGCCCACCTTTCCCAACACCCACATGAGAGGAAAGCAAAAATCATTCGGATAATATATTTGACCTGTACATTACCACTTTCCAAGAAGTCCCTTTCAAGCTAGACTAAGTTATACTCAAAAAGGAATATAATGACATGAAACAAAGGGTGGGTTCACTAAAGTGCACCGTTAGTCTTCTTTGATCTTCATTGCCATTCTCAATAAACAAGAAGCTGAAGTTCCTATGTGAAGTTGGGCTGAAGCTTGGACAGCGTTGCATCCGATGTGGGCATTTGTTGGATCCTAAACCAAGTCCAATAACATAAAGGTATTTATTTATATATTAGTTTTTAACCTAGCCCAAATCCGATTAGATAAAGGATTTATCTACATACTATAAATATGTGTGTTATTGAGGATTTCCAACAAGAAAGAGATTATAATTTTCAGCCCTAAAAATAAAGTATACTGCCCCGTTTCTTTCCCTCATCTCTTTCATCTTCGGCTGTGTTATTCTTTTTCTTCTCGGCTTTGTGTTATTCTTTTTCTTCCTTGAGTTGATGTGCATGTGAGTTCACTTCTTGGCCCCACCAAATTTCTTCACAAATTGATTCATCTTCCTCCGTTTTTTTTGTGGATTGGTTTTCTTCTTAATAATACTAATAATATATTAGTATTATTATCTAAGCTTACATTTGGTATCAGAGCAAGTTTGTGGTCAAGATGGTTTGTAGAAAGGTTTATATGGGTCCCAAGTTTGATGGAAACATTAATTTTTCTGATTGGAGATGTCAGATGTACAATTTTTTGGTGGTCTGTGATTTAGAAAAATACGTTGATGAGAAACTTGCGGAGAATGCGGCTAAAGGGGAGAAAATCAAGTCTGCTGAAGCACTTGATTATATTTTTAATGGAGTTGAAGATGGTGTTCGGAAGAAGATTATTGGTTCTAAATCAGCACATGAAGCGTTCGATGTTTTGACAAAGACATACAGAGGTGATGACAAAGTTAAAAGAAATTATTTACAAGTTTTGACGAAGAATTTGAAAATATAAATATGGAGAAATCAGATAAAGTTTCATAGTATATCTCTCGTGTGAGCGATCTGGCTTCAGATATGAAGGCAAACGGAAATGATGTTTTATATGAAAGAGTTTGTTCGAAAATTCTTCGTTCGATGACGAAAGCTTTTCAAGGTGCTGCAGAAATAAATATGGCGACTAAAGATTAGAAGACGTTGACGGTAGCAAAATTAGAATTCGCCCTTGTTAGTCATGAGTTACTATTTGGTGAAAGATTGGAGAAAACAGAAGAAGCTGCATTGCAAAGTCAAATGAATTTGAAAAATGTAAATCATGGATCAAAGGATAATAATGGATCAACTCAAGGAAACCAAAACCATGGCGGTTGAGGTCACATGTACAACAACAGAGGTCGCGATTACAACAATAGAGGTGGTCGCGGTAACAATAATGGAGGTGGTCGTGGCTATAACAACAGTGGTAGTCATGGCTACAATAATGGCGGTGTACGAAGTTACAACAATAATGGTAATCGTGGTTACAACAATGGTGGTGGCCGTGGTTACAATAATCGAGGCAGAGGCAATTACAATTCTGGTGGCGGACAAGGAGGAAATAATTATTGGCATGACAGATCAGGTGGAGGTAATAATTACGGAGGTAACAATACTAATTGTTGTTATAACTGTTGAAAATCGGGTCATAAAATCGCTGATTGCAGATATAGAAGGGAAAATAATGGAAATTATCATGTCAATAATTATGCTGAAAATAATGTTGAAAATTCGGAAACTTTGTTATTGGTTAATAGTAGTGGAACTCAAGTGATAAAAATACATGGTATTTGGATTCGGGCTGTAGCAATAATATGTATAGGAGCAAAGAATTATTTTCAGATTTGGACGAGTCTGTTAGATCTGAGGTAAAATTTGATAATAATGTGAAAGTACCGGTGATGGGAAAAGGAAGGATCTCATTTTCATTGAAAGATTGTTCTAAAAAATTTATTTCCGATGTTTACTATGTTCCAAGTCTTCAGAAAAATTTATTAAGAATGGGGCAACTTTCAGAAAAGGGCTATGATATGAGAATTTTTAATGAAGTTTGTAGTATTGGTGATGGGCAAAGAGGACTAATAACAAAGGTAAATATGTCTCCAAATCGCTTATTCTGTTTGATGTTATATTGTGGAAATTTATCCTGCTTTAGTTCTGTAATTCAAGATGATAATTGGTTGTGGCACATGCGTTTTGGGCATGTTAATTTTGGAAGTCTTAATTATCTTGATCGTAAACGAATGGTTAATGGATTGCCTGCGATTGATGTTCATAATGGAGTTTGTGAAACACGTGTTTTGGGCAAGAAACGTAGAGATGTTTTTCCTACAGGCAAATCTTGGAGGGCAAAGAGAACGTTGGAGTTGATTCATTGCCCAAAAGTTTTTGGGCCGAAGAAGTTGCGTGTGCAATTTATGTTTTGAACATGTGCTCAACAAGAAGTGTGCGTGATAGAACTCCAGAAGAGGCCTAGAGTGGTCGAAGACTTTTTATTGGACATCTTAGGGTGTTTGGTTGTATTGCTTATTCTCATGTGCCTGATCATTTGAGAAAGAAACTTGATGACAAAAGTGAAAAGTGTATTTTTATTGGGTATAGTGATGTGTCAAAAGCTTATAAATTGTTCAACCCAGTGACAAATAAGGTTATTGTTAGTAGAGATGTGACTTTAGATGAGGTTGCTGTTTGGGATTGGTCTTCTAAAGAAAAGGAAAATTCAAGTTTTGATTCTCCAAATGCTTTTGCTCAAGATGAAGATGTTGATGTTCAAGGTGATGTTCCAACTCCTACAGCTGCACAAGGAGAAAGTTATGGGCGTCCGCAGAGACAGCGTAACTTACCAGCTAGGTTGCAAGATTATGTTGTGGGTAATGATAATGAGATATCCGATGAACATATGGTGAACTTCGCTTTATTTGCATATTGTGATCCTGTTAATTTTGATGGGGCATCTTGTGAAGGTCATTGGATACAAGCAATGGATGATGAGATTCATGCGAATGAGAAGAATAATACATGGAAGATTACTACTTTGCCAAGTAGTAAGAAGGCGATTGGTGTGAAGTGGGTTTACAAGACTAAGTACAAACCAAGTGGTGAAGTTGATCGCTACAAGGCAAGATCAGTTGCAAAAGGTTACAAGCGAAAGCCAGATATTGATTATTTTGAAGTATTTGCACCAGTTGCTAGACTTGATACTGTTTGTATGATTATTTCTTTAGCTGCACAAAATAGTTGGAAAATTTATCAAATGGATGTTAAATCGGCTTTCTTGAATGACGTCCTTAAAGAGGAGGTATATATTGAATAACCTGCAGGGTATGTTCAAAGAGGCAATGAAGATAAAGTTTACAGGTTGAAAAGAGCTTTGTATGGTTTGAAGCAAGCTCCTATAGCTTGGTACACTCGCATTGATACTTATTTTGTGGAGAATGGTTTTCAAAGATGTCCGTATGAGCATATTGTAGACACCCCAATTTCGTACCCCTGGTATGTAACATGACATGAAATATCAAGACCTGTTAAAAAGCTAAAAATGTCAAGTTATAGGGTTTAGATTGCAAAAAATGCAAAAGAAATGAAAGGATGCATGAACAGTGAATTGCAGGGAGCCTAAGTGCCAAAAATTAAAGCAAAAATGGCCCTGGGAGCTGCACCAAGACCCCTGGCGCCGCCCATGGTGTCTTTGGGAGCCGCCCCCACTTCCATTGTGGGTGGCACCCAACAGTTCCCTCTGCACTGTAGCCTTTTGTCTTCGGTGCAATTTTCTAAGCGCAGCGCGTAGTACAAGCCGATGAAGCACATAAGAAGAAATCTTAACCGCAAAAGAAGACCTTTCCCAGCCTATAAATATGAGGCCCCAGCTTCAGAATTCACAAGCAGTGAGCACACAGTTCAGACACCGTTCACGCAGTTACGCAGTGAGTTCTCCTGAGAGCGTTGTGAGATTTCCTTTTCTAGCCTCGAAGCTCCACTAAATCTTCCACAAAAACTAAAACCATCCGGTCAAAGTGAAACCTGGCTACCATGCTAGGATTCCACCCTATTCATCCGGTCCAAAAATCTCAAAGCAAGCAGTTGCTCTGCCCAAATCTAGACACCAAATCAGCGAAAAGCAAGCAGTTGCTTTGCCCAAATTTCGGCAGCAGCAAACAAACAACAACAAAAAAGCAAGCAGTTGCTCTGCCCGGTTCCCGAGGCCTGAAAAAAACTTTCGGAAGCAATCACTCTGCCCGAATCCCCGTAACAACACATCAGCAAAAAAAAAAAAAAGACTCCCTTTCCTTGAAGGACAGAGTGAGCACACCTTAAACCTGCCAGAAGCTAGTTGGTACGTGATAAAACCCCCCACACTTCAAGAGGTAGGTCATTTAAAAGTTTTATTATATAAAAGTGCTATTTAGCTTGGAAAAATGTAAGCAATATAAGCAGTTGTGTTGCCCGAATCTCTATAAGAAAATAGCACTAAAAAGAGTCATTATTATGGTCAAAATTTTATAATATATTTGTAACTCCTAAAAGGAGGCTGTGACAAGTGTTGTAATAATATATGTATAGATATATGTATATCTAAATGTTTCATTTCATCTGTTAAATAAATATAACAAAAGTATATTTTAGCCAAAAAAACTATTTTGAATCGAAAGGGCGAGTTGGGTGCCTAACACTTTCCACCTCGTAACTTAGCCTCTGAACCCTTTGCAAATCTGGTTACATTTGATTTTTCTTTCTTTTCCTTAAAATAAAGATGACGACTCTGTTTTAATATTTTGAGTCCACAATGAGGCCGGACGTATTCCATGCGCTTAAAGGTTTATTTTGAAACCACCTGCTTTTCATCAACGACGGATGGGTCGTGAAAAACCGGGGCACTCACAGTGGCGACTCTGTTAGGGACGTTGTTCTTATTTTAAAGAAAATAAAAACGAAGGGCTAGACTCATTTTCAAAACAAAAAAAAACAAGTTTTCTTTTCTTTTTGGCTAAATATGCTTATTATATTTATTTAACAATTTAAATATTGCATTTTTATATATCTGTGCAAATAACCATAAACTTGCAGCAGCTTCGTTTCGGGTACCGTTGCGAATAAAAAAATTAAAAAAAGAGAATAAAATAGGATTTCGGGCAGGACAAAAAAACTAGGGGCTTATTATTGTTTTATTTTATCTTATCTTTGCTTTATCTATTTATCCCGCACAAAATATGTAAATATTATTTAATTATGTCATTTTATTTCGGGGATTAAGACCAATTTGTAATTAATAAAATAGATATATTCTCCACTTTTCTTTCTATTTCTTAATCTGAATTGCCGTTATGCTTGCTCGCGCCGTCTCTTCGAGGACTCAAACTAAATATGCCGAGAAAATCCACAAAGAACAGAAAGACGGACCATATCTGCTTTATTTACTGCTTTATATCTGAAAAAAGAAGAAAAAAAACTTTATTGCTTTTTAGATACCGCACACACGTAGAAATATTCTGAATTGCTACCCTACATCATGGTCAGTCTACCCCCTCCATCAGCCAACGTTAATTGCATATCGTTTCTTAGGACACTTCATCGACCGATCGGTTTTTATATCTTTAAATTATTGACCAATCTCTATTGCAAAAAAAAAAAAAAAATGCACATGAGTTGACCAATAATTTTTATGATATTCGACCTAGACCATTTGAATGGTGGACCTCGAAAAGAGTATAGGCCATTCGCCTGAGATCAATCCGATCTTGGGCAGTCGAAAGGCAGGTGGAATACTCTACACTGTGGAGAAAGAATCCACTATTCCAGGAATAGTCCTAAGACTGTCAAAACAAAGCGGGTGCTTGTCCGATCAATTTTAAGGAAAATGAATGAATAATAATAATAATAATTTTAATAACAAAGACACATTGTACTCAGAACCCAAAAAGGCTTCAGCCAATCCGTTCTGATACCTCCAACCGCTTTTCCTCATAAACCTGGCCCAAATTTGGAAAGGCTGAGATAACACTGGTCGACTAATACGAGATACAGACACATGGATCAGATCAGAAAATAGCAGGGTCAGATCAGAAAAAGTCAGAATCAACTCAGAAGATACAGATTTGGGCAGAATGATAGTTGAAAATGAACAGTCTACCGTGGGTACTGATACAGGGGCTCCAGGGTACGCTCCAAATCTGACTATGCAACAATGGCTAGATCAAAATTTGGATGCATGGAATGATCGTTTACTATGCCAGATAGCAAACCTCATGCAAGGTCCAAAGCCCAACGTTGAGGGAACCACTTTCCCTGCAACCCCTCAAAAGCATCTACTTCTCATGCTCCTCTAAACCCAAACCCTTAGCCAAACACTAACCTTCCACCAACCGCCAACGCCCCAATCACCAATTTCTCACCAAATACTTATTACCAAACTTTCAACCCTTTCCTACCAAACCCACCATATCCTTTCCTAAACACCAATATACCCCAAAATCCAAGTGGCCTCCCATTTCCATCACTAACCCACTCCAAAACAACTCATATATGGACCCCAAAGCTATACCCAGCCGAGACAAGTAATGACCTATCTACCAATCAATGATTTTGGTCGTTAGGCAGAAGCTGCAAATATCCCATCTCCTCAAAATCCTTCCCAAATACCACAGCCCAAAATGAACCCAGTTATTCCTAATCCTTCCAACATATACCAAAACCCAGCACCTCCTCCCACCAAAATAGAGGCAGACATGGAGAACCTAAAAAGTATGGTGCTCAAAGTTCTAAACAAAGGATAATTTTCTACGCAAGCATTAACGCTGCAACCTTCAGCCATACTACCCTCAAAATTCAAAATGCCCGATATAGAAAAATTCGATGGGACTCGATGCCCTATCTCCCACCTAAAATCTTATTCTACTGGCATGCAGTCAAGAGGGACTAGTTTTGAAACTATGGCCTCTGATTTCCACCTTACCTTGATAGGGGCTGCCAAGCAATGGTTAATGCTAGCATATAATAGCATCATGGGCATTTGGGACCAAATAGCAGAAGAATTCTTAAAGAGGTACAAAGACAATACACCTCTAAAAATAAAAGAGATATTGAGGCATGCACCCAAAGAGAAAAAGAAACCTTTGCAGAATTTGAAGCCAGGTGGAAGAGGAAAGTTGCCCAGACTTTGGACAGACTTGATCCATCTGAATCAGTCCGGTTGTTTATAAAAAACCTCCAGCCAATTAATCTTGAGTGCATGAGGTACCTTCCTACGGCGATTTCAATGGCATCATGGAAATACGAATCCGCATCGATGAAGAAATATGCATAGGGTCCCTAGAAATTAATACACCTCCAAGTTCATTATGTGACTCTGTATCGGAGGAAGCATCTACGGAAGAAGTCAATGTTGTCGAAAGAATCCTAACTGAAAAGTACAATAATATGCCATGGTCATATGGGATAAATAAGTCTGTCAATTCTGTTGAGGGAAATAGTGACACTAACAAAAGCTGCATAGGACCTTACAAAGGAAACAAAAGGCATTATGATGAACTATACGCTCTAATGTCATTGATACTACAAAGGTTAAATGCACAAGAAGTCCTTAAGCCCCTTGAGAACTATAAACCTCCAAACCCATTACCCGCCAAATGGAGCCACAACAAATACTGTGAATACCACCAATCTAGTGGTCATATCATCGACAAATGCTTTTCACTCAGGAATGCTATCCAAAACCTTATTGATGATAAAATCATTGAGAAACCGCACCCATGATTGATTCTGATTAAAAAAGTGATCAAGCATCGCCCGAGGAACAACATTGAGAAGGAATTTCGATAGGGCAGAACGTTAGTACAAGAAGTTATCGGCCACTCAGGAAAAGACAAGGGAAGACTTTTAGACTCATAGAACCCTAGCATACCCTTTTGTGTACACCTCCAGAAACGTTTTTTCCTTCGAACCTCCTTTTGCCAAATAAATCTTCGGGAGACAACTTTTTTCAACTCAGCGTCGGTTTTCGTAGAATTTATATATATATCTTTATCTTTTTCAGGTCACCTATTCCAAGTATCCATGGAGAGGTTTTCTTCTTAGGATGATAAATTGACTCGCTTAAAAACACCTAAATCCACATGAGTTGATAATGAGTCATTCAGAAGATATGGACCCACAAACTATATGAACACATGAAAATCCCAAGCAGGCAAGTCGTCTTGATCGAATCACCTTCGACCCATTGCGGCCGAGCTATTAGTAGCATAATGGGGCTTTCCACAATACACCAAAACCTCTCCAAAAACCTGGAACCCTTTTTCAAGATCACCATCTACCAAAAATTAAGACCTTCCAAAATCCCTAACCAAACAACTATCCCCATGATCCTGCTTCCCAAAACTGGGGTTGTATCACTTTTTTATATCCATCAAGAATAATTATCGCTTTGTCCCAAAAGGAGATATTGCCCCAACTGCTATGATGATGCTCCGAAAAGAAAAAAAAGAAAAAAAAAGAAAAAGAAAAAAATCTCTCTGGAGCAAGTCCATCATTTGTCCATCTCCCTCTTACCCAAAACTAGTTTGGGGACTTCTCGGGGAAAATCAACACATATGCTTTTTAGATATGGATCAAAGGAAAAAGAAAAGCCCGCCATACCCAAAGCCAAAGCCATACCCAAAGCCAAAAAACTACCATACTCAAAACCAAAAACCAATTACCCATCTAGAACCCACAGCTTGAAAAGCCAACCAACGATCAAACTTTTGATCACCTTTGTTAAACAGAAACAAATTCCATGAAAAGACCTTCTAACCAGAAATCTCAAAACCAATCCATCCCCAAAAATGTAAACAGTACACCTTGAACCAGTCGCGATCAACATCTCTGTTTCAATTGGTTATAACGTGATCTGAGTTGAATATGGACTCCTTGCTAAAACACACAAAAACATCAAAAGATAATTACTAAGTAGGGTCCATAAACTCCCAAACCGGGTGATACTCGGCAATAAAATAAACTCTGAATCCTGACTTTCTTTCTTGTTCATTAGAGTCATCCTTATATCATGTGCCTTTGATTCTCTCGAAAAGAAAAAAAGAGAGAGAAAAGAAAAAAGAAAAGAAAAAGAAGAAGAAGAAGAGAAAAGTCCACCTAGGGGCTTTCCCTTCATCCAATTCTGGAATTATTCCTCATTCATATCCATAAAAACGTATCACTTGAGTATGCTAGGGCTTTCTATCCCACTTAAAAAAAAAATAAAAAAATTGTTAAGTCACCCTGGGGATTTTCCCACCGAAGTCATGAGTCTTGTCCATGCATTTTTCCTATCCCATGCTCCCTGAGCCAAGATTTTTTGGTCATAACAGAAGATGCTCCAGTTAGGAAATCTCTGAAAAATCTGATTCCCGCTACAAGCAAGATAAGAAAAGCTATTCTTGGACATAGTATAAAGAGAAGGCATTTTGGAAACGCATATCAACTGAGAAAGTTATGCCTCAACTTTATTGAGCAAGGACTTCTTGGGATGGGATGGTCGGATAACTTATTATGCCTAAATTTGAATCCAAGGTTATCATACATAACCTGTAAAGGTGGCAAATCGGTCGTGCTGGGCTGTTATCGGGCCAGCACGATAACAGCACGACACGATAAATACGAACACGAACACGGCACGATAAGCTTATCGTGCCTAATATTAAAACTCGAACACCACACGATAAAAACACGAAAAGTACTGCACGACACGATAAGCAAAAAAACATGATTTATTTAGTCAGGCCCGTTAAACCCAATAAACATTATAAAATATATAATTTTGATTTTTTAATACATATTTTGAAAATTTATCAATATAAATAGTCAAGTAGTTTAAAAGTCATAAGTTTTCAAATGATAAAAACTATGAAATAATCATGAAAAAAAGCCAGAAAGAGGCTCACTCTCACGGATATGGCATTGCTGTCATGAAATCCCTTGATCAAAGATCCATTGATCCCTGCGCGAGTTCTTCAATCCGTATGTCTTAACGATTCTCAGTATGGGGCAAGACTCTCTTCATTAAAAACTTTGAGAAGTGGCAGCGAGAGTCCACCCTGAGATATGGCTAAATGGGAAAGGTGTCCGTAGCTTGAGTAGGTAAACTGGTTAGACAGAAGGTGTGAATTGAAAGAAGTGAATAACCCCTAGTAAATTTTAAAAAAATATATTTTTAAAACATATATATTTTAGTTATCGTGTCTTACCGTGCTTATCAAGTCAGCCCGATAACAACCCATTTTTTATCGTGTCTTATCGTGTTGGCCTTATAACGGCCCGAATCCGATAAGTCCCAGCCCAAACCCTATAATTTCGTGTTGTTTTCGGTCAGCCAATCGTGTCATGCCTCAATTTACCACCCCTAATAACCTGTTGCAGAATTGATACACTACTAGAGGGTCTCTCATAATTCCTACAAGGCGGGTAGATGGTCTCGGATACACTCTGCCCCTACCTCCCTTTTGATGCTAGACTAGTTGTCTACCAAATTTTTGTCCAGGATGCCAAAGGTTGGGAAACTCACTTATAAGGTTGAGCCATTTGTTTCGCTTTAGCATCGCACTGATTTCTCTAAGTTCCATCAGATCTTACTGATTGACTGCCGTGTTATCTCGTCCAATGGGCTTGGTCTTTGAAACCCTTCCTTACTTTCTTTGCCAAAACCATGATACTTTGTTACCCAATCAAAAGAAAAAGAAACGTGAGACCCCATTAAATTTCTTCACTGAAAAACCCCACCACCAGAAACCAAACAAACTTATATATGTCACACCTCTTACGATTATGGCCAAAGCTTCGAGTAAACCCTAACAAAGCTACAACCTCAGCCATTTCACTTACCAGCCAAGAAGTACAGTGTGTTTAACAGATTAGTTTTGCTTAAAGGTCAATCATGTACATGCACTATTAGCTAGTGTCTAAATGTAGACAAAATTACAAGGTGGTGGAGTAAGCATTTTAGCAAAATTGTTTCGCGCCATTATATATGTTCTCGAAACTTTCCCCACATATTACTGACCTTATTGTCGCCCCTGGAAAAGCAGCATCGCTTTTCCTTTGCTAGGAAAAGTGCATTTTAAAAATACTTCATTCCCTATGCTGGGGAAAACCCGTTTTAAAAGTGGCATCGCTTTCCCTATGATGGGGAAAACCCATTTTAAAAAGTGGCATCGCTTTCCTATGCTGGGGCAAGTGCGTTTTAAAAAAGTTTCATCGCTTTCCCTATGCTGGGGAAAACGTGTTTTAAAAAGTTGCATCGTTTTCCCTATTATGGGGAAAGCCCGTTTTATATAGTTGCATCTCTTTTCCTATGCTAGGGAAAGCCCGTTTTAAAAAGTGGCATCGCTTTCCCTATGCTGGGAAAAGCGTGTTTTAAAAAAGTTGCATTGCTTTCCCTATGTTGGGGAAAACACGTTTTTAAAGATAGCATTGTTTTCCCTATGCTGGGGAAAACCTGTTTTAAAAAGTTGTATCGCTTTTCTATGTTGGGGAAAGTCCGTTTTAAAAAATCGCATCGCTTTTCCTATTCTGGGTTAAGTGCATTTTGAAAAGCAGCATCACTTTTCCTTTGCTGGGAAAAGCGCATTTTAAAAATTATGTCTTTCCCTATTCTGGGGGAAACTCATTTTAAAAAAAAAAATCGCATCACTTTTCCTATTCTGGGTTAAGCGCATTTTGAAAAGCAGCATTGCTTTTCCTTTGCTGGGAAAAACGCGTTTAAAAAAATACTTCTTTCCCTATTCTGGGGGAAACTCATTTTTAAAAAAATCGCATAACTTTTCCTATTCTGGGTTAAGCGCATTTTGAAAAGCAGCATCACTTTTCCTTTACTGGGAAAAACACGTTTAAAAAAATACTTCTTTCCCTATTATGGGGGAAACTCATTTTAATTTTTTTTTTAAAAAATCACATCGCTTTTCCTATTATGGGTTAAGTGCATTTTGAAAAGTTGCATCGCTTTCCTTATGCTGGGGAAAGTCCATTTTAAAAAGATGTATCGCTTTCCCTATGCTGGGGAAAGCGTGTTTTTAAAGATTGCATCGTTTTCCCTGTGCTGGGAAAAGCCCATTTTAAAAAGTGGCATCGCTTTCCCTATGCTGGGGAAAGCGCGTTTTAAAAGTTGCATTGTTTTCCCGATGCTGGGGAAAATGTGTTTGAAAAGTGGCATCGCTTTCCCTATGATGGGGAAAGTCCGTTTAAAAAAAATGGCATCACTTTCTCTAAGCTGTGGAAAGCGCGTTTTAAAAGTTGCATCATTTTCCCTATACTGGGGAAAATGCATTTGAAAAGTGGCATCGCTTTCCCTATGCTGGGGAAAGCGTCCTTGGGCAGTTTTCGTCTTTTTCTCAAAACCCTAGATAGTATAAATAAAACCCTAAATCTACAGCTTTGGGGGGATCCGTTTTTAGGTTAATTTAGGCTGCTCTTGAGCACTTTCAAGAGATAGAAACACTTTCTAATTTATTTTTATTTCAATTGTTGAAGATTGAAGATGCTCCAATTCATTCATATGTTGTGTTCATCGTCTGCGATGAACTAATTTTCCACCATAGGTATTGGAGGTAATCTTGTATCGATTTTTTTTATGTGTTAATATAATTTCATATAATTTTAGAATTGTTTTGGATCTGCAAGAGCTATCATTATTTTTCAGACCTTGCAATTTAGTTCTTGGTATTTTGTAGCATAAAGATATAGCACAAAATCCAATAGCCCTTTTTGAGAACTTGTTTTTATTATAATTTTACACACTCTATCTATAAGATGCGAGAGCCCGTAAATAGCTAGGTGAATTAAGGTTGCTATAAGTTGTGAGAACTCATAGTAATTAAACTAGTATTATCGGCTACCCTAGGTGAATTATAGGAAATTAGATAGAGTGGATTAACCGAGCATGTGGATAAATAGAGTGAAATTACAATCCTAGCCTTTTCACTTTTGGCAAGTTCTCACATGGCCGCCCCTCCATGGAAACAATGAGAAAAGAGTTCCAAACTTTCGGCCTTAAGGCAGCAGTTACCCTAGGCCATTTGGATTCTAAGCATGTGCTGATACAAACTTATCATGAAGCCGATTTCCAGCGCCTTTGGATCAAAGATCAATGGTTCGTTGGCTCTTTTCCAATGCGAGTCTTTAAGTGGACTCCCTCATTCAGACCTGACGTGGAGAGTCCTATTGTTCCCGTATGGTTTGTGTTTCCAAATCTCCCCATATTTTTGTTTAATAAGCATGTTCTTTTCTCGATTGCTAACATGATAGGTACTCCGTTGATTATTGATTCTCACACTGCCAATCTTACAAGGCCGAGTGTGGCTAGGGTTTGTATTGAAGTTGATCTCACCAAGCCAATACCAAGCAGATTGTGGATAGACTGTGGCCCTTCATCGGGTTTTTGGCAGTCCATTGAAGCTGAGAGACTCCCTCAATATTGCACTTATTGTCATCGTCAGGGCCATGATGGAGATGCCTGCAAACTCTACCTTCACCATCTTAAAAATGGCACAGAGTCGGCCAGACAATCCGGAAAAGTTAATACCTCTAGTAACCTTGAACAGCCGCATGTCCATAAGGCCTCCAATCCCGATATTGATTCTACCAAAAAGCTTACTTCTCAGGTTTGGAAACCTAAAACCCAAGGATCTGATCCCAGTTCAAGCGCCACAGAGAAAATTAATATTGATTTAGTTGCCCCGTCGGGTGAAGACCCTCCAGTCAGTATTCAAGATAATAATATCCCGACTCATATTAATTCCTCCCCTATTAATCAAGACCCGATCCCAAGAAATTCTGATATAGCCCATCAAGTATGTTCTGGTGGTGAACCTTCTGGCCCATCCCATGATAATTCTCAGATTGTTGATGAAACGGATACTCACCAAACCAAGCTACCCGAGCCTTCTCTCTCCCCTAATCGGTTTGCGGTCCTGGAAACTATTGATGAAGAGGGTAACTTATTGGATAATTCCAATGTTGAAGCTCTTAATCTGGAAGCTCCCAACAGGAAGAAAAGAGGTCGTAAACCTTCAGCCATTCCTTCTACTGATTGAGCTACTCGTTCCCAAGTGCATGATAAAAGCCAAAGCAGTCATCCTCCCTCGGTTTCTCATGACGATTAACTGCCTCTTTTGGAATCTTCGTGGGGTGGGCAATGACTCCACGGTGTCCCGTCTTAAAAAGTTGATCAAGCTTCATAACATCTCCTTTTTGGCCATTAGTGAACCTATGATAGACTGCTCTAAGCTTCCTTTTATTGCTCACCGTCTTAAATTTTAGTATTTTTTTAGTAATACGGCTCGTAGTATTTGGATTTTGGTGAAAGCACCACACGTGGCCTAGGCATGCTTATATTTCTTTCGTTTATGCTAAGTATTTGGCTTCTGACAGACAGGATCTATGGAGTGACATAATTGACCTGGGCAGTGATTTTCAGGATACCCCTTGGTTGGTGGGAGGGGATTTTAACATAATTTTGGCGGCTCATGAAAAAATAGGGGGACAAGGTTCGGACAGACAAGGTTCTTCTGATTTTCAGGCTGCTTTAAATGCGGTTGGCCTCACTGATCTTAGGTATAATGGCAGTAGATACACGTGGTGTAACCAGAGAGATGGTCCGCCCACCATATTCCAGCGTATTGACAGAATGGTTTGCAACTTCAGTTGGACTTCCTTCTTTGCTTCGACGAAAGTTGATCATCTCAATCGCACTTGTTCTGACCACTCTCCTCTCTGGTTAGTATTGAGCAGCAATCGCATATTAGATCCTCGCAATTTCGCTTCCAAAATATCTGTTTATCTCATCCCACTTTCCTTGACACGGTTGAAAAGGCTTGGGGTAGCACCTCTCACAGTCGGCCAATGGTGAATTTTTCTTTAAAGCTTCGGACAGTGAAGCATGCTCTAAAAGCTTGGAATAAATCAACTTTTGGCAATATCTTTCAAGCTATCAAAGAGGCGGAGGATGATGTCTTGGAGAAAGAATTAATTTATGAGGACCAGAATACTGAGAGTAATCGTGAAGCTCTCCATCTTGCTCAAGCAAATCTGAGACATAAACTCAAATCGAAAGAGGATTATTGGCGCCAAAAACCGTATCTTAAGTGGCTTAAGGAAGGGGTGGGTAATACTAAGTTGTTTCACGCTTCGGTTAAGCAGACACACAACATGTTGTCTATCCATCAGATCACTGATATGCATGGTAATGAGCTTCACACTGATGCAGAAATTAAGGCTGCCGCTATAGACTTCTTTAAAGAGCAACTTTCCTCTTGTGAAACCTATGATTCTGACTTACTTAACGTCATCCCCAGCTTGATCACCACTGACCAAAACAACTTGCTCTCATCTCTTCCTAATATTGAGGAGCTCAAGGACGTTGTTTTTTCTCTCTGTGGGGATAGCGCGGCTGGGCCAGATGGTTTTAATGGTAAGTTTTATATAGCTTGCTGGGAGATTATCTCTCAGGATCTTCATTTGGCTGTTCTGGAATTCTTTGCAGGCTTTGATCTCCCCAAATCTTGGACCAATACATCTCTTCTTTTGCTCCCTAAATCGGACTCGGTTTCTTCTTTCAAGGATCTTAGGCCTATTAGCCTTTGTAACTTCTGCAACAAGGTTCTCACAAAGCTTATTTCCTCTCGACTTTCCAGCATTCTCCCCTCAATTATATCGGAAAATCAAAGTGCCTTCACAAAGGGTCGTCTTATTCAGGATAACATTCTTCTTGCTCAAGAATTATCCCAGCACTTGAGGAAAAAAGTGAATGGATCTAATGTGATTATCAAGCTTGACATGGCAAAAGCTTTTGACCGGGTCAATTGGTTTTTCTTAATTAAAGTCCTTCGTAAGTTTGGCTTCGGTGAATTCTTTATTGACATGATTTGGCGTATCATCTCCAACAATTGGTTTTCTGTTCTGATTAATGGTAGCTCGGCGGGTTTCTTTCCTTCAACTCGGGGAATTCGACAAGGCGATCCTCTCTCCCCTAGCTTATTCATTATTGCTGCTGAAGTTCTCAATAGGGGTCTAAATGATCTTCAGGCTGCTCATCCTCGCTATGCTTATTCCACCTCCAGCGGATGTCCTATAATCTCTCATCTCGCCTTTGCTGACGACGTGGTGATTTTTTGCAATGGCAACAAGCACTCTTTAGTCAAGCATCAGGATCTTCTCTCTTCCTATGAGCGTTGTTCAGGCCAACTCATTCATGCTAAAAAAGTTGCTTTATTGTCTCCTCCTCCACTACTGTTTCCAGGATATGTAATATTCGGCGTCATATTGGCTTCCCTTCCCGTTCTCTTCCGATTATTTATCTTGGCTGCCCTATTTTCGAGGGAAGGAAAAAGAAGAGTTTATTTGACCAACTTATTGAAAAGCTCCAAGTCAAAATTAATTCTTGGGCTAGTGCTTTCTTGAATCAAGCCAGGAAGGTTAGTCTCATAAATTCGGTCCTCCATTCGATCCTTATGTATCAAATTGCGATCTTAGATCCCCCTGTATACACCATTCGTCTCATCAATAGAATTTTGTCTAATTTCTTATGGGGTTCCTCTGATAGTAAACTCAAAGTTCACTGGATTGCTTGGGACAAGTGCTGCCAGCCAACTAATGAGGGTGGTGTGGGTATTCGCGCTATTTTCGATATTGTGCAAGCTTATTCTATTCAATTGTGGTGGCGTTTCGGATTCTAGTCCAGTCTTTGGTCCTATTTCATGCTGCAAAAATATTGTGGTTCAGACCATCCTCTCATTGCCTCTTCGGCTGGTTCTGGAATTTGGCGTCGTATGTGTTTAGCTCGTCCTAAGGCAGAAAGCCGCATAGCCTGGATTGTGGGTCAAGGTAACTACTCCTTATGGTATGATAATTGGTCTCTTACATGCTGTCTCTCTCAACCCACGGATTGTCCCTATAATCAGGTTAGGGAGATTTTTGTTTCTCCTAACCAGCTTTCTCCTCTTTCTCATAGTCGTGTGGGTTTCAATGTTGTTGGCTTGATTCATAAGCTGGGTATTACTCTTAATAATGCTCACTGCCCTTGTTGGACCGCTAATGTGAATGGTAAGTTTTCCCTTACTTCTGCCTGGGAGGTTGTTCGTTTTCCTTCAAGTCAAATGGTCTCGGCTAAATTTATCTGGCATAAATTTCTTCCCAGACACATCAGCCTATTCATGTGGAAATTATGGATGTGCAAACTGCCCATAGACGAGAATATTATTCGTACAAGTATCCAAATGGCCTCTCGTTGTTCCTGTTGTCGGTAAGGTGAATCTGAGACTTTCGCTCATGTGTTTTTAAACAGCTCGGTTGCCTGTTATGTTTGGTCCTTCTTTCATAATATGGGTTCAGTTCCGGTCCATCTTAATTCCATTGCCCAAGTTTGCTTCAACTGGTGGTTCCATGATCCAAATTCCTCCATTTATATCATTGCTCCTTCCATTATTCTTTGAGAATTATGGAATCATAGAAATTGGGCTCGCTTCGACAACACTCATAGTTCGGCTGTCTTTATTGTTGCTCAAGTTAAGTAGCTTATCTCTCTCAACTTGCAATCTGCTGGATTCTTAGTCTCCTCTTTGTCCTTTGGTTCCTCTTTTCCCCGGCCCAAACACCATCGTTTGAGATCTATTCGATCTGTTTCTTGGATTAAACCCCATGCCGATTTCATCAAGCTTAACTCAGATGGGGCCTGCCGAGGAAACCCGGGCAAGAGTGCAGGTGGAGGTGTGGTCCGCAATAGTGCTGGAGATGTTATTTATGCCTATGCCTCGGCTTATGATGAGATGTCTAGCTTTTCAGCTGAGTGCCATGCTCTTTATAATGGGATGTCCTGGATCCAGGCTAATGATGTGCAGAAAGTGGTCGTTGAAATTGATTCCAAAGTTCTTTTTGAATGTCTTTCTGGTTCAGCCTCCTCTCCTTGGAACTGCAGATATCTGGTTCAGGCGATCAAAAAAATTATCTCCTCTTTGCATATCTCTCTCTCTCACCTCTTCAGAGAGGCCAATTCGGTGGCTGACGCTCTGGCCAATTATGGTTGCGATTCTGGTCAAGATCATTTTTTCTTTTCCATGGATGCCCTCCCCAGCCAGGTGCGTGGCCTAGTTATTCTTGACAAGGAAGGCACGCCTTACATTAGGTCCACTTGATCTTGTTTGATGTTAAGTTTTTCTTTGCTTTGCCTGTTTGTATTTTCCTTTCTCGAGGTCAGGTTCCTCCGTCCTCTCTCTTATAAGGGCAAAGCTGGTTGTCCCCCTCTCGCTTGTTTCTATTTTTTTAATTTAATAAAATCTCACAGGGTGCCGCCCATGTTTCTCTGGAAAAAAAAATTCTTGTTTACTTTGTATTGCTTAGTTTTAGTAATCATCGTACAATTTCGATTATATAGATAAAGTCATTAAATCCCTAATTTTAGTACTTAGGAAAATTTACGTCAAAATTGTTTATGTAAGATGCATACTTGTGCTTACGCACTATATTGTTTTTGCAAGATTCATACTTGTGCTTACGTACTATATCACTTGTGGACGACCAGGTACTCTTGCTCGTTGCACTTTTTTCCCATCAAAGGTCATGGTCTAGGTAAATGTCCATGCACCCCTAAGAATTCATCTTGTGGGCTAGTCTAAGGTTGTATATCCATCCACACCAAATCTAGGGGATTCTGTAAATTAAATTTCTCATGGACTAACACCAAAGGAATATGAATGAATCTCAAGACATTCTTTAGAACTTTTAACCCATTGAGTTATTACTCAACATGTTTAATTAGTGACAATAATTATTCTAATTTCATATAGTATACATGCTTTGGAATTTTTATAATAAATAGATAATTTTTTTCGCATCGCCAACCACCTTTCATCTCGCCTCTTGCCCATAAAGGGATCTCACCCGCTTCTCGCCTCTCACCTTTAATTACTATGCGTTTGGTTGCAATTTCCAATTAAGTTCCAAAACACTATCAAACTATGCATGAATAGACCCGTGACCTGAACGACATAAATAAATGAACAAATTAAAACGTCCAATAACCTCCATGTCTGAGTTGGTAAGGCGTGACCATTGTGGGAATCCAAACCTTCGGTTAATGTTTTCGTACAAACATATATGAATATTACATTTTTTGATAAATATTTTTTTTTTCTTTCTTGCCTGAGCATCACTGGTTTTTGGAACCATTATGCCTGGGATAGAAAAGGGGAACTGCCAAAAAATCACCAAGAGCGGGATTGGCCATAAACACAAAACCCACGAATCTCAAGCTCCTTGCAGTGTCAATAATGGATGCGATAGTTGAAGTCCAACAGTAAAAGCCTGATGAGAATGTGTAGATAAGAATACTGCCTTGCACAACAATGACGTCTAATGCCTCATGATGATAACACTCTTCTACAATATCTGAGGTCCTACAAAATGTTCCATTCACTTTTACTTGTAATTCTGGCCAAAACCAATTTATATTGCAATGAAAAATTATATCACCAATTATAGATAATCAACTAAGATGAGAGATAAGGAAAGGAAATCATTTCCACACAGTTTTACTACATGAAGCATCATGTACAAATAAGTTAAAACATGTAGTCATGGAATGCCTTCATTGAAAGAGTGGAGTAAAACGAATCAGTGGGGCGGGCCAAGCTGCAAAATGGCGGACTCGACACTCGGCGGGGCGAGGCTGACCAACCCGCAAAATATCGAAATAATTACGACTATAGATACATTTTATGTTGTGAAGCTGATTGGAGAATTTTTCGATTTGAAATACAGTACAAAATACCCTATAAGTTTTTATCTTCCGAATCAACAAAATGTTGTGTTCTCAGATTTTGATAAAATTGACTTTTTGATGAATCGGGAATCAATTAAGCAAAACATGTTTTTGGGATGAATGAAAGCTAATAAAAAATATGAAGAATCAAAGGAATTGACATATGCAAAATTTGCCAAAAAAATGTTTGGAATTCACAATCATGTAAATAGACTGTAAGAATAACTGGTCAAGTAATTGGACGAATTTTATTTGTTCTTCTTGAATATGGTGATTTGAACTATTTGAGATGCGTAGTACGTGGAGCCACTTCCTATGATTATTTATTATTTATGTTTAACTAATAGGGTGCAATATCGTTTTTTTTCGAGATGATTGCTATGCATTAGGATTGTTAAATTATGATAAAAAGTATATCGATGGGATCATTGAGGTTAGCCAATGAGCATCAAACCAATCCTTAAGAACTCTTTTTTCCATGCTTTTATCATCTGGTCCATGAGTCGACCTGAGGTAGTTTGGGATATGTGTTGGTCATATCTATTTAGTGACATTCTGTATAATCAATGAAATTTGTTTCATCATCAAGTTATGTAACAATTACTACTTGTACAAATTTTGATTTGTTGTGTATCTCTATTTTTATGATTTATATATTGAATGATTGCAATTAAATGAGGATCAAATCAGAAACTATGCTCTTGTGAAGGTTGAGAAGATTTTAAGGGACATTAGAAGTAGTCTCAGTGAGTTCCAAACTATGAATCTGTTTTTCAATTTATTGCGTAATAAATCGTTACACGATGAAATATGTTATGATTCATTAAGCTTGGCAGAAGAACACAATAAATTTGTGTCAAATTTGAATGATAAGCAACACCATGTTTATGAAATTATTATCGAATCAGTTAATTCAGATATTGGAAGGATTTTCTTTTTGTATAGTTATGGATGTACTGGGAAAACATTCATCGAAAAACTCTATATGCTGGGGTTGAGAGCAAAATGAGAGATCATATTAAACGTGACATCGAGTGGTATAACTTCTCTTTTGTTACCCGATGGTAAACTTGCTCATTTGTGATTTTTAATTTCTTTTAATTTGAATAAAGATTCAACATGCAATATAAAACAAGATGGGCCTCTTGCCGAGCTTATATTGAAGGCCAAACTAATTGTATGGAACGAGGCACCAATGATGCATAAACATTGTTTTGAAGCATTGAATCATGGTGTGAAAGATATCATGAAAGTTATACATCCATCTAAATGTAACAATTGTGTTTGTAGAGATTTTTGATAGATATTGCCACTAGGGGTGAGCTTGGTCCGGTTCGGTCCAATTTTTTGGAAAAAAAATAAGAAAACCGGGACCAGACCAATAGTCTGGTTCTTAAAAAATTTAGAACCAGGACCAATCCAATATGTTTGAGAACCAATGCATTGGTCCGGTCCAGAACCAATCGAAGACGTACGAGAACCAGGACCAGCCCAATACGATGGTTATTTATTTTTTTCGTGAACACATAATAAACAACATATTTGTAGCTACTGGAACATGACATTGAAGCTTTCCTTGAAGATGCCATAAAATTCAGAATAACTGCTTTAATAAAGCAAAGTTTGTGTTATCTAGTCAAAGCCACATTCTATAATATTCACAATAACATTGTTGGCTTTGTAGCCTAACATGAAAATACATCCTAATTATGTTTCTTTATACATTAACATCAATAATCATCCATATCACATCAACAAAAATCCCCTGGTAAGCTTCCCTATTATGCCTTGAGAAGGAAACCGAGGTCTTATTTACTTTTGGAACAACAATGATGGTAACATAATTAAATAGCGCACAAAAAAGAAGAATCAAACACAACAAAGTAATCAACAGAGTAACAAATTAAATCAAGAGAGTGAGAGTGAGAGTGAATAGAACTTACACAATATACTGTGGTCGCCATTGATCTCAGTGACATGTTGAAGGCTTGAAGCAGCTTCGCCGAATGTCTGTGGCAACTAATAGGCGGTGACGATTAGAGAGAGAAAAGCTAACCTTGAAGTCAAAGCCTGTCGTCGCTGGCTCGCTGCTACGGTGCTGCTTGCTTAAGCTTGAAGTCGCCGAAGCTTGAATCCTCGAGGACGAAGAATCTGCTGTCGCTACCTCGCTACCTTGCTGCTAGGGTTTCAACTTTCAATTGTGAAGGGACGAAGAATCAGTGAAGAATCGACGAAGAATCGATGAAGAATTGACGAAGAATCGACGAAGAAATCACAGATTCATTGCTCACTCAGTCTTTCCCTTTTTCGCTTTGAGTTTGGCTCTGACGGCGAAAAAAATGAAAATAGCTATTTGCGGATTTAGGGTAGGAAATTATAATTAATATATATAGTTAATTAATTAATTAATTAATATACACACATTTGGGTCGGTTCGGTCCGATTCTGTTATTTTTTTTGTTCTGGAACCGGGACTGACCCAAATGTCCGGTTCTGTAAAAAATTGGATCCAGGACCAAACCAAAGTATTGGTCTGGTCCAGTTTTGACTGGTTCGGTCCGGTTTCAAGAAACTCATGCACACCCCTAATTGTCAGTGATTCCAAAGGAAAGTAGACAAGACATAGTTCATGTTACGTCATCGTATCTGTGAAGGGATTGCACTATATTGAGGTTGACAACTAACATGCGATTACAAAGTTTTTTTTATAAATAAAAGGTTGGAGGGGACATAGACCTTACTCCAACTCTTATTTTTTATTATTTTAATACTTTGAAAGGCTACAATTATAGATATATGATGCCTTTAGTGTGACTAGAACAACTAGTGTCTCTGGTGAGACTTTGAATACCTGACCTTTCGGTTGAGAGTAGTGATGTATCTGGGTGCCTCTGGTAGGGCTTGAATACTCGACCTCTCCGTTAAGATAAGTGAGCAGCTAAATAGGGCTTTGGGTAAGGCTTGAACAACAACATTGCCTCTGAAAAGGCTTGAACACCTGACTTTTTTTATTGAAAATTGTAAAGTCCAGAGTGTCTCTAGTGAGACTTGAACACCCGACCTTTCTATTATGAGAAGTGAGTAGTACCAGTTGAGTTAGAGCTCGTTGGTGTGAGATTATAAAGTATGGGGTCCAACGAGAGTTCTAAAGAAATGTAACTTTTTGCTGATTGAATTGTGAAGATTGACGATGTGAAAATTTGTGAACCAAATAACGATGGTGCTTTTATTGATATTCTCGATCAATTGCTAAAGGAATTCGACGATCCAATTGCTGCAATTGCACAAAATACATATCCTTCATTTTGGAAGCAACCTTGATGACTCATCATTTTTGGTAGAGATAGTTATTTTGGCTCGACTCTTGATGTGGTTAATTCAATAAATGATTACATGGTATCAAAGAACACTGCCGAATGAAGACTGTATTTGAGCTTAGATTCTCCGTGTCATTCTAATAGAAACGTTGATTTTTTGAATGATAAACATACTCCTGAATTTTTAAACAAAATTTCAAATTCTGGAATCTCAAATTATAAGTTGAATTTAAAGGTTGGAACTCTAATAATGTTGTTTCGTAACATTAATCATTCCCTTGGGTTATTACAAGACTGAGAAACCATGTTTTAAAAGGTTGAGTTCTTTCAAAAGGCCATTCTGGTGGTGCTATTTTGATTCCAAGAATGTTACTGACACCATCTCGATCCCATTCAAATTTCAAATAAGATAGTTTTCGTTGATAGTGTCTTATGCAATGTCTATAAATAATAGTAAGGGTTGATCATTGTTTAACGTATGACTTATTTGAAAAGACTTATTTTTAGTCATGTCCAATTGTATATTGTTTTGTTTAGAATTACTAATCCTAAGGACCTTTGAATTTTGATATGTGATATTGATAGTTGTAATAGTCGTAAATGTTCAATGACAAATGTTCTGTATAAAGAAGTATTTTAAAATTTATAATAACTTTTTCAAATTTATGTGATTTTCTATCTTTAATTTTACTATTTATTAATGCTTGTTTATTTTGTTCGTATTAAAGTTTTTTATTGTATATCATTTAACTTTAATTCTTACATGATTTTATACCCGTGTATAAACCGTATAACGTGAAAGAGCATAGTAATGTTAATTAGCAAAGATGAATTTTTATAAAATTATCTCCAAAAATATAATCATTTTAAGATAAAAAAGTTTTAAAAATAAATACTCGGTAGTATCTCATTAACAACAAAATAGACGGTCAGTTAGAACGGGGAGGGTTTATGCTAAACCCCTCTGCCTTTATCTAGAGTCAATTTTCGAACAAATTTGGTCACATTCTTGCGCGCCACGATTGTGCGAAACTCAACTATACCCAGAGAGAGAGAGAGAGAGAGAGAGAGAGAGTATGGCGTCAATGAGGCGTCTCGCCAGAACAATTCCGACGTGCCGTACAATCGCCTCCCGCAAAACCCTAGCTCCGACTCCTCCCTATCCGCACCACTTCTCCCACCGTAACATCTCTCTCACTCTCTTGATGCGTTTGTTTGTGTGTGTCTTAATTGATTGACTGTGAATTCAATTTCAACGTTTTTCCTCGTTGGCAAAATTAACTTAAATTTGAATTATCATATTCGGTTGATTACTCTGTCCATTCCCAAAAGATTGTGCACAGACATCTCTTGAGTCACTTGTCAATGTCAATTTGACCACTTCTCTTATGGTGCATTTATTTTGTTATAGGGAATACAATTTGAACTTAATAGTATAAACTACATACTCTTTTTTGGTACACAACCAAAGGAATATAATTTACTACTCCCTCCGTCCCTAAATTATCGTTCTAATTGATGACCCGATGCACAGATTAAGAAAAAACAATTAACTTAATTATTTATATTGGTTTAATGTGTAGTTTCTTTTAAAGCCTATGTGTATGTGGCCTATAATTAAAGTATGTTGAAAAAATAAGGATAAAGTGGTAAAAGTGATGTTTTAAAAAGGTAAGTTTCAAACTGGATAATTATTTTGGGACGGACGAAAAAGAAAGGAGGACGATAGTTTAGGGACGGAGGGAGCATAAATTTTACTTATCAAAAAAAAATATAATTTACTATAAATTTTACTCCTTTCGTTCTAAAACGATTGGCCATCTTCTATCTTTTACAAAAAATTAAGAAAGTTAGTTTGAGGTTATATTAGTAGCACATATACATTAATGCCCTTTGTGTCCATACCATAGCATTGCAAAGTGAACAATGGGACATGTTAATTAACATAGGTGAATTTAGTAAACTAATACGAAAATAGACACTCATATTGAGACAATAAACTTTTAAAATACACGCAATATGGGAGGGAGGGAGTATTTGGAAAAGCAAGTAGAACCGTATCAATTTTGTCATATTGAAAATGCTCAAAGCCTTGAATTGATTTTGAAAAGACAATATATGGCTTCTTTTAAGCGATTGGGTGGGGGTGGGGGGACAGGTAGTATATTTATAATTAGAAATGGATTAGAACGGCTTCTGTTAACTTCCCCTTCTTCAGTAAATGTTATGTTTGCAGAAAGAAGGGGGGACCCGGGGGGAGGGAGGTGTGGAGTTTGACACCACAATATTTTTGAGCTATTGAACCATTGTCATGTGTAAAGATGGTTTGAGAAAAGTTGAATCATTCTCTGCCTCTGTAGAGTTCTTGTTGGTGATGTTATGAATTTTACATTATGCTGCATATTACTAATAATGGAAACTGGCACTTTCAGATTCTTTTAACCACCATTTCCATACCAATGCATCTGGAGGTTATCAATCAAGATCATTGCCTGCGATTCCTGGATTATATTATCTTCCTGCTGTAGTAGGTGTATTGCTTGGAGCTGGATTTAATATGACAGATGTCGTGTATGCGGATGCTAATGAGGTTCGTATGCTCTTCACACCCCTTGCCCCCTGGGCTCGCATGATTGGCATGTTAGTCAGGTTACGAGTTTATGCTATTTCATCACAATTTTCTTCTTTACTACTATTAAATAGCTTCAGACCTTATCAAAATTCCCTCACAGAGAGTGGCTAACCTTTCATACTTAACTTAAAAGGAGAAATAACCTGATATCATATGGATGGGTTTTGCATTGCTTGATCTTTCTGAAAATTCATAATAATTGATCATCTATTGTAAAATGAATTTTCAAACTTTCTTCTCTACAGGATAATTCTAAAACTCCTTTACCCCCAGAATCTCCTTCGACATATGTTGACTTGGAGGCAACAGCCAAAAATGAAAGAGTGCGGTTAGAAGAGTTGCTTAAGAGCAAAGGAATGCAGTATGGGTCTTATCCTCGGTTTACTGTTGGTGTGAAGGGCCAAAAGGTAGCTGCATTACTGTTTAAAGCATGTGGAGCATCTGTCTCTATACATGGTGGCCTAGTTTGACTGTCCGTTTTTCCAGAAATTCAGACACTGTTTGAGTGTTTGCTGCAAAACTGATGTAGGGGGATACATATATGAGTTCTTTTGGGTAGGACCATAGACATATTGTACCTCGTGGTTTCTTGACAGTTAGTTGATTTATAAGTCTATCAGGAAGTTTTTTCAAAGTTGAATTTTTCTTAACTGATTTCTAAAAGATGAGCTAGCACATGATTCACTTTTTGTTTTAACTAGTTCCCTGTGAAATAGCTTTTTCTTAAAACCAAATTTTCATCTTTTACTGGATAAAGGAATTATTTATTCTATCTGCCATTGTTCTAGCTTAGGCTTTGTCATCAAACTATTGTTAAATTGCTTCCATGCCTCGGTCCAGAGCTTCACTGTAATATCTGTCTTTTTAGGAAGGAATGTTCATTACTTGGACAAAAAGAACTACTTGCTAGCCTTGGGAAATAGGAGTTAGTGACAATGTCACCTGGTTTTGTAGTCTTACTAAAAGTCCGTTTGGGAGCACGTTTTGGACCAAATGCAGTTCAAACACTCCGTTTTGGTAATGTGTTTCAATGCTGAGTTAAAAAATGCTGCATTTTAGTACACAGAACTGCATTTTAAACTCAGAAATTTGGAGCATTTTAGCAAAATGCTCCACCAAAAACTCTGCCTTCAATTCTTGGAGCTAAATTCCCCTTTCTCATTAGAAACAGAAAAAATAAAAGGAAGAAGATCAGACCACTGTTTGCAATCTCCTGAAATAAAAGTTGAGTACAAGAAACTTAGGTTGGGCAGAACAAGAAAGCATTGAAAGAAATCTTCAATGAAGTAATCTAATCCGCAAAATCCCCAATCTGATTTTTAAAGAGGGCAATTGATTCAAAAGAATTAGCGAATTTGAGGTAAGATTAAAGATTCAAATTACAATACTTTATAATAGTTGAATTGATGATGGCATATTGCAGTTTAACAATGGGAGGTTGTAAGCCGGGTTGAATTGGGAAGGTTTTAAACTGGGTTTAGAAAAAGAATAGAAAAGAGAGTGACTGAAGCAAGGAAGACTACTGCAAATTGAGTCTTTTTCTGTGCCTGAAGCCCTTCGATTGATCTCCCATCTTCTAGACTTCTAGTTGCCTTAAAGCCTATGGAGTCATCCATTCCCGATCTCCCAATACAGAACCAGTCTTCTTTCTAATAGCAAGTGATAAGCTTGTCTCCTCTGAGAGAGAGAGAGAGAGAGAGAGAGAGAGAGAGAAGGGGTGGGAAGGGCCACTGTCTAGAGAGATAAATGTGAGGATTTTTTAAAACTTTTTTCTCCTAGATGATTTTATTTTAAACTTACTTTGCTTGATAAGTAATTGTATAAAAGGATAAAACCGTCATTTAACAAATATTCTGATTACTAAAATAGTGTTTTGGAATGGTATCCCCCAAACGCGTTCATAAGAAAAAAGCTGCATTTTTTTTTTGTTGAGAAATCTGTGTTTTAAAAAAAATTGTACCAAATGGGCTCTAAGTTTGCTAGTGATCTAATCACAAACTAACACCATAGATGCAAGCAAGCTTTTCTAAGTTTGAGTTCTTTAGTAACTAGTTATTGGTGATCAACTAGGTGGACCAACAGTACATTTGTGAGAATAAAGTAGATGCAGGGGAGGGAGGCTCTTCACAGGTAGAATAAAGTAAAACCACCTGTTTGGATACACTTATCTCATTCCATGTTAAATAAGATAGACATCTAGAGAAGCCTTCTAAAAAGTTCATCTGTTCTTGTGTATCCTATCCCCTGCAATGTATCTAGACCTTGGCATTTCCCCAGACAATCTATTAGAGATACTCAACGAGGCCATGCAATTCCCTCGATATAATCCAGGAACTTTCCACCTTTCATGTCTTTTTGGGTCAGTTCTCTTTGTGTGATTCAGTAACTTGTTCTTCCCCTTTGCTCTATCTCTAGCTAACTTTGGCGAATGGGATGTCATATTGCAGGTCACAATCAAGTTCCAACTTCCTCCTACCTGTGAAGTTGCACTTTTAATTTCAAACCTTGTTTCACGTCTTGGGGTAAAGGTTGAGGAGCATGGTACTGGATCAGATATGACATTGCGGGCTTGGGATAGGTTTGTTCATAGCATAAAGCTGTAGAACACACTTCTCTGTTGAGTTTATAGGTTTTTGGTCCATTGGCAGTGATTCGTGAAACACAACATACATGTAGATAGGCTAATGAAGTAGTTTGAGGGATATTCCTCCTTTGTTTCTCAATGGATATTACTTTGATGTGTACAGGGTAACAGGATCAGGGAAGTCAAGTTTTATAACAATTCAAACTTTATGCAGATTTCAAGATGGCTCTTCATCTAGTATTTCTTATTAAATGCGGTTTGTTTGTAGCCCTCGAATAAAGTAGGGATAGATTAATGTAATATATTATAGTAGAATCTTTGACTTAAAAAACAATAGCTACTTTGTGGGATATATTAGTTTGCTAGTTTAACATCCAATTGGAGACTACTTATTTACATATTTGTGAAGCTAATTCCAGTTGTAATCAGCACTTATCTTAATTTGTGGTGCTCCATCTCAGTGGGGTTGCTTGGCAGTTAACTCTTAGTCGCCCAAAAATGCAAAAGGAAACTGCTGGGGAGCAAGGGCATTCCACAGCAAATGCACATGAAGGAGATCTCTGCATTCTGATGTTTCGTTCAATCATTAGCTCTGATAAACCAGTTAGTCCGTTTCCTCTCAGTTTCTTACACAATTTTTTCTTGGCACTTGAACTTTGTATTCTTAATCTATTTTGTGGATGCAGGAAGTTGAGTTTATGAAGCAAGGGAGTTTTACTATTGAGGAACTCGAGGCGTTAGCGTCCATGCTACAATTAGCGGGACCAATTAGAACCTTGGAACAAAGATCAAGGGGAGATGCTGCACGAAAACCGACCACTGAAAAATCAGTTTCTGGTTTAGAGGCCATGGGAGTGAAAATTTATGGAGTTAATGAGCTCAATTCAGAGTCCTCGAAAAAGGAAATATCCTGGGACAACATCGCCGGTTATAGTCAGCAAAAAAGGTATGGTACATATCAGAACCTGGAGTTATAAAGCAATATCTAACCTGAATGTCTTCTACTCTGTTTAAAACTAGATTTAACTGAATTTGTAGATGTATGGCTGAAAATGACATTCACTATTTCAGTGACTAAACAATCTTGAAATACCAGCTACAGGTCTTAACCCCTGATAATATGTAAAATCACTCGCGGTTAGATAATCTATGAAATGTTATATCACTCACGTCTTGATGATCGTTAAAAGCTGATTGGCACTGTTCTGGATTATTCATGAATACTAATGCTACTTGAAAGCATAGGTGCAAGAGGCAGCTAACATTGGAGTTAGTTGTCTTCTTTTATAAACTAATCTGTTCAATGACATTATTCATTTGGTTTGACCTTTGATGAAACCTAGAAGCTTTTTGAAAATCTATTAAGAATTTTTTTATATGCAATAGATAGCTGCACAAATATCAACAGGTTAAATTAAAAGTTTTTTTTTTTTGATAGGTAAATAGACAACTTTTGCCTTTTCCTGACGAGCACTTTCTTATGTGACCTGTATGAAGTTATCTCGAGCATTCATGAATCAGACTAAGCAAGGTGTAATAATTGGATTCTTTTTTTCTGCACCAAAACTTTGTTCTCTAGGTAACATTGGTCTTATTCTAGGTTCATGGGAATAAGAGAGCAAATAGATAGTGGATTGTTTTGGGGAGGAATGAGCCTGGACGAGAGGTGTTGGCATAATCAAGGACGTAAATAAGTGGAGCAAGTGTCATAAAGTGGATTTTGGTTGTGGAAGTTTAGGGGCTTGTAGAAATAAGAAGATGCCAAATTTGCCCCAGATTCCTTAAGGTTGAAATTGAAGGGTTGTATATTTAGTAGCAGTAAGAAATGATGCCGAATTTACCCCAGGCATTTGCAACTTGGAATATGGTGAAAAGTGCACATGCATTCTGATTCCAAATGAAAAGAAACTTGACTGTAACTATGTTTATCTATCATATTATCATACACGTTATATAATTATGGATGTGAGCATGGGCACTTAAGGAGAATAAAACATTCCTTGTCATATACTCCCTCTGTCCCAAAATTATTGTCTTGCTTTCCTTTTTCGTCCGTCCGAAAATAATTGTCTTGTTTGAAAGTTTCATTTTTAGGACATCACTTTTACCACTTTACCCTTACTTTTTCTTCTTACTTTAATTTTGGGCCACATATTCATGGGCTTTAAAGGAAACCACACACTATTCCAATATTAATAATCCAAGTCAATTGTTTTTTCTTAATCCGTGTGCCGGGTCAAACAGGACAATAATTTTGGGACGGGAGGGAGTACTATTTATTTTGCAGTTATTAGTGTAATTAGTATTACGATCCTTCATTTTCCTTTAGTTTCATATTACATTGTTGATAACAAAATGTTGGGACATGTTTGAACTTTTGATCATAAAGTAAGATAATAAAATAAATTTCTTATTCAGTCAGAATGAGATTACATCATATCATTTGTTCACTTACATTTGGGCATACAATCTTGAAATCATGCAGGTATTTGCTCCTGAAAATGAAATTTATTTATATATGCATGCCTGCAATTTGATTGTCTATCATGTAGGGAGATAGAAGATACAATATTGCTGGCTCTGCATAGTCCTGAAGTATATGATGAAATTGCTCGAGGGACACGGTGTAAGTTTGAGACAAACAGACCCCGTGCAGTACTTTTTGAAGGCCCACCAGGTTTGCCTACTATGATTTCTTGACCTCATAGCTTCCCATTCTACTTCTGGTGCAGTGGACTTTTAGAAACAAACGCCAAGATAACTGCTGTATATGGGGCGGAGCTTCTTTCGTTTGAGAGAGAGAGGAGGGGGGGGGAGAGCAAATTTGAAAGATATCATTAATGTTAATAATTGATAATTTCCAAAAAAAAACATCTCAGTAAAATATTAGTAAACGAAACTTGTATTATCCACGAACCAGATATGCTTTTGTCAAATTAGTGTCAGTTGTAGAGAGACCTGTAGCATGGTTCTGCCACGTCATTTCCTCTTGATTGCCACGCAATTGCTCAACTAACTTCCTGGACTACGATCTGACCTACAAGAATGTTTTACGCATCTGGAGATAGCGAAAAGGGAGGCCGAGGTCACGTGTGTACCTATGCCATGTTGTACGCACGCAACGTGTGTGACCTGATTACTGAGGAGAGAGAGCTTGTTATGGTCCCCATTTACGAGACACTTGTCCATATGATCATTGTTTATTCACCAGGATGTGACAACCAACTGGCCATCCATGTAGAGGCCATAACCTCATTTTACTGATATTCAATAATATGGCACAAGTTTCTAGCTTGAGGCGTGGATTTGTGTGTATTAGAGAGCATCCTGAACATGACTCTCTACCTTTAGCCTTTGCACTCTTTCTCTTTACTTAATCTGTCTCGGCTTCCACCCCGACCTCTACTCTCCAAGGTTCTTTGACGTGTTGCGCCAATCATACATTACCACTTACACCACACTCCCAAGGGACACTTACATTCTACAAGACCACAAGTCATTTGTTCAGCAGCTTCAGCTTGGTCATTGATTTTGGTATGACTATCCATAAGAAGTACCGTTTCAGCATTATTCAATGGTGCTTCGATTATTTTCCATCCAAGAAATTACTATCACAGGCACAGGGAATAGAGATTCCAACAAATAAAATACAAACAGTACGGTGGATTTTTATGTCATAGTTCATAAAAACCAGAAAAAGGGTGCAATACAACTAATATTGTGGATTACCATGGTGATGGAGAACAATACTCATTCATTAGAGGAACATGCAAAGCATTCTCTCATTATCATTTTTATATTCTATTGTTACCTATCAAAATAAAATAAAAATAGTACTAATCATACCGGCTGGTTAAAAGCTTTTTTACTGCTAGAAGACTTTATGCTAAACTCTGAGCATCACTCTCTCTCTCTCTCTATAATTTAATCATGCCCATGACAGTTTGTGAACATCATTTGATTAATTAATACTGGCAGCAGAGAGCGTATCAATTATTGCAAAAAGTTGATTCGACTGCAGAGTTCACAAAATCCACAAACAGAACATAAAGATTTATTTTATTATCTGAAGGAAAAATATTGAATTGTATTGCAATGCCCGATGGGATCCAGTTCTGGTTTCACATAATCATTAGATCGTAAGTTCAAATTTCAATATCTGTGCAAATATTTTCCTCCATGACAGCATCATCTTGCCTTCCATCGCTAGTGAGATTTTTTTGCGCACTTTGACCTTCTGGAGCTGTATGGGTTGCCAAGCTGCTTAACCCAATATGAATTCTCAATGCAGGTACTGGGAAGACATCCTGTGCTCGTGTGATAGCTAATCAGTCGGTAATCTCTTTGGAACATAAATATGAATGCTCTCTAATTGATTTTTTAGGCTTCTGCCCAGAATTTTTTAATTTCTTTACCTATTAATTGTTGACCAGATGTGACTGACCTCCATTGTGATTTTAAGCCTTATAGTTTCTATAATACAATTGATTGCTCTCAAATTTCCTATGAATTTCTCTGAAGTTTTTGCACATACTTTTTGGCTTTTGAGTCATAGGTCATTGCATAGTCTTAAAATACGGGAGGTTATGAGGACATGCAAGCACTAGTCTAAGAAGATCTGATAATCATATCTTGAAATAATTTATTTATATTATTCGGCCAAGAAAGATCTAGTGATGCTTTATTTATTATATATGAATTTATTGGCCAGCAATTTATTTCTCTCTCTAATCTGTATAAGGGGGCAGGCTTTCCTCTCTAAAGCTTTCCTTGCTGTGATAAAGGATTGCAGTACATGAAGGTATTGAATAGTGTAGGCAACAATTGAATCTATTGTGGAAATCAGTAATCATTTCTCAAGATACCAAATTCTGCTTTCTGAGAACCTTTACTTCACTAGGTTGCCTTGGAGAACAATCCATTTCCTTGGGTCAGATGAACAGCACATACTGAATTTAAGCATGTTTTTGCTATGCATTTATATTATTGCTGCTGTTCTGGATTTGCTGATGTACTATAGCATTTGCCAAAAATAAATAATAAAAAAATAATTTGATTGGCTACTTGATTCAAGAAGTATATCATGATTGTGGTCTGTTCTGGCAGGGTGTTCCATTGCTATATGTGCCACTGGAGGTGATCATGTCAAAATATTTTGGTGAGAGTGAACGGTTGCTCGGGAAAGTGTTTTCACTTGCCAATGAGATCCCAAATGGTGCAATCATCTTTCTAGATGAGGTATTGATGAAATAATGTCCATTGCAGAATCAACTTCCTTCTTTTTTCTGTGCTGATAGGCTGCCCATACTGATGTTTGAGTTCTACTTTGTGTTTTTCCTAAAAATCATTACAGGTTGATTCTTTCGCTACTACTCGTGACAGCGAAACCCATGAAGCTACACGTAGAATCTTATCAGTCATATTGCGGCAGGTGAACCAAACACCACTCATGGGTTTGCACTCTTAAAATAAAAATGAGAGCATATATGATTTTTATTTTTAGTAGTAGTAGTACTTATATGTTGGCATCACAATAAAGATCTCTTCCCAATCTCTCTTTTGTCTTATAACATCAGTTCTGGATGTCTGTAAGTGCCCATCTTTTCATGGAGGAATGCTATAAAACTTGGGAGTTAATGTTTGCATCATACTCCCGTTGCTCCGCTCGGAGTCCTACTTTCTATTTTAAATGTTCCTTCTAAAGAGTTCTATTTTAAATTTTAAGCTAATAAATTTCATGTATTTCCAAATTGACCCTCATTATATTACACTTCAAATCATGAAAGCATTTCAATCCTTAATTTAAGGGTAAATATGGTAATAAGCAAGGTGGGTCGCCACGGGGCTCGTTGCAGTTTAGGAGTTCCTAGGTCCCAACCTTAGGAGAATATAGGATTTGTTGGGGTGTCCAGGGGAAAAGTTTAAAGAACAAGATCAAGTCATCTCTGTTGCCAATGAAGAGAATGGTCCTCCCCCCCCCCCCTTTTTTTCTCAAACAGTCTTTTCTGGTTCAAAAGGAATTCTTAAAATGTTTCTTTTAAACGTGGACTCTTTTTGTGGAATGGAGAGTATGCACTTGATTTGAGCTAAATAATCAAGCGTTTCTCTTCTTTGTATCCTTTTATTTTGCTTCTAATGACTGGGTCGTTAACATCATGAGTTCAAGGCTTCTTGGTAATGGCACCTTCCCTGTCCTTCATCAGACTTTGCTTTTGCGGTGCAGATTGATGGGTTTGAGCAGGAGAAGAAAGTAGTAGTTATTGCTGCAACCAATAGAAAACAAGATCTTGATCCTGCTTTAATAAGGTACATGGTTGTGCAGTTTGCTTTGTACAAGGGTTCATATCTTGATTATTCTCCAGGTTTACTTACTCTTGCTTAAAACTGTTTTATTTCAGTCGGTTTGATTCTATGATTACTTTTGGCCTACCTGATCAGCAAACTCGTCAGGAAATAGCAGCTCAGTATGCAAAGCACTTGACGAAATCTGAATTAGCTGAATTTGCTACAGCTCTTAAAGAGTAAGCATAACAGTTCTTACTTCTTACCTAGAATGTGCTTTTGCTGAGATAAACATATTTGTCTCCCGATTTCAAGATACTCCCTCCGTTTCACTATAAGAGTCTATGTTTGAAAAGTTGAATGGTTAAGAGATGTATAAATGTCATTGGAGGAGCTTATAATTAGCAGAATGCTTTGGCATATTCAAGATGATTATGTCACATGTGGAGGGTAAAATTTAAAAGTTATGGAAACTTAAGGCTTAATATTAGAAAGAAGACTTTTTAAGTGAAACATCGTTAAATAGAATAGTTGATTTTTTTGCCTTGAATGGAGGGAATATCTCATTTAGCTTTTGCTTTCCTTATTTATAATCTGTTTTCAGAAAGTTATTTTACAGCTTGAAATAGCGAAACTGCTCAGGAAGCTCCTACAACGAACTGTCTCAAACAGGGTTTATATGCGCTACGACCCATATTTATAGCTTTTGTTTTGTAAATCTAAAAGACCAGAAACCCCAAAGAAAAGGAGTGGTTTACATTTTGCTTCCCTTACCAAAGAGATGAAGTAAATAAAAAGAATATTCAAGTGCCTATATTGAACCCTAAATGCAGTTGCTAACGTTAATTACCACATCATTCTAGATGAGATTACATACCACAATTAGTGTCAGTGTTGACAGTATCCTTTGTGCTTGCCAAATATCAGAATGTCTGGACGGGATATTAGAGATGTGTGTCAACAAGCAGAAAGGCACTGGGCATCAAAGGTAAACATAATAAATCCGTCTCCAGCCTTTACATTCTCTAAACGAAAATTCTCACGAGTCTCATCAATGGCAGATTATTCGAGGGCAAGCACACAAAGTTGAAGATCATGCGTCTCTTCCACCACTTGAAGAGTACATGGAGAGTGCTACAGACCGTCGGAAAGTTTTACTCATTGCTGCAGACCAAAATGGAGATTCACCTAAACCTCCTTCCAAGAAACCTCAGCTTGATTTTGCCTAAATTCATGATCTTAAAATTGCAAACCTTTCTAGAGTTCCTTTCAAATATGAAGGAACACATTGTAGGATTCTTTTCCTGAAATGTGTTTCCTTGTAGACAATTCATCCAACTTTACCAATGTAAATATGAAATACAACTTTTATAGAATCCGTACTACTTTGGACATTTCATATACATCCGGTCAACTATATAGATTTGGCCCCACACTTAATGATCTACTGTAGTTCATAAATTTTTAGCCATCAGTTGCATAAATTTTTGGCCATCATTCTTTATATCACCTGTTTTGGTGATTATTAAACAGATTAAAATTACCTAAAAATTATCTAGCTCTGTGATTATATTTATCCACAACAATTTGATAATAACTAAAAATAAAATTGACGTACTCATCTATCCCCCATTTTGTACAGAAGTTAATTTCGTACACAGAATTCACCACATGGCGGCATAATAAGGTTAGATATAAAAGATTTGGGTATTCGCCCAATTATCAAAATATTGGCATAAAAAAACTTTCAAAAATGGTATTCCCCCAATTATAAGTGGAAAATAAATTACATAATTTACAAAGTTTTTAAATCCTAAAATTATTTATCTAATTCTTTCATCTCGAATTTTGTAGTAGACTATCACCCTATCATAGCCATTTACCCACATTTCTGCATCGTCTCGATACTTGTTCCTAAAACGAGGCCAAAGATAGATTTGTTTCCATGTGAAATGATCAGGGAAATATTGTCTGCACAACATAAAAAAAAATAATTAAAGTAATTCAAATATTCATAAATTCAAAAATTCCAAAAAAATAAAAAATAAAAATACACACACCTAGTAATGTTTTATTTTTCTGTGTTTTCGGGCTCCAAGCCACGTTGATAAACTCAATCGGGACATAACCTTCCCTTGGCGGAACATATTTATACTTGTCCCAATCCCGGAACGTTAGGGGCCTCGCCTTTACGATCTCAGCTTCCTCCTTTGGGGTCGGCTTAATTTAAAAACAAAAAACAAAAATAAAAATAAAAACAATTAGTTAGTAAGATGATCACATGTCATAATTGTTTTTGGAATAGAGATGCTTTATTGCCAAAGAAAAGTTGACATTAAAAAAAACAACTAACCAATGAACGTCTGGCGGTTGAAACGAAGTTGTTTTTCGCGAAGCTAACTGACGAGAAGCCCCTTGATGTCCCTATATCGGACATTGACCGGCTTCGATAAAATGCCGGTGTTGAGGTTGAGTTTGAGGCTGAGGTTGAGGTTGATGGAATATAACTTATCCCCACAACTGACATCGATGAACTTCGTTGTAACAAAGGTCCCGTTTTTTTTCGCAAGATTTTACATTTTTGCAATAATCGTTCGACTGTCTTAAACAATCTCATTATATTGAGTGGTATTTGGCTGAAGATAAGACGGAAAAAAGTTGAAGAGAAGAAAGAAGAGAAAGTAAAAGAGTGTTTGTGAGTGCTGTAGCTTGTAGGCGTGTATCTGAGTGTATTTAAAAAGCTTTTGTGAATATTAACTAGCCACAACAACCTGAATTGACCAATACTGCTTATGGCTCGCAATCATGAGTATTTATGAAACTTCAATTCTCAATGCAGAATCCTTAAATTCTTGAGGTCCGTAGCCATTTACCCACATTTCTGCATCGTCTCGATACTTGTTCTTAAAACGAGCAAGCCAAAGATAGATTTGTTTCCACGTGAAATGATCGGAGAAATATTGTCTGCACAACATAAAATAAATAGTTAAAGTAATTCAAATATTCATAAATTCGAAAATTCCAAAAAAAAGTTTAAAAAAATACGCTCACCTATAAATGTTTTTTTTTATTTTTCTGTGTTTTCGGGCTCCAAGCCACGTTGATAAACTCAATCGGGACATAACCATCCCTTGGCGGAACATATTTATACTTGTCCCAATCCCGGAACGTTAGGGGCCTCGCCTTTTCGATCTCAGCTTCCTCCTTTGGGGTCGGCTTAATTAAACAACAAAAAAATAAAATAAAAATAAAAACAGTTAGTTAGTAAGATGATCACATGTCATAATTGTTTTTGGAATAGAGATGCTTTATTGCCAAAGAAAAGTTGACATTAAAAAAAACAACTAACCAATGAACGTCTGGCGGTTGAAACGAAGTTGTTCTTCGCGAAGCTAACTGACGAGAAGCCCCTTGATGTCCCTATATCGGACATTGACCGGCTTCGATAAAATGCCGGTTTTGAGGTTGAGTTTGAGGCTGAGGTTGAGGTTGATGGAATATAACTTATCCCCATAACTGACATCGATGAACTTCATTGTAACGAAGATCCCGTTCTTTTTCGTAAGATTTTACATTTTTGCAATAATCGTTCGACTGTCTTAAACAATCCCATTATATTGAGTGGTATTTGGCTGAAGAAAAGACGGAAAAAAGTTGAAGAGAAGAAATGAGAGAAAGTAAAAGAGTGTTTGTGAGTGCTGTAGCCTGAAGAGAAGAAAGGAGAGAAAGTAAAAGAGTGTTTGTGAGTGCTGTAGCCTGTAGGCGTGTATCTGAGTGTATTTAAAAAGCTTTTGTGAATATTAACTAGCCACAACAACCTGAATTGACTAATACCGCTTATGGCTCGTAATCATGAGTATTTATGGAACTTCAATTCTCAATGCAGAATCCTTAAATTGTTGAGGTCCGTAGCCATTTACCCATATTTCTGCATCGTCTCGATACTTGTTCCTAAAACGAGCAAGCCAAAGATAGATTTGTTTTCACGTGAAATGATCGGGGAAATATTGTCTGCACAACATAAAATAAATAGTTAAAGTAATTCAAATATTCATAAATTCAACAATTCCAAAAAAAAGTTTTTTTAAAAAATACGCTCACCTATAAATGTTTTTTTTTTATTTTTCTGTGTTTTCGGGCTCCAAGCCACGTTGATAAACTCAATCGGGACATAACCTTCCCTTGGCGGAACATATTTATACTTAGCGGTGGCAATTTGAGGCACGACACGATTGACCGACACGAACACGGCACGAAATTATAGGGTTTGGGCTAGGTCTTATCGGGTTCGGGCCGTTATAGGGCCAGCACGATAAGACACGATAAAAAATGGGTTGTTATCGGGTTGGCTTGATAAACACGGTAAGACACGATAAGACACGATAACTAAAATATATATGTTTTAAAAATATATTTTAAAAAATTAACTAGTGGTTATTCACTTATTTCGAACTATTTTCATGATTATTTCATAGTTTTATCATTTGAAAATTTATGACTTTTAAACTACTTGACTATTTATATTGATAAATTTTCAAAATATGTATTAAAAAATCAAAAATATATATTTTATAATGGTTATTTGGCTTAACGTGCTTAACGAGTCTGACTAAATAAATCGTGTTTTTTTTTTTTTTTTGAATTTCAAGTGGGTACAATTTTGAAAACATGTTTTCATCTAGAACCATCATTTTTTTGGACATTTCATGTAACTACAAATTGCTTGCCAAATGACAAAAATGCCATTAATGAAAACTCTGATGCCAAAAAATCAATCTGATGTCAGGCATCAGAAATCAACCCGATGCCAAAATCAACGATGCCGTGCATCGAAATCAACCCGATGCCAAAATCGACTCGATGCTAGGCATCGAAATCAACCCGATGCCAAAATCAACGATGTCGGCATCGAAATCAACGATGCCAAAATCGACCGATGCATCGAAATCAACCTGATGCCTGGCATCAGAACCTTCAAAATTTAAAATCAAAATGATAAATAGATAACAAACACAATTGAATGGAATCAAGGAAAAAAATACATCAATTTCCATATCATCGTTATACACACAATTAGATACTTAAATCAATCACTTAAACAATCCAAATCTAATAATACATTGGGGGAATTTCAATTGTTTTTAGATACATTTAATGTGGATGGAGTGGACGGCCCTCAGGCTTGGCTAAGGTGGTTGCTTCGGTTTGTAAATCGTTCTTGTCGAGAATGAAGGAAGCAGATCTCCACCACATTTATTGAAGCTTTAGGTGATAAATTTTGATTCGGTTAGTGAAAAATTTGAAGCGAATCCGTCGGCGAAACGGCTTGGTAGATTCCGGTGATCTATTACCGACCAGTTGATTCTTCTACTTACGTACTCCTTGATTCCTTGGTTTTTGATACCAAGCAAACTTGCTCATGCAATGCTATTTTGAATTCGAAATCCACAGATAATCTGAAACCTTACAAAACAAATGGCAAGTTTAAGTAGGGAAAAGCCAAAAGAGAGTGAAGAGCAAGGGCATACCTTGAGAGAATCCGAAGCCTTCTTGAGCTCAATCTCGAGCTCCATCATAGTGGTGGCCTCACTTGACCTAATAACCGGCCAAAGCCTAATTTCGGCCTCGGCCATCGCTTCCTCCGCTTATTGAACTCGTCAATCACGCCGAACGATTTTCCAAAATCTGACAGATTTTCAGACGTCGTCGGGTTTCTGCGGCTAAGCTGGGCGAGCCAAGACAACTCAGGTGAGCCGCCTACAGTCGATAGTAGGCGGATATGGTAGGATTAGGGTTTTGGAGAGTTTCGGCCATGGAAATGATCTTGGGAGTTCAAATACACAGCCCAAAACGATGTTATTGAGTGCAAAGGGTAGACAAGTATTTTTGCCTAAAAATTGTACCCAAAAGAAATGTGCAAAAAATAAGTGGATTCATTTGAAAAAATGTTTTTAAAAATGTACCGGCTTGTAATTATTCCTTTTTTTTGCTTATCGTGCCTATCGTGTCGTGTCGTGCTTTTCGTGTTTTTATCGTGTCGTGTTCGGGTTTTAATATTAGGCACGATAAGCTTATCGCGTGTTCGTGTTCGTGCTTATCGTGTCATCTTTGTTATCGGAACATATTTGCCAACATATTTATACTTGTCCCAATCCCGGAACGTTAGGGGCCTCGCCTTTTCGATCTCAACTTCCTCCTTTGGGGTCGGCTTAATTAAACAACAAAAAACAAAAATAAAAATAAAAACAGTTAGTTAGTAAGATGATCACAGGTCATAATTGTTTTTGGAATAGAGATGCTTTATTGCCAAAGAAAAGTTGACATTAAAAAAAACAACTAACCAATGAACGTCTGGCGGTTGAAACGAAGTTGTTTTTCGCGAAGCTAACTGACGAGAAGCCCCTTGATGTCCCTATATCGGACATTGACCGGCTTCGATAAAATGCCGGTGTTGAGGTTGAGTTTGAGGTTGAGGTTGAGGTTGATGGAATATAACTTATCCCCACAACTGACATCGATGAACTTCGTTGTTACGAAGGTCCGACTCTTTTTCGTAAGATTTTACATTTTTGCAATAATCGTTCGACTGTCTTAAACAATCCCATTATATTGAGTGGTATTTGGCTGAAGAAAAGACGGAAAAAAGTTGAAGAGAAGAAAGGAGAGAAAGTAAAAGAGTGTTTGTGAGTGTTGTAGCCTGTAGGCGTGTATCTGAGTGTATTTAAAAAGCTTTTGTGAATATTAACTAGCCACAACAACCTGAATTGACCAATACTGCTTATGGCTCGCAATCATGAGTATTTATGGAACTTCAATTCTCAATGCAGAATCCTTAAATTCTTGAGGTCCGTAGCCATTTACCCACATTTCTGCATCGTCTCGATACTTGTTCCTAAAACGAGCAAGCCAAAGATAGATTTGTTTCCACGTGAAATGATCGGGGAAATATTGTCTGCACAACATAAAATAAATAGTTAAAGTAATTCAAATATTCATAAATTCAAAATTCCAAAAAAAGTTTTTAAAAAAATACGCTCACCTATAAATGTTTTTTTATTTTTCTGTGTTTTCGGGCTCCAAGCCACGTTGATAAACTCAATCGGGACATAACCTTCCCTTGGCGGAACATATTTATACTTGTCCCAATCCCGGAACGTTAGGGGCCTCGCCTTTTCGATCTCAACTTCCTCCTTTGGGGTCGGCTTAATTAAACAACAAAAAACAAAAATAAAAATAAAAACAGTTAGTTAGTAAGATGATCACAGGTCATAATTGTTTTTGGAATAGAGATGCTTTATTGCCAAAGAAAAGTTGACATTAAAAAAAACAACTAACCAATGAAGCGTCGGCGGTTGAAAGCGAAGTTGTTTTTCGCGAAGCTAAGCGGCGAAGCCCCTTGATGTCCCTATATCGGACATTGACCGGCTTCGATAAAATGCCGGTGTTGAGGTTGAGTTTGAGGTGAGGTTGAGGTTGATGGAATATAACTTATCCCCACCGACATCGATGAACTTCGTTGTAACGAAGGTCCCGTTCTTTTTCGTAAGATTTTACATTTTTGCAATAATCGTTCGACTGTCTTAAACAATCCCATTATATTGAGTGGTATTTGGCTGAAGAAAAGACGGAAAAAAGTTGAAGAGAAGAAAGGAGAGAAAGTAAAAGAGTGTTTGTGAGTGTTGTAGTCTGAAGAGAAGAAAGAGAGAAAGTAAAAGAGTGTTTGTGAGTCCTGTAGGCGTGTATCGAGTGTATTTAAAAAGCTTTTGTGAATATTAACTAGCCACAACAACCTGAATTGACCAATACTGCTTATGGCTCGCAATCATGAGTATTTATGGAACTTCAATTCTCAATGCAGAATCCTTAAATTCTTGAGGTCCGTAGCCATTTACCCACATTTCTGCATCGTCTCGATACTTGTTCCTAAAACGAGCAAGCCAAAGATAGATTTGTTTCCACGTGAAATGATCGGGAAATATTGTCTGCACAACATAAAATAAATAGTTAAAGTAATTCAAATATTCATAAATTCGAAAATTCCAAAAAAAAGTTTTAAAAAAATACGCTCACCTATAAATGTTTTTTTTTATGTGTTTTCGGGCTCCAAGCCACGTTGATAAACTCAATCGGGACATAACCTTCCCTTGGCGGAACATATTTATACTTGTCCCAATCCCAGAACGTTAGGGGCCTCGCCTTTTCGATCTCAGCTTCCTCCTTTGGGGTCGGCTTAATTAAACAAAAAAAAAAAAAACAGTTAGTTAGTAAGATGATCACATGTCATAATTGTTTTTGGAATAGAGATGCTTTATTGCCAAAGAAAAGTTGACATTAAAAAAACAACTAACCAATGAGCGTCGGCGGTTGAAAGCGAAGTTGTTTTTCGCGAAGCTAAGCGACGAAGCCCCTTGATGTCCCTATATCGGACATTGACCGGCTTCGATAAAATGCCGGTGTTGAGGTTGAGTTTGAGGCCGAGGTTGAGGTTGATGGAATATAACTTATCCCCACAACTGACATCGATGAACTTCGTTGTAACGAAGGTCCGTTCTTTTCGTAAGATTTTACATTTTTGCAATAACCGTTCGACTGTCTTAAACAATCCCATTATATTGAGTGGTATTTGGTGAAGAAAAGACGGAAAAAAGTTGAAGAGAAGAAAGGAGAAAGTAAAAGAGTGTTTGTGAGTGTTGTGAAGAGAAGAAAGGAGAGAAAGTAAAAGAGTGTTTGTGAGTGTTGTAGCTTTGTAGGCGTGTATCGAGTGTATTTAAAAGCTTTTGTGAATATTAACTAGCCACAACAACTGAATTGACCAATCGCTTATGGCTCGCAATCATGAGTATTTATGGAACTTCAATTCTCAATGCAGAATCCTTAAATTCTTGAGGTCCGTAGCCATTTACCCACATTTCTGCATCGTCTCGATACTTGTTCCTAAAACGAGCAAGCCAAAGATAGATTTGTTTCCACGTGAAATGATCGGGGAAATATTGTCTGCACAACATAAAATAAATAGTTAAAGTAATTCAAATATTCATAAATTCAAAAATTCCAAAAAAAGTTTTAAAAAAATACGCTCACCTATAAATGTTTTTTTTTTATTTTTCTGTGTTTTCGGGCTCCAAGCCACGTTGATAAACTCAATCGGGACATAACCTTCCCTTGGCGGAACATATTTATACTTGTCCCAATCCAGGAGCGTTAGGGGCCTCGCCTTTTCGATCTCAACTTCCTCCTTTGGGGTCGGCAATTAAACAACAAAAACAAAAATAAAAATAAAAAGCAGTTAGTTAGTAAGATGATCACAGGTCATAATTGTTTTTGGAATAGAGATGCTTTATTGCCAAAGAAAAGTTGACATTAAAAAAACAACTAACCAATGAGCGTCGGCGGTTGAAAGCGAAGTTGTTTTTCGCGAAGCTAGCGACGAAGCCCCTTGATGTCCCTATATCGGACATTGACCGGCCGATAAAATGCCGGTGTTGAGGTTGAGTTTTGAGGTTGAGGTTGATGGAATATAACTTATCCCCACAACCGACATCGATGAACTTCGTTGTAACGAAGGTCCGTTCTTTTCGTAAGATTTTACATTTTGCAATAATCGTTCGATTGTCTTAAACAATCCCATTATATTGAGTGGTATTTGGTGAAGAAAAGACGGAAAAAAGTTGAAGAGAAGAAAGGAGAGAAAGTAAAAGAGTGTTTGTGAGTCTTTGTAGAAGAGAAGAAAGGAGAGAAAGTAAAAGAGTGTTTGTGAGTGTTGTAGGCGTGTATCGAGTGTATTTAAAAAGCTTTTGTGAATATTAACTAGCCACAACAACTGAATTGACCAATCGCTTATGGCTCGCAATCATGAGTATTTATGGAACTTCAATTCTCAATGCAGAATCCTTAAATTCTTGAGGTCCGTAGCCATTTACCCACATTTCTGCATCGTCTCGATACTTGTTCCTAAACGAGCAAGCCAAAGATAGATTTGTTTCCACGTGAAATGATCGGGAAATATTGTCGCACAACATAAAATAAATAGTTAAAGTAATTCAAATATTCATAAATTCCAAAATTCCAAAAAAAAAAGTTTCAAAAAAAAATACGCGCACCTATAAATGTTTTTTTATTTTTCTGTGTTTTCGGGCTCCAAGCCACGTTGATAAACTCAATCGGGACATAACCTTCCCTTGGCGGAACATATTTATACTTGTCCCAATCCCGGAACGTTAGGGGCCTCGCCTTTTCGATCTCAACTTCCTCCTTTGGGGTCGGCTTAATTAAACAACAAAAAACAAAAATAAAAATAAAAACAGTTAGTTAGTAAGATGATCACAGGTCATAATTGTTTTTGGAATAGAGATGCTTTATTGCCAAAGAAAAGTTGACATTAAAAAAAACAACTAACCAATGAACGTCGGCGGTTGAAGCGAAGTTGTTTTTCGCGAAGCTAAGCGGACGAAGCCCCTTGATGTCCCTATATCGGACATTGACCGGCTTCGATAAAATGCCGGTGTTGAGGTTGAGTTTGAGGCTGAGGTTGAGGTTGAGGTTGATGGAATATAACTTATCCCCACAACTGACATCGATGAACTTCGTTGTAACGAAGGTCCCGTTCTTTTCGTAAGATTTTACATTTTTGCAATAATCGTTCGACTGTCTTAAACAATCCCATTATATTGAGTGGTATTTGGCTGAAGAAAAGACGGAAAAAAGTTGAAGAGAAGAAAGGAGAGAAAGTAAAAGAGTGTTTGTGAGTGTTGTAGCCTGAAGAGAAGAAAGGAGAGAAAGTAAAAGAGTGTTTGTGAGTGTAGGCGTGTATCTCGAGTGTATTTAAAAAGCTTTTGTGAATATTAACTAGCCACAACAACTGAATTGACCAATACGCTTATGGCTCGCAATCATGAGTATTTATGGAACTTCAATTCTCAATGCAGAATCCTTAAATTCTTGAGGTCCGTAGCCATTTACCCACATTTCTGCATCGTCTCGATACTTGTTCCTAAAACGAGCAAGCCAAAGATAGATTTGTTTCCACGTGAAATGATCGGGGAAATATTGTCTGCACAACATAAAATAAATAGTTAAAGTAATTCAAATATTCATAAATTCAAAAAAAAAAAGTTTTAAAAAAAATACGCTCACCTATAAATGTTTTTTTTTCCCTATGTTTTCGGGCTCCAAGCCACGTTGATAAACTCAATCGGGACATAACCTTCCCTTGGCGGAACATATTTATACTTGTCCCAATCCCGGAACGTTAGGGGCCTCGCCTTTTCGATCTCAGCTTCCTCCTTTGGGGTCGGCTTAATTAAACAACAAAAAACAAAAATAAAAATAAAAACAGTTAGTTAGTAAGATGATCACAGGTCATAATTGTTTTTGGAATAGAGATGCTTTATTGCCAAAGAAAAGTTGACATTAAAAAAAACAACTAACCAATGAACGTCTGGCGGTTGAAACGAAGTTGTTTTTCGCGAAGCTAACTGACGAGAAGCCCCTTGATGTCCCTATATCGGACATTGACCGGCTTCGATAAAATGCCGGTGTTGAGGTTGAGTTTGAGGCTGAGGTTGAGGTTGATGGAATATAACTTATCCCCACAACTGACATCGATGAACTTCGTTGTAACGAAGGTCCCGTTCTTTCGTAAGATTTTACATTTTTGCAATAATCGCTCGATTGTCTTAAACAATCCCATTATATTGAGTGGTATTTGGTGAAGAAAAGACGGAAAAAAGTTGAAGAGAAGAAAGGAGAGAAAGTAAAAGAGTGTTTGTGAGTGTCTTTAGGCGTGTATCGAGTGTATTTAAAAAGCTTTTGTGAATATTAACTATTTGACCAATACCGCTTATGGCTCGCAATCATGAGTATTTATGGAACTTCAATTCTCAATGAATCCTTAAATTCTTAAATTCTTCCGTAGCCATTTACCCACATTTCTCCATCGTCTCGATACTTGTTCCTAAAACGAGCAAGCCAAAGATAGATTTGTTTCCACGTGAAATGATCGGGGAAATATTGTCTGCACAACATAAAATAAATAGTTAAAGTAATTCAAATATTCATAAATTCGAAAATTCCAAAAAAAAAGTTTAAAAAAATACGCTCACCTATAAATGTTTTTTTTATTTTTTGTTTTCGGCTCCAAGCCACGTTGATAAATTCAATCGGGACATAACCTTCCCTTGGCGGAACATATTTATACTTGTCCCAATCCCGGAACGTTAGGGCCTCGCCTTTTCGATCTCAACTTCCTCCTTTGGGGTCGGCTTAATTAAACAACAAAAAACAAAAATAAAAATAAAAACAGTTAGTTAGTAAGATGATCACATGTCATAATTGTTTTTGGAATAGAGATGCTTTATTGCCAAAGAAAAGTTGACATTAAAAAAAACAACTAACCAATGAACGTCTGGCGGTTGAAACGAAGTTGTTTTTCGCGAAGCTAACTGACGAGAAGCCCTTGATGTCCCTATATCGGACATTGACCGGCTTCGATAAAATGCCGGTGTTGAGGTTGAGTTTGAGGCTGAGGTTGAGGTTGATGGAATATAACTTATCCCCACAACTGACATCGATGAACTTCGTTGTAACGAAGGTCCCGTTCTTTTTCGTAAGATTTTACATTTTTGCAATAATCGTTCGACTGTCTTAAACAATCCCATTATATTGAGTGGTATTTGGCTGAAGAAAAGACGGAAAAAAGTTGAAGAGAAGAAAGGAGAGAAAGTAAAAGAGTGTTTGTGAGTCGTGAAGAGAAGAAAGGAGAGAAAGTAAAAGAGTGTTTGTGAGTGCTATAGCCTGTAGGCGTGTATCTGAGTGTATTTAAAAAGCTTTTGTGAATATTAACTAGCCACAACAACCTGAATTGACCAATACTGCTTATGGCTCGCAATCATGAGTATTTATGGAACTTCAATTCTCAATGCAGAATCCTTAAATTCTTGAGGTCCGTAGCCATTTACCCACATTTCTGCATCGTCTCGATACTTGTTCCTAAAACGAGCAAGCCAAAGATAGATTTGTTTCCACGTGAAATGATCGGGGAAATATTGTCTGCACAACATAAAATAAATAGTTAAAGTAATTCAAATATTCATAAATTCAAAATTCCAAAAAAAAAGTTTTAAAAAAAATACGCTCACCTATAAATGTTTTTTTTTTTTTTTGTGTTTTCGGGCTCCAAGCCACGTTGATAAACTCAATCGGGACATAACCTTCCCTTGGCGGAACATATTTATACTTGTCCCAATCCCGGAACGTTAGGGCCTCGCCTTTTCGATCTCAACTTCCTCCTTTGGGGTCGGCTTAATTAAACAACAAAAAACAAAAATAAAAATAAAAACAATTAGTTAGTAAGATGATCACAGGTCATAATTGTTTTTGGAATAGAGATGCTTTATTGCCAAAGAAAAGTTGACATTAAAAAAAACAACTAACCAATGAACGTCTGGCGGTTGAAACGAAGTTGTTTTTCGCGAAGCTAACTGACGAGAAGCCCCTTGATGTCCCTATATCGACATTGACCGGCTTCGATAAAATGCCAGTGTTGAGGTTGAGGTTGAGGCTGAGGTTGAGGTTGATGGAATATAACTTATCCCCATAACCGACATCGATGAACTTCGTTGTAACGAAGGTCCCGCTCTTTTTCGTAAGATTTTACATTTTTGCAATAATCGCTCGATTGTCTTAAACAATCCCATTATATTGAGTGGTATTTGGCTGAAGAAAAGACGGAAAAAAGTTGAAGAGAAGAAAGGAGAGAAAGTAAAAGAGTGTTTGTGAGTGTTGTAGCCTGTAGGCGTGTATCTGAGTGTATTTAAAAAGCTTTTGTGAATATTAACTAGCCACAACAACCTGAATTGACCAATACTGCTTATGGCTCGCAATCATGAGTATTTATGGAACTTCAATTCTCAATGCAGAATCCTTAAATTCTTGAGGTCCGTAGCCATTTACCCACATTTCTGCATCGTCTCGATACTTGTTCCTAAAAGCAAGCCAAAGATAGATTTGTTTCCACGTGAAATGATCGGGGAAATATTGTCTGCACAACATAAAATAAATAGTTAAAGTAATTCAAATATTCATAAATTCAAAATCCAAAAAAAAGTTTAAAAAAATACTCACCTATAAATGTTTTTTTATTTTTCTGTTTTCGGCTCCAAGCCACGTTGATAAACTCAATCGGGACATAACCTTCCTTGGCGGAACATATTTATACTTGTCCCAATCCCGGAACGTTAGGGGCCTCGCCTTTTCGATCTCAACTTCCTCCTTTGGGGTCGGCTTAATTAAACAACAAAAAACAAAAATAAAAAAAAGAGTTAGTTAGTAAGATGATCACAGTCATAATTGTTTTTGAATAGAGATGCTTTATTGCCAAAGCCAAAAAAGTTGACATTAAAAAACAACTAACCAATGAACGCCGGCGGTTGAAACGAAGTTGTTTTTCGCTTAAGCCCCTTGATGTCCCTATATCGGACATTGACCGGCTTCGATAAAAAGGTTGAGTTTGAGGTTGAGGTTGAGGTTGATGGAATATAACTTATCCCCACAACCGACATCGATGAACTTCGTTGTAAAAAAGATTTTACATTTTTGCAATAATCGCTCGATTGTCTTAAACAATCCCATTATATTGAATTTGGCTGAAGAAAAACAAGTAAAAGAGTGTTTGTGAGTAGCTAAAACGTGTTTCCTAAAGAATCATTCATAGATCGTTCATAACATGTTTAGAATCCAAAATCTGTCTTAGCGAAATTTGTTAAAACTATTCAAAATTCGGCCCAAGACACCCTTAACATAACAATCATATTTATACCTTCAATCGTTATTGGAAACTCCTCCTTAGTGATCTCAATTTCCTCCTCGTTTGAATTTAATTGGGTCGGTTAATTAAACAACAACTTGACAAAAATAAAAATAAGGTTAGAGTAAGATGATCACGGAATAATTTTTTGGAGAGATGCTTTATTGCCATATGCCAATGAGCCAAAAAAACAACTAACCGAACGCCCGGGTTGAAACGTTTTGTTTGCCCGCTGACCCGCGAAGCCCTTGATGTCCCTATATCGACATTGACCGGCTTCGATAAAAAGGCCTGTTGAGGTTGAGTGAGGCTCGGGAGGTTGGGATGAATTCGTTGTTAACAACAGTCGACCGACATCGATTAACTTCCGTAACGAGGTTTTTCCCGATTAACATGTATAACTTACGACTGCCTCGCTTGTAAGAAGAAAAATTAAAGAATCTAGACAAGACAAAAAAGAGAATTGAAAGAGAAGAAAGGAAGGGAGTAAAAGAGTGAAGTGAGTGTGTGTCCTGTAGCGTGTATCTGAGTGTATTTAAAAAGCTTTTGTGAATATTAACTAGCCACAACAACCTGAATTGACCAATACTGCTTATGGCTCGCAATCATGAGTATTTATGGAACTTCAATTCTCAATGCAGAATCCTTAAATTCTTGAGGTCCGTAGCCATTTACCCACATTTCTGCATCGTCTCGATACTTGTTCCTAAACAGAGCAAGCCAAAGATAGATTTGTTTCCACGTGAAATGATCGGGGAAATATTGTCTGCACAACATAAAATAAATAGTTAAAGTAATTCAAATATTCATAAATTCGAAAATTCCAAAAAAAAGTTTTAAAAAATACGCTCACCTATAAATGTTTTTTTTATTTTTCTGTTTTCGGGCTCCAAGCCACGTTGATAAACTCAATCGGGACATAACCTTCCCTTGGCGGAACATATTTATACTTGTCCCAATCCCGGAACGTTAGGGGCCTCGCCTTTTCGATCTCAGCTTCCTCCTTTGGGGTCGGCTTAATTAAACAACAAAAAACAAAAATAAAAATAAAAGTTGTTAGTTAGTAAGATGATCACAGGTCATAATTGTTTTTGGAATAGAGATGCTTTATTGCCAAAGAAAAGTTGACATTAAAAAAACAACTAACCAATGAGCGTCGGCGGTCGGTTGAAACGAAGTTGTTTTTCGCGAAGCTAACTGACGAGAAGCCCTTGATGTCCCTATATCGGACATTGACCGGCTTCGATAAAATGCCGGTGTTGAGGTTGAGTTTGAGGCTGAGGTTGAGGTTGATGGAATATAACTTATCCCCACAACTGACATCGATGAACTTCGTTGTAACGAAGGTCCCGTTCTTTTTCGTAAGATTTTACATTTTTGCAATAATCGTTCGACTGTCTTAAACAATCCCATTATATTGAGTGGTATTTGGCTGAAGAAAAGACGGAAAAAAGTTGAAGAGAAGAAAGGAGAGAAAGTAAAAGAGTGTTTGTGAGTGTTGTAGCCTGTAGGCGTGTATCTGAGTGTATTTAAAAAGCTTTTGTGAATATTAACTAGCCACAACAACCTGAATTGACCAATACTGCTTATGGCTCGCAATCATGAGTATTTATGGAACTTCAATTCTCAATGCAGAATCCTTAAATTCTTGAGGTCCGTAGCCATTTACCCACATTTCTCGCATCGTCTCGATACTTGTTCCTAAAACGAGCAAGCCAAAGATAGATTTGTTTCCACGTGAAATGATCGGGAAATATTGTCTGCACAACATAAAATAAATAGTTAAAGTAATTCAAATATTCATAAATTCAAAAATTCCAAAAAAAAGTTTTAAAAAAAATACGCTCACCTATAAATGTTTTTTTTTTTGTGTTTTCGGGCTCCAAGCCACGTTGATAAACTCAATCGGGACATAACCTTCCCTTGGCGGAACATATTTATACTTGTCCCAATCCCGGAACGTTAGGGGCCTCGCCTTTTCGATCTCAACTTCCTCCTTTGGGGTCGGCTTAATTAAACAACAAAAAACAAAAATAAAAATAAAAGCTATTAGTTAGTAAGATGATCACAGGTCATAATTGTTTTTGGAATAGAGATGCTTTATTGCCAAAGAAAAGTTGACATTAAAAAAAACAACTAACCAATGAGCGTCGCGGTTGAAACGAAGTTGTTTTTTTTGCGGCTAACCGACGAAGCCCCTTGATGTCCCTATATCGGACATTGACCGGCTTCGATAAAATGCCGGTGTTGAGGTTGAGTTTGAGGTTGAGGTTGAGGTTGATGGAATATAACTTATCCCCACAACTGACATCGATGAACTTCGTTGTAACGAAGGTCCCGTTCTTTTTCGTAAGATTTTACATTTTTGCAATAATCGTTCGACAGTCTTAAACAATCCCATTATATTGAGTGGTATTTGGCTGAAGAAAAGACGGAAAAAAGTTGAAGAGAAGAAAGGAGAGAAAGTAAAAGAGTGTTTGTGAGTGATGTAACCTGTAGGCGTGTATCTGAGTGTATTTAAAAAGCTTTTGTGAATATTAACTAGCCACAACAACCTGAATTGACCAATATTGCTTATGGCTCGCAATCATGAGTATTTATGGAACTTCAATTCTCAATGCAGAATCCTTAAATTCTTGAGGTCCGTAGCCATTTACCCACATTTCTCCATCGTCTCGATACTTGTTCCTAAAACGAGCAAGCCAAAGATAGATTTGTTTCCACGTGAAATGATCGGGGAAATATTGTCTGCACAACATAAAATAAATAGTTAAAGTAATTCAAATATTCATAAATTCAAAAATTCCAAAAAAAAAGTTTTAAAAAAATACGCTCACCTATAAATGTTTTTTTTATTTTTCTGTGTTTTCGGGCTCCAAGCCACGTTGATAAACTCAATCGGGACATAACCTTCCCTTGGCGGAACATATTTATACTTGTCCCAATCCCGGAACGTTAGGGCCTCGCCTTTTCGATCTCAACTTCCTCCTTTGGGGTCGGCTTAATTAAACAACAAAAAACAAAAATAAAAATAAAAACAGTTAGTTAGTAAGATGATCACAGGTCATAATTGTTTTTGGAATAGAGATGCTTTATTGCCAAAGAAAAGTTGACATTAAAAAAAACAACTAACCAATGAACGTCTGGCGGTTGAAACGAAGTTGTTTTTCGCGAAGCTAACTGACGAGAAGCCCCTTGATGTCCCTATATCGGACATTGACCGGCTTCGATAAAATGCCGGTGTTGAGGTTGAGTTTGAGGCTGAGGTTGAGGTTGATGGAATATAACTTATCCCCACAACTGACATCGATGAACTTCGTTGTAACGAAGGTCCCGTTCTTTTTCGTAAGATTTTACATTTTTGCAATAATCGTTCGACTGTCTTAAACAATCCCATTATATTGAGTGGTATTTGGCTGAAGAAAAGACGGAAAAAAGTTGAAGAGAAGAAAGGAGAGAAAGTAAAAGAGTGTTTGTGAGTGCTGTAGCGTGAAGAGAAGAAAGGAGAGAAAGTAAAAGGGTGTTTGTGTGTGCTGTAGCCTGTAGGCGTGTATCTGAGTGTATTTAAAAAGCTTTTGTGAATATTAACTAGCCACAACAACCTGAATTGACCAATACTGCTTATGGCTCGCAATCATAAGTATTTATGGAACTTCAATTCTCAATGCAGAATCCTTAAATTCTTGAGGTCCGTAGCCATTTACCCACATTTCTCCATCGTCTCGATACTTGTTCCTAAAACGAGCAAGCCAAAGATAGATTTGTTTCCACGTGAAATGATCGGGAAATATTGTCTGCACAACATAAAATAAATAGTTAAAGTAATTCAAATATTCATAAATTCAAAATTCCAAAAAAAAGTTTTAAAAAAAAATACGCTCACCTATAAATGTTTTTTTATTTTTCTGTGTTTTCGGGCTCCAATCCACGTTGATAAACTCAATCGGGACATAACCTTCCCTTGGCGGAACATATTTATACTTGTCCCAATCCCGGAACGTTAGGGCCTCGCCTTTTCGATCTCAACTTCCTCCTTTGGGGTCGGCTTAATTAAACAACAAAAAACAAAAATAAAAATAAAAACAGTTAGTTAGTATGATGATCACAGGTCATAATTGTTTTTGGAATAGAGATGTTTTATTGCCAAAGAAAAGTTGACATTAAAAAAAACAACTAACCAATGAACGTCTGGCGGTTGAAACGAAGTTGTTTTTCGCGGCTAACCGACGAAGCCCTTGATGTCCCTATATCGGACATTGACCGGCTTCGATAAAATGCCGGTGTTGAGGTTGAGTTTGAGGCTGAGGTTGAGGTTGATGGAATATAACTTATCCCCACAACTGACATCGATGAACTTCGTTGTAACGAAGGTCCCGTTCTTTTTCGTAAGATTTTACATTTTTGCAATAATCGTTCGACTGTCTTAAACAATCCCATTATATTGAGTGGTATTTGGCTGAAGAAAAGACGGAAAAAGTTGAAGAGAAGAAAGGAGAGAAAGTAAAAGAGTGTTTGTGAGTGCTGTAGCCTGTAGGCGTGTATCTTAGTGTATATAAAAAGTTTTTGTGAATATTAACTAGCCACAACAACCTGAATTGACCAATACTGCTTATGGCTCGCAATCATGAGTATTTATGGAACTTCAATTCTCAATGCAGAATCCTTAAATTCTTGAGGTCCGTAGCCATTTACCCAAATTTCTGCATCGTCTCGATACTTGTTCCTAAAACGGGCAAGCCAAAGATAGATTTGTTTCCACGTGAAATGATTGTGGAAATATTGTCTGCACAACATAAAATAAATAGTTAAAGTAATTCAAATATTCATAAATTCAAAATTCCAAAAAAAAAAGTTTTAAAAAAATACGCTCACCTATAAATGTTTTTTTTATTTTTCTGTGTTTTCGGGCTCCAAGCCACGTTGATAAACTCAATCGGGACATAACCTTCCCTTGGCGGAACATATTTATACTTGTCCCAATCCCGGAACGTTAGGGGCCTCGCCTTTTCGATCTCAACTTCCTCCTTTGGGGTCGGCTTAATTAAACAACAAAAAACAAAAATAAAAATAAAAACAGTTAGTTAGTAAGATGATCACAGGTCATAATTGTTTTTGGAATAGAGATGCTTTATTGCCAAAGAAAAGTTGACATTAAAAAAAACAACTAACCAATGAACGTCTGGCGGTTGAAACGAAGTTGTTTTTCGCGAAGCTAATCGACGAAGCCCTTGATGTCCCTATATCGGACATTGACCGGCTTCGATAAAATGCCGGTGTTGAGGTTGAGTTTGAGGCTGAGGTTGAGGTTGATGGAATATAACTTATCCCCACAACTGACATCGATGAACTTCGTTGTAACGAAGGTCCCGTTCTTTTTCGTAAGATTTTACATTTTTGCAATAATCGTTCGACTGTCTTAAACAATCCCATTATATTGAGTGGTATTTGGCTGAAGAAAAGACGGAAAAAAGTTGAAGAGAAGAAAGGAGAGAAAGTAAAAGAGTGTTTGTGAGTGTTGTAGCGTGAAGAGAAGAAAGGAGAGAAAGTAAAAGGGTGTTTGTGTGTGTAGTAGGCGTGTATCGAGTGTATTTAAAAAGCTTTTGTGAATATTAACTAGCCACAACAACCTGAATTGACCAATACTGCTTATGGCTCGCAATCATGAGTATTTATGGAACTTCAATTCTCAATGCAGAATCCTTAAATTCTTGAGGTCCGTAGCCATTTACCCACATTTCTGCATCGTCTCGATACTTGTTCCTAAACGAGCAAGCCAAAGATAGATTTGTTTCCACGTGAAATGATCGGGGAAATATTGTCTGCACAACATAAAATAAATAGTTAAAGTAATTCAAATATTCATAAATTCAAAAATTCCAAAAAAAAGTTTTTTAAAAAAAATACGCTCACCTATAAATGTTTTTTTTATTTTTCTGTGTTTTCGGGCTCCAAGCCACGTTGATAAACTCAATCGGGACATAACCTTCCCTTGGCGGAACATATTTATACTTGTCCCAATCCCGGAACGTTAGGGGCCTCGCCTTTTCGATCTCAGCTTCCTCCTTTGGGGTCGGCTTAATTAAACAACAAAAAACAAAAATAAAAATAAAAGCTATTAGTTAGTAAGATGATCACAGGTCATAATTGTTTTTGGAATAGAGATGCTTTATTGCCAAAGAAAAGTTGACATTAAAAAAAACAACTAACCAATGAACGTCTGGCGGTTGAAACGAAGTTGTTTTTCGCGAAGCTAACTGACGAGAAGCCCCTTGATGTCCCTATATCGGACATTGACCGGCTTCGATAAAATGCCGGTGTTGAGGTTGAGTTTGAGGCTGAGGTTGAGGTTGATGGAATATAACTTATCCCCACAACTGACATCGATGAACTTCGTTGTAACGAAGGTCCCGTTCTTTTTCGTAAGATTTTACATTTTTGCAATAATCGTTCGACTGTCTTAAACAATCCCATTATATTGAGTGGTATTTGGCTGAAGAAAAGACGGAAAAAAGTTGAAGAGAAGAAAGGAGAGAAAGTAAAAGAGTGTTTGTGAGTGTTGTAGGCGTGTATCTGAGTGTATTTAAAAAGCTTTTGTGAATATTAACTAGCCACAACAACCTGAATTGACCAATACTGCTTATGGCTCGCAATCATGAGTATTTATGGAACTTCAATTCTCAATGCAGAATCCTTAAATTCTTGAGGTCCGTAGCCATTTACCCATTTCATCGCATCGTCTCGATACTTGTTCCTAAACGAACAAGCCAAAGATAGATTTGTTTCCACGTGAAATGATCGGGGAAATATTGTCTGCACAACATAAAATAAATAGTTAAAGTAATTCAAATATTCATAAATTCAAAATTCCAAAAAAAAAAGTTTAAAAAAAATACGCTCACCTATAAATGTTTTTTTTATTTTTCTGTGTTTTCGGGCTCCAAGCCATGTTGATAAACTCAATCGGGACATAACCTTCCCTTGGCGGAACATATTTATACTTGTCCCAATCCCGGAACGTTAGGGGCCTCGCCTTTTCGATCTCAACTTCCTCCTTTGGGGTCGGCTTAATTAAACAACAAAAAACAAAAATAAAAATAAAAACAGTTAGTTAGTAAGATGATCACAGGTCATAATTGTTTTTGGAATAGAGATGCTTTATTGCCAAAGAAAAGTTGACATTAAAAAAAACAACTAACCAATGAACGTCTGGCGGTTGAAACGAAGTTGTTTTTCGCGAAGCTAACTGACGAGAAGCCCCTTGATGTCCCTATATCGGACATTGACCGGCTTCGATAAAATGCCGGTGTTGAGGTTGAGTTTGAGGCTGAGGTTGAGGTTGAGGTTGATGGAATATAACTTATCCCCACAACTGACATCGATGAACTTCGTTGTAACGAAGGTCCCGTTCTTTTTCGTAAGATTTTACATTTTTGCAATAATCGTTCGACTGTCTTAAACAATCCCATTATATTGAGTGGTATTTGGCTGAAGAAAAGACGGAAAAAAGTTGAAGAGAAGAAAGGAGAGAAAGTAAAAGAGTGTTTGTGAGTGTTGTAGCCTGAAGAGAAGAAAGGAGAGAAAGTAAAAGAGTGTTTGTGAGTGTTGTAGCATGTTGGCGTGTATCTTAGTGTATTTAAAAAGCTTTTGTGAATATTAACTAGCTACAACAACTTGAATTGACCAATACTACTTATGGCTCGCAATCATGAGTATTTATGGAACTTCAATTCTCAATGCAGAATCCTTAAATTCTTGAGGTCCGTATCCATTTACCCAAATTTTGCATCCTCTCGATACTTGTTCCTAAACCGGGCAAGCCAAAGATAGATTTGTTTCCACGTGAAATGATCGGGGAAATATTGTCTGCACAACATAAAATAAATAGTTAAAGTAATTCAAATATTCATAAATTCAAAATTCCAAAAAAAGTTTTAAAAAAATACGCTCACCTATAAATGTTTTTTTTTATTTTTCTGTGTTTTCGGGCTCCAAGCCACGTTGATAAACTCAATCGGGACATAACCTTCCCTTGGCGGAACATATTTATACTTGTCCCAATCCCGGAACGTTAGGGCCTCGCCTTTTCGATCTCAGCTTCCTCCTTTGGGGTCGGCTTAATTAAACAACAAAAAACAAAAATAAAAATAAAAACAGTTAGTTAGTAAGATGATCACATGTCATAATTGTTTTTGGAATAGAGATGCTTTATTGCCAAAGAAAAGTTGACATTAAAAAAAACAACTAACCAATGAACGTCTGGCGGTTGAAACGAAGTTGTTTTTCGCGAAGCTAACTGACGAGAAGCCCCTTGATGTCCCTATATCGACATTGACCGGCTTCGATAAAATGCCGGTGTTGAGGTTGAGTTTGAGGTTGAGGTTGAGGTTGATGGAATATAACTTATCCCCACAACTGACATCGATGAACTTCGTTGTAACGAAGGTCCCGTTCTTTTTCGTAAGATTTTACATTTTTGCAATAATCGTTCGACTGTCTTAAACAATCCCATTATATTGAGTGGTATTTGGCTGAAGAAAAGACGGAAAAAAGTTGAAGAGAAGAAAGGAGAGAAAGTAAAAGAGTGTTTGTGAGTGTTGTAGCCTGTAGGCGTGTATCTGAGTGTATTTAAAAAGCTTTTGTGAATATTAACTAGCCACAACAACCTGAATTGACCAATACTGCTTATGGCTCGCAATCATGAGTATTTATGGAACTTCAATTCTCAATGCGTAATCCTTAAATTCTTGAGGTCCGTAGCCATTTACCCACATTTCGCATCGCCTCGATACTTGTTCCTAAAACGAGCAAGCCAAAGATAGATTTGTTTCCACGTGAAATGATCGGGGAAATATTGTCTGCACAACATAAAATAAATAGTTAAAGTAATTCAAATATTCATAAATTCCAAAATTCCAAAAAAAAGTTTCAAAAAAAAAATACGCGCACCTGTAAATGTTTTTTTATTTTTCTGTGTTTTCGGGCTCCAAGCCACGTTGATAAACTCAATCGGGACATAACCTTCCCTTGGCGGAACATATTTATACTTGTCCCAATCCCGGAACGTTAGGGGCCTCGCCTTTTCGATCTCAGCTTCCTCCTTTGGGGTCGGCTTAATTAAACAACAAAAAACAAAAATAAAAATAAAAACAGTTAGTTAGTAAGATGATCACAGTCATAATTGTTTTTGGAATAGAGATGCTTTATTGCCAAAGAAAAGTTGACATTAAAAAAAACAACTAACCAATGAACGTCTGGCGGTTGAAACGAAGTTGTTTTTCGCGAAGCTAACTGACGAGAAGCCCCTTGATGTCCCTATATCGGACATTGACCGGCTTCGATAAAATGCCGGTGTTGAGGTTGAGTTTGAGGTTGAGGTTGATGGAATATAACTTATCCCCACAACTGACATCGATGAACTTCGTTGTAACGAAGGTCCCGTTCTTTTTCGTAAGATTTTACATTTTTGCAATAATCGTTCGATTGTCTTAAACAATCCCATTATATTGAGTGGTATTTTGGTCAAGAAAAGACGGAAAAAGTTGAAGAGAAGAAAGGAGAGAAAGTAAAAAAGTGTTTTTGAGTTGAAGAGAAGAAAGGAGAGAAAGTAAAAGAGTGTTTGTGAGTGCTGTAGCCTGTAGGCGTGTATCTGAGTGTATTTAAAAAGCTTTTGTGAATATTAACTAGCCACAACAACCTGAATTGACCAATACTGCTTATGGCTCGCAATCATGAGTATTTATGGAACTTCAATTCTCAATGCAGAATCCTTAAATTCTTGAGGTCCGTAGCCATTTACCCACATTTCTGCATCGTCTCGATACTTGTTCCTAAAACGAGCAAGCCAAAGATAGATTTGTTTCCACGTGAAATGATCGGGGAAATATTGTCTGCACAACATAAAATAAATAGTTAAAGTAATTCAAATATTCATAAATTCAAAATTCCAAAAAAAAAGTTTTTAAAAAAATACGCTCACCTATAAATGTTTTTTTATTTTTCTGTGTTTTCGGCTCCAAGCCACGTTGATAAACTCAATCGGGACATAACCTTCCCTTGGCGGAACATATTTATACTTGTCCCAATCCCGGAACGTTAGGGGCCTCGCCTTTTCGATCTCAACTTCCTCCTTTGGGGTCGGCTTAATTAAACAACAAAAAACAAAAATAAAAATAAAAACAGTTAGTTAGTAAGATGATCACAGGTCATAATTGTTTTTGGAATAGAGATGCTTTATTGCCAAAGAAAAGTTGACATTAAAAAAAACAACTAACCAATGAACGTCTGGCGGTTGAAACGAAGTTGTTTTTCGCGAAGCTAACTGACGAGAAGCCCCTTGATGTCCCTATATCAGACATTGACCGGCTTCGATAAAATGCCGGTGTTGAGGTTGAGTTTGAGGCTGAGGTTGAGGTTGATGGAATATAACTTATCCCCACAACTGACATCGATGAACTTCGTTGTAACGAAGGTCCCGTTCTTTTCGTAAGATTTTACATTTTTGCAATAATCGTTCGACTGTCTTAAACAATCCCATTATATTGAGTGGTATTTGAAAAAGTCAAGAAAAGAGAAAGTAAAAAAGTTGAAGAGAAGAAAGGAGAGAAAGTAAAAGAGTGTTTGTGAGTGTTGTAGCTGTAGGCGTGTATCGAGTGTATTTAAAAAGCTTTTGTGAATATTAACTAGCCACAACAACCCGAATTGACCAATAATACGCTTATGGCTCGCAATCATGAGTATTTATGGAACTTCAATTCTCAATGCGTAATCCTTAAATTCTTGAGGTCCGTAGCCATTTACCCACATTTCGCATCGCCTCGATACTTGTTCCTAAACGAGCAAGCCAAAGATAGATTTGTTTCCACGTGAAATGATCGGGAAATATTGTCGCACAACATAAAATAAATAGTTAAAGTAATTCAAATATTCATAAATTCAAAAATTCCAAAAAAAGTTTTAAAAAAATACGCTCACCTATAAATGTTTTTTTTTTTTCTGTGTTTTCTGCCCAAGCCACGTTGATAAACTCAATCGGGACATAACCTTCCCTTGGCGGAACATATTTATACTTGTCCCAATCCCGGAACGTTAGGGGCCTCGCCTTTTCGATCTCAGCTTCCTCCTTTGGGGTCGGCTTAATTAAACAACAAAAAACAAAAATAAAAATAAAAACAAGTTAGTTAGTAAGATGATCACAGTCATAATTGTTTTTGGAATAGAGATGCTTTATTGCCAAAGAAAAGTTGACATTAAAAAAACAACTAACCAATGAACGCCCGGCGGTTGAAACGAAGTTGTTTTTCGAAGCTAACCGACGAGAAGCCCCTTGATGTCCCTATATCGACATTGACCGGCTTCGATAAAATGCCGGTGTTGAGGTTGAGTTTGAGGTGAGGTTGAGGTTGATGGAATATAACTTATCCCCACAACCGACATCGATGAACTTCGTTGTAACGAAGGTCCCGTTCTTTTCGTAAGATTTTACATTTTTGCAATAATCGCTCGATTGCCTTAAACAATCCCATTATATTGAGTGGTATTTGGTGAAGAAAAGACGGAAAAAAGTTGAAGAGAAGAAAGGAGAGAAAGTAAAAGAGTGTTTGTGAGTGTTGTAGCTGTAGTAGGCGTGTATCGAGTGTATTTAAAAAGCTTTTGTGAATATTAACTAGCCACAACAACCCGAATTGAATTGACCAATACTGCTTATGGCTCGCAATCATGATTATTTATGGAACTTCAATTCTCAATGCAGAATCCTTAAATTCTTGAGGTCCGTAGCCATTTACCCACATTTCTACATCGTCTCGATACTTGTTCCTAAAACGAGCAAGCCAAAGATAGATTTGTTTCCACGTGAAATGATCAGGGAAATATTGTCTGCACAACATAAAATAAATAGTTAAAGTAATTCAAATATTCATAAATTCAAAATTCCAAAAAAAAGTTTTAAAAAAATACGCGCCACCTATAAATGTTTTTTTTTTTTCGTGTTTTCGGCTCCAAGCCATGTTGATAAACTCAATCGGGACATAACCTTCCCTTGGCGGAACATATTTATACTTGTCCCAATCCCGGAACGTTAGGGGCCTCGCCTTTTCGATCTCAACTTCCTCCTTTGGGGTCGGCTTAATTAAACAACAAAAAACAAAAATAAAAAAAAAACAATTAGTTAGTAAGATGATCACATGTCATAATTGTTTTTGGAATAGAGATGCTTTATTGCCAAAGAAAAGTTGACATTAAAAAAACAACTAACCAATGAACGCCCGGCGGTTGAAACGAAGTTGTTTTTCGCGGTTAACCGACGAGAAGCCCCTTGATGTCCCTATATCGACATTGACCGGCTTCGATAAAATGCCGGTGTTGAGGTTGAGTTTGAGGCCGAGGTTGAGGTTGATGGAATATAACTTATCCCCACGACATCGATGAACTTCGTTGTAACGAAGGTCCCGTTCTTTTTCGTAAGATTTTACATTTTTGCAATAATCGTTCGACTGTCTTAAACAATCCCATTATATTGAGTGGTATTTGGCTGAAGAAAAGACGGAAAAAGTTGAAGAGAAGAAAGGAGAGAAAGTAAAAGAGTGTTTGTGAGTGTTGTAAAAAGCCTGTAGGCGTGTATCGAGTGTATTTAAAAAGCTTTTGTGAATATTAACTAGCCACAACAACCTGAATTGACCAATACTGCTTATGGCTCGCAATCATGAGTATTTATGGAACTTCAATTCTCAATGCAGAATCCTTAAATTCTTGAGGTCCGTAGCCATTTACCCACATTTCTGCATCGTCTCGATACTTGTTCCTAAAACGAGCAAGCCAAAGATAGATTTGTTTCCACGTGAAATGATCGGGGAAATATTGTCTGCACAACATAAAATAAATAGTTAAAGTAATTCAAATATTCATAAATTCGAAAATTCCAAAAAAAAAAGTTTAAAAAAATACGCTCACCTATAAATGTTTTTTTTTTTTGTGTTTTCGGGCTCCAAGCCACGTTGATAAACTCAATCGGGATATATCCTTCCCTTGCCGGAACATATTTATACTTGTCCCAATCTCGGAACGTTAGGGGCCTCGCCTTTTCGATCTCACCTTCCTCCTTTGTGGTCGGTTTAATTAAAAAAACAAAAAACAAAAATAAAAATAAAAACAGTTAGTTAGTAAGATGATCACAGGTCATAATTGTTTTTGGAATAGAGATGCTTTATTGCCAAAGAAAAGTTGACATTAAAAAAAACAACTAACCAATGAACGTCTGGCGGTTGAAACGAAGTTGTTTTTCGCGAAGCTAACTGACGAGAAGCCCTTGATGTCCCTATATCGGACATTGACCGGCTTCGATAAAATGCCGGTGTTGAGGTTGAGTTTGAGGCTGAGGTTGAGGTTGATGGAATATAACTTATCCCCACAACTGACATCAATGAACTTCGTTGTAACGAAGGTCCCGTTCTTTTTTGTAAGATTTTACATTTTTTCAATAATGGTTCGAAAAAAAGTTGAAGAGAAGAAATGAGAGAAAGTAAAAGAGTGTTTGTGAGTGTTGTAGCCTGAAGAGAAGAAAGGAGAGAAAGTAAAAGAGTGTTTGTGAGTGCTGTAGTCTGTAGGCGTGTATCTGAGTGTATTTAAAAAGCTTTTATGAATATTAACTAGCCACAACAACCTGAATTGACCAATACTGCTTATGGCTCGCAATCATGAGTATTTATGGAACTTCAATTCTCAATGCAGAATCCATACTACTTGGGACATTTCATATACATCCGGTCAAGTATATTGATTTGGCCCCACACTATGATCTACTGTAATTCATCTAAACCTCCTTCCAAGAAACCTTAGCTTGATTTTGCCTAAATTCATGATCTTAAAATTGCAAACCTTTCTAGAGTTCCTGTCAAATATGAAGGAACACATTGTTGGATTCTTTTCCTGAAATGTGTTTCCTTGTAGACAATTCATCCAACTTTACAAATGTAAATATGAAATACAACTTTTATATATAGGGTAGCTACTAGATAAAGGCTATAATCTCACACATAATCTCTTCATGCTTCTATTCCATGATTTTGAACCCATCCTAGTTTGAGGCCACTATATTAAGATGCCAGGACGCAAATTGTGTATATCATTCTGATGTAGAACAAGTGGCCGAGACGTATTTGAGCAAGACATTCGGGAAGAGTTCGAAGTTCAGGGGGTCCAGCGGCAGTTTCTGAAAGTTGAGTCGGCGGGTTGCTTCGCAATTTCCGTTAAGCACTAGTAGAGAGCACTTAACGGCGTAACTTTAACGCGTGAATTACGTGGCCCGCCGCATATCAAATCGAAGCTCTCGACGAGATCTACAAGACTCATAGGGTGGAACCCAGTGAGACATTATTTTGAAGCCCAAAAAACGTTGTTTAGTTACTATTTTGGCCTTTGGAAGTTTTAGGGTTTTTCCGTCTTTTTTATTTATTCTTTTCCTTTTAGAGTTTGGATTGTTATGGGATATAAATAACCCCTTTAAACCTTATTTCGACAGCTTTGAATAAAATTTGAGTTTTTTTTTCGTTTTCTTGCTTGTGCTTGAAACCTTAAAGCCGTCATATGTTTTGTTAAGGAATTTTTTGTGAAAAGAGTTCCTTGTGATTGTTTCGCTGCGTCACATTCTCCTTTTGTCCCTAAATGAGTGCGACTCAAAAGTATGAGGTGCTAAGATGGAGTTGAACCACCAAGCTTGAGATAGATTAACGTGTTTCCTCTATGCCTCAGGCTGTAGGGCACCATGCACCAATGTACTCAAACCACCAAATTTTTGTAGATGGCTTGGTGTGTCCCCTTTAAAACCACAAAGGAAGAAAGACACGTGAGAAAATAGTGATTGCGAAACTCCAATTATTCAATCCTACTTTTTTTCCCTTTAAAAGGGTTTTACTTTCCATCGGAACTAGTTATCAAGCACACTCTCAAAATCTCATATTTGGCTTCGTTTTTTTATGGCACCAATTCCAATTCATATGGCTTACATTTGAGTGTCTCAAGAGCAACATTGGTTTGTTTGCTAAAGTGGTCGGAGCATTGTTGCTCACTGATAATGTCGATTTTTGCACAATGTGCGATGGAGAATAACTGAGAATAGTATCAGCACAAAATAACACGGTAACTAGGAGGGGTTTGTCCCTGCAAACCCTTTCTGGTATGTCAGAGAAGTTCTTTAGAGAGACCGGAGTAGAGTTATATGAATTAATTGTGAATTTTTTTCAACCAAGGAAAATCATTCATCTCGTGTTTGAAATATATGAGGATAAAATAATAATAACTATATATATTATAAATTTAAATTGAACCTTTGGTTGACATATATTTTTAGATGAAATTAATTGAAATAATTAAAATACACTATTTTTTATAGAATATATAATATAAAATATAAATATTTTATTCCAATTGTGTTAGGAAAATAAAAATAAGAAAGTTGAAAAATATGGTGATAGTTAGGTTTGTTAGTTGAGATGAAAGAGTTTTAAAGTTTTTAGAAAACCGTATAAAAAGAGATTGTTGGAGTGAGAAAAAAATGAAAAGAAAACGAATTCGCTAGAGTGCGGGTGTTATTGTTAATTGGCGGGGCCGTGACAACGCTATAACCCACCATTTGTTGAAATGGTGGGAAACCCAACCCAACTCAACCCATCTTGATTGTGGGTTCAACCCACCAACTTTTTCTCAATTAATCTAAATAATAAAAATAATCATAAATAACACAAAAAAATGTCACAATTCATTAAAAAAATTATATTTGCTACTATTATATTTTTATTAATATTTTCTAACAACTTTCTCTAATATTTATAGTATAAAATGAGAAAAAAATCGAAGTAAGAAACTATTTTATCATTACTTTTTTTGTATATTATTATAATCATTTTTTCTATAAATATTGTTGTTAATATACCTTATTCTGACATCTTTAGTTGTTCTAAGTGTCATTTTTTTAACGAATTCAAAATCATTTACTAATATTTCAGAAATATAAAAAATAATCTTACATTTTGAAAAATGATTTAAACTAATTCTTTCAAACTTATGAATTTGAAATAATATAAAATCAACACTAATTTTTTAATGAGTTTATATTTTCTCAACTCAATCCACATTTTTTAATATAAAATACACAACTCATTTTGACAGCTGTAGTTATTGTTATGGTTGCTATCAACCGTCCTGCTTGCAACAAAAAAACTCAAAAGTACGAACCAAGCCGAGTTAAATCAGTACTAGGGTTTATATCTTAAATTTATACTTCCAAGTGTATTCGCTACTAATTCCGCCATAGCTACTGTGCGCTTCCCATTTCAGACCATGGCCAAGAAGAACAAACAAAAGGCGACCCAACTAAGTGTGCCCATGGTGGACGAAGAAGAAGATGAACGGAAAGAGGGAAACGAGTTAAAGAAATCAAAAATTGATTTGAAGATTGAGGCAGTTAAAGGAAATCCGTACAAGGTCTCTCCTATAATCGGTTATTTCCCCACTGGATTCGACCCTCTAAAGGGCCGAAACCATGAAGACGATGGCCAGGAGCCAAACCCAGAACCTAGGGTTAGGGTTTTGAAGAATGTCAAGCGGACTAACAGGTTGCAGCTTGTTGTCAGCCCTAATGAGTCTCCGATCAATTTTGTTGGGACCAATTATTCTGGCGAGGGGGCGATGGCGCAGATGTGCACTTATGCTCTTGGAGTTCTTGACAAGACCACCCAGACGCTCAAAATTGTTCAAATTGAAGCTAATAAGGTATTTCCTCGCCAATTTCGATATCTGTGGCATTCTTTTTTCTTCCTGGAGTAGTCTTTGAGGAAATCATTATTACTGTTGTTATTATTGTTGTTTTTGTTATAGATAAATTGAGGAAGTTATCAGAGTTATCAAACTATAGTTGATCTGTTGGAGAACTTAGATAATTGCTGAGTTACCTTAGTCTCTATTCGTGTGTCAACACTAAGCCAAAATAGCATCCCTCGGCTATTCGCACACTCGCTGTCAATTCTCCCTGAAGGCGCACCAAAATTCTTACCCATCTCAGATCTGACCTTGCCTTCATTGCCTCATCGACGCCCAAACAACCTCTGCAAAAATCTCCAATCTGAGCTACCCCATAAGTGTAGAGGCAACCCTAAAACCCTTATCCAAGCTTCTTTAGGCATTTTTTTTTATCTAAATAGCAACAGCTCTCGGCAGTCCACCTCTCCCAATACAACTGATTTTGATTAATCTTCCACCCTTTTTTGTACAAAATCCGTCCGCTTCTTCCTTGGATGGGAACTCAAACTGGAAGAAAACATCGTTCATGCAAAAACCACGGAGACGCCACCTGCTATCCTCCAAAATTTATCCACCCACTTCTGCACTTCTGACCGATCCGGTGCAGAACACCTCAGATCCCCCATCCTTCCAACCAGCCACCTCTCCAGAAAAGCCATGGTTTCCGCACATGAGCCATCCTCGACCTTGAAATCTGCACCAGACCCCTTCGGTAGATGTTGAACCTTCACGGAGTAATCTGGCCAAGGAGGTATTTCCGCGGCCTTTACATAAGAACTCGCAGGCCTACTGACCATTCCTTGCTCTTCTATAGCAAACCTCCTAAGCTTATCCGCTACATCTGACCAACCAGAACCTTCAGTAGCTCCAGGATACATACTGTCTCAGTTCTTCCTTAATATAGGAATTAATGTTGCTGTTACTTTTAAGATTAGAATGTTGTACTAAATGGGTGAAGGTTTTTGATCCATTGCATAAATTTTGATAAAAAAAGAACAAAGATTATACACAATTGTTTTATTATCTTCATAACAAAATTGATTATACACAATTTCTTATCAAAAAAATTATCTTCATAACAAAATTGATTTGTATAAAGTGTTAATTTGTGCTAATAGATAGAAACTCTCAGTGTTTGTAATATGGAATTAACAGCATGGTAGTGGTTTCTTTGTTTAATGTGGACGGAATGCCTACATACACTCAGACACACAAAAACACACTAGGGGTGAATGGCACTTGTGCTTCTCACTTCCAGGCTACAAGCTGCCAAAATATGAAAATTTAGGATTTTGTTCAGCTGTGCTACTTTTTATTGAATGGAGGTATGGAGGGTTGTAATGTATTATAGAACTAACTTATATATGTGTGTAGATATTCCGTTTGGAACCAAAAGTTGGAGAATCACTCTTACCTGACAATGCGGCATCGGATAGCGTTAAGGAAGAAACTGCTGAAGAGAAAGCTAACAAATTACTCAAGTACACAACTAGCAAGACTATACGGAAGGTATGCCTTCTTTCTTATCAAAAGTTACATTTTTCTTGGAGGTTGATAAAACGAGATCTATAACTTCTTGTTTTGTGAATGGTACAAACACACATACACCTATATTTTGTTAGTTGATATGCCTTCTCCCACAAAAGTTAAAGGTTGCCTATTAGTTTTGCTAATCAAAAGGGGGGGAAATCTGTTAAAGCTTCATAGCGTGAATCTGTTTCGATCCTTCAAATATGTAGGGAGGAAGAGATATGTTTATCATTTCCGACTTCATGGGTTTATTGGGTTTGCTATTAGCACTTGTAATCTGTCTTGAAGGAACTTGTGATATTGCAGGCTAAAAGACTTGACGCTTTACGTCGTCACCAAGATCCCGAGTTCCAGGAGAACTTGGACAAGAAACTCGAGGGAATCAAGATAAACAAAGAAGCTCTTGAAGTTGCTGAAACTACTACTGTTAATGCTCGGAATATCCCGCCCCATGATATGTCAACAGATAATGTTGCAATGGTTTATCCGATACACAAGATGATTTTCAGCGGAGAGTGGGATTACCTTTATGATATTGTTGAGCTCTTGCAAGCAGGAAAAGAAGTGAAGCCTGAATCTTACCCCATCTTTGTTTGTAACAGAGTTCATATATTGGATGATATGAAGGTAACCAATTTGAATTTGTTCAAATTTCATCTGTATTTATTTACTGAAATCTCTGGCTCATGGCACCAGATTCTGCAGTTGTTGGTAGCCTTGCAAAAGAAAAAATCAACAAAATACTAATACATTTCAGTGGGATCGGGGTATTGCTGCCATATTCAATATTCTTAGATTTAATCCCAAGATGTTAATTTGGTCGTATATCTATACCTTATTATTTATTTATTATTGTTATTTTTAATGTCTGATAAGATAGTTTCTATTCAATTTTGTAGGATGAGGACGCAAAGTCAAATCTTGCTGGCATTTTTTCCTACATTTCTCATCTCATAAAGTTCAAGGATAAAAATTCTATGGATGGCTTTTCCTCTGCGAAGAATCATAAATTCCCGAGCATATTATCCCAGAAGTTCAACACGATGTTTGCTGATTCAGAGGCAAAAAGGCTTGCTGATGACAAGAGAGACCTTCTTATCAGCTATGTCTTGGTGCTTACTCTCATTGCAGATAAGTTCAAGACGGATCCAACAGATATTGCTAAGGATCTAAGAATGAACTCTATCGCACTGCGACCACATTTTGAATATATAGGATGCACTTTTAAGCGAGAAGGGAATGTACTATTGGCAGAACTTAAAGCCCCGCTCAAGTTTCCCACAATCAGGGTGAAGCGTAGGAGGTGAAGAATGAAGATGGATGGCTTGAGCCTTGAGGAGTTCCCTAATTTTGTGCATAAGAGTTGGCTGACACCATAGTTGATGAAGTAAATAATGCGCAGCCTTGCAACAAGTTTTGTTTAAATATCCAACAACATAAGTCCACCACACTAGACAGATTGAGCACCCATAACACATGGATGAACCAGCAAACGAAGCTTCATCCAGAATTCCATCCGTGGTGTGGAAACTCTGATTTTGAGTTCACCCTTTGAACTATTTTGGTTTGTGTTTTTCCAAGGGTGATTTGTACCAGGAAGTATTCATATGCTCTATTAGGAGTTTTCGTAGGATCTCCATTCTTGTAGGGTTTTTGTATTGTAATCTTTGCAATCATTTAATTAGTTGGAAATTTTATCGTAAGGCACGTTCTACAAATACAATTGCTTATAGACTTAAAAACTCTCTTTTGTGTTTTTACTTCTTAAAGTTTACTTTATTCTGCTGCAAATTGTGTTTGTTGTTGAATCCTAGCTATATATAATTCTTACAAATGCTACAACTTCAATCTACTCCCGATTGATTTTTTATGGAGACCAAAAACCAATAGAAATATTATGTACAAAAAGTTACAACAATCAATACCAATTTGGCAATTGAAAATTGAATGGATGAAAAGTAATCAAATAAATACACAATCTTATATATAGAAAATGAAGGAAGCACTCATGTGGGGACCATATATACACGAAAAGCAAAGAAACCAACATTGTGATGGTATGAATGGAACGAACTTATCAACGGTAAAAACTTTGGTAAGACGATTTTATGAATATATTTTGTAAAACGGATCCTCTTTACCCGATTCACCGTGTATTAATGAGTTGAGCTATGAGACGTTTTACTAATTAATATCCGTAACCAAGACCGTCTTACACAGGAAACCTACTCCTTAGCGACAAGTTATGGTAGAGATAGATCATCAAGCCAAATAGGCTGGGGTTGAATTTTGTATTCTTGTCCACAGATTCCTTGTAGATGGGGGAGGTATCGTATCCCCCACAAACACAATTATCGTGTCCACCAAAAAAGGGAGAAATATGCATCTTATCAAAGTAATCATCACTGTAGTAGATACAATCAGGCCATATTACAGGATAGTGGGGATCAACGAATGGGAAGGAGAAGGAATGATTCAAGTATCCTCATATGGAAGAGACGACAGAGCAACCTTCTGAACAAAAGGAACTGATGGACTGGAAAAATGGGCCTTTTGAGCTGTGTTACCGTATTCCATGGGAATGGGAGGTAGCCGGAAATGGTTCCGCTTTTGTTCGTTGGAGTAATGAGCCTTAACAAAGGAAATAGAGGAATTAATATTGGGATTGGGGTGGTCCGTGAAGGCGAGCCAGCCATGGGAATATGGGATGAACCAACGCACTGGGCCAGATCATAATTGGGTAAACCAGGGATTTTGTTCTTTGTAGTTCTTCTTACCTTTGGCCAAGGCAATGGCAACGGCAATGGCAACAGCAATGGCTTTACAACTAGTGTGACGAGGAGGTGACAACGGCGATTCTGCCGCCTTCTGGTAATCTAAGGTTTTGGATGGGTGATAATAGAAATACAACGACGGCACAAGGAGAACAAACCTACTGGCGCCAGTGCCACCTGGCCCACCTCCATGGCTGCTTAAACATAAACCTAGGTTCCACACCACCCTCCTCGCTGTCATTCTCTCTCTCCCTCTCTTGCTGAAAATGAAATTTATTTATATATACATGCCTGCAATTTGATTGTTTATCATGTAAGGAGATAGAAGATACAATATTGCTGGCTCTGCATAGTCCCAAGTATATGATGAAATCGCTCAAGGGACACGGTATAAGTTTGAGACAAACATACCCCGTGCAGTACTTTTTTGCATCTAGGCCGAGGTCGCATGTGTGTACGTATGCCATGTTGTACGCACGCAACGCAACGTGTGTGACCTGATTACTCATGAGAAGAGAAAGAGCTAGTTATGGTCCCCATTTACCACTCATATTCTACAAGACCACAAGTCATTTCTCATTTGTTCAGCAGCTTACCATCCATAAGAAGTACCGTTGCTTGGGAAAGTGTTTTCACTTGCCAATGAGATCCCAAATGGTGCACTCATCTTTCTAGATGAGGTATTGATGAAAATAAAGTCCATTACATAATCAACTTCCTTGTGTTTTCTATGCTGATAGCCTGGCTGCCCATACTGATGTTTGAGTTCTACTTTGTGTCTTTCCTAAAAATCATTACAGGTTGATTCTTTCGCTACTACTAGTGACAGCGAAACCCCATGAATCTTATCGGTCATACTGCAACAGATGAACTGTTGAATGAAAGTGCATCAGGAGCTGTTGTTGATTAAGTCAGCAGTTGAATAAGTCTACCTTCCATGTCCTTCATCAGACTTTCCTTTTGCGGTGCAGATTGATGGGTTTGAGCAGGAGAAGAAAGTAGTAGTTATTGCTGCAACAAATAGAAAACAAGATCCTCATCCTGCCTTAATAAGGTACATGGTTGTGCAGTCTGCTTTGTACAAACATAATAAATCCGTCTCCAGCCTTTTCATTCTCTGAACGAAATTCTCACGAGTCTCATCAATGGCAGATTATTCGAGGGCAAGCACACAAAGTTGAAGATCGTGCCGTGCGTCTCCTCCACCAATTCAATAGTACATGGAGAGTGTTACAGAGTACAGATTGATCCACCTAAACCTCCTTCCAAGAAACCTCAGTTTGATTTTGCCTAAAATTCATCATCTTAAAATTGTAAACCTTTCTAGCGTTCCAATGTGTTTCCTTGTAAACAATTCATCCAACTTTACCAATGTAATTATGAAATACAACTTTTATATGTAAGGTAGGCCTCCTGTAACTCTGTCAGACGGTCTTACGGATTTTAATTCGTAAACGGAGTCTCACTTTCTCGCAGCTCAACCCATCAACACACAGTGAATCGGATAAGGACGATTTGTCTTACAAAAATATCCGTAAGACCGTCTTACCTAAGTTTTTGACTTATATATAACAATAGCTACAAAAAGTCTAGTTAAATGCTATATTTGTTCCATCACAAATTGCACCATAATCTCTTCATGCCTCTATTCCATGATTTTGAACCCATCCCAGTTTGAGGCGTCTATATTAAGATGCCAGGACGCAAATTGTTTATATCATTCTCCTGTTGTCCCTAAATGAGTGTTGACTCGAATGTATGAGTTGCTAAGCTGTGTCATTACCTTAAAGAAGAAACGCTCATGCGAAAAGAGTGATTGCGAAACTCCAATCATTAGCCCGAGGGGCAACACGAGCCCTCGACCATGCGATGAAACACTAACTACAACAGATATACACAAAGCCTCGAGGCCGTCGACCATAGGACAATAGATACACATGATCGGAGCCATGTACATTGTTCAATCCCTATGTTACTAGTCATCCATTATTGACATAGGATACAGCTTCCTATTATTACATCATTTAGCTCTCCAACTCAATACCACTTCACATGAGCAGATTGCATTGGAGTAAACTCAGCAACATTGCTCCTTCCCTGCAAGTAATCCATATATATAAATGATCATATGCTACATAAATTTTGTCCTTTGTTTATATACTTGTAAAGATAGTTGTTAAATCGGGATACGTATTATATAAAAGCTATGATATTACGAGCTAGTGATATTATTACAAGCTTGAGTGTTAGATCAAATCTACTAAAATTTTTACACCATTAGATCAAATAGGGTATTTTCTAAATAAGGATGTAGATATTCCAAATCACTATCAACTTAATCATCCAACGGCTCTAACACTAAAGTTTGTATTAATATCACAAGCTCTAGCTCGTAATATCATTTGTCATTATATAATCCCTCTGTCCCTAAATTATCGTCCTCCTTTCCTTTTTCGTTCGTCCCAAAATAATTGTCCACTTTGAAACTTACCTTTTTAGAATATCACTTTTACCACTTTACCCTTACTTTTTCAACCTAGTTTAATTATGGATCACATACACATGGGTTTAAAAAAAAACTACACATTAAACCAATATTAAAAATCCAGTCAAATAGGTTTTCTTAAACGGTGCGCCGGGTCAATCTGGACAATAAATTAGGAACGGAAGGAGTATCAAAATTTTAATTTTATGATACGTATATTTGTATTGTAGGATACACTAACTACACACTTTTTTAGATATTCCATCTGAAATTTAAAATAAGAAGAGAAACTAAAAGTAGATGTAATTGTATTAAGTTAATTTTTGACAAAATTATAATAATTAGAACCATTATATTTATAAATTAATACTCAAAACTTATTTTTTTTTTTACACCCAAGTATTATAAAATAAGTATTATACTGACAAATATGCTAGTTGTGCTGTACAATCCTTTTTTTATTTTAGTTTTTTAAATTTGGGTTCAGAACTTTAACCTTTGAGATGCTGACGAATCATCTTCGTCGGATCGCTTCCTTTTCCGACTACTCCACGTCCGCGTAATAACAGACGCAATCTGCAACTGAGTCTTTAATATAAGCTGAGTCAACTCAGCATCTGTTTCTAACCGTCGATTCTCCGCTGCAAGCCGCGACGCCTCCCTAGCCTTTACCATCTCCAGCTCAGCCATCTCCATCCTTAACATAGCCTCCGACAACACTCGTAAACTCGCCGCCAAATCCGACGTCCGTTTAGAGCCGGAACTGGCCGAGTTGGAGCTTTGAGAAAGCTCCGAATAGTCTCCGTTGTTCGGACTGTCCGGTGGATGTGAGCCGGAAATGAAACCGGCGTCGAAGGCGTAGTTTAGACTGAACTCGTCGTTGCGTGAGACCCGATCCGATTTGGTGATAGCGTTCGGGTCTGCCATGTAGTTATTTGGTCGGAGTGGCCAAATGATCGGACTGATAATTATTGAGAATTAAAGTTCCGATTTGAACTTCTTATCATTATAATTCAAAGGGTTGCGCAATATAGTTGGAGCTGCCAACCCACAGCCCACTTCTCGTGCGGCGGGACGGGCCTTATCAGCCCAAAAATGTGGTGGGTCTTGAAAATAAGGGTGATAATGACTGACAAGATACGATAGCACGAATTGGTACAACACGATTATAAAATCAGCACGATACGACACGACACGAAAGACACGAAATTGTTAATATATTTAAAATTATAATTATTGTTATATTTATGATCAAATTAGATATATAACATGAAAACACGATAGTAAGGCATGATCACGACACGATAGTATGAATTGTCACCCCTACTTAAAAATATGGCAAAACACACCTTTGGGCCACTGTATTTTTAAAAACTTGCAATTAGGCCACTGAGACGTCAAAATTTTCGGGATGGCCACTGTACCAGACTTATCTTGCACGTTAACCCTTTTTTTTTGGATGGACGTTAAGTTAGGTTAAATGTCTATTTTGCCCTCGTCTTCATCATCAACATCTTCTATGGTGGTCAGCTTCATCATCATCAGATCAAAAAATCAAAGAAATGTAGATGACAATCGTAAACCAGATTAAACTCAAATCTAAAATGAAAATAAAAAACCATTGTGCAAATCCATTTTGATTCTTCAAATGCTCCAATCAAACCCAGATCTGAATCTCGAAATTGAGTGCATACACAATATATAATGTTCATCTTCAAACCTAGAAAATCAAACCTAGTTCAAACTGTGAAGAGAGAATCAAACCCAGTTCAAACCCTAAAGAGAGAATCAAACCCAGAAAATCAAAACCAGATCTGAATAAATCATCCCTCCGGGTTCAAGGTCGGAGCCCCTTGATCTTCGCACCCAACCGCCGTCAATCTCTCTGCCCCAATCACAAAGATCTCCATCTTCAATTGCCGCCCCCCCCCTCATACCAGTTCAACACCCACCACCATAGATGTTGGTAATATGTAAAATAAAAAAATTGAAAACAGTTTGGACTTTGGAGAGAACCAAACGACGCCGAACAGAATAAACGAAGCAACGCACAAGATTAATGGAGAATCCCGGAATTCCAGTACTAAAATGGCCGATCAAAATTTCGCCGCATCGCCGTCGCTGCGTTTCTGTCAGATCGGTGAAGAAGACTTCTTGTTGCAAGTTTATGGATCCGAATCCGGATGGGTAGAGGCCCGCACCCATTGCGATCACCTGAATTCACTATCTTCGGATCTCAACCACATTCCAACCCCCGACACTCCCTGCACAAGGTCTGTCCCTAATTACTCTTAAACCCTAAATTTCAACAACACACTCGCCACATCCGTTTCCATGGAAGTGTTCCTTCTCTCAAGTTCATGCGATAATTTCTTAGTTCGTTGTTCTTCTTGTTTGGATTGAATATTATGCTTATCAAACCGAACCTGACCTGAAGACGGGGGCAAAATAGACATTTAACATAACTTAACGTCCATCCAAAAAAAGGGTTAACGTGCAAGATAAGTCTGGTACAGTGGCCATCCCGAAAATTTTGACGTCTCAGTGGCCTAATTGCAAGTTTTTGAAAAGTACAGTGGCCCAAAGGTGTGTTTTGCCTAAAAATATCAATCAAACCCAACTATTTTAGGTGGTGGGGTGGGTTAGTTCAACGGGCCCAAGCCATTTTGATAATTCTAGGCGAGCCAATGTACAACTTATTTTAATCCGTCATTTGACAGGACGGGACAAGTCAGTCCAAAAAAGTTATGGGCGTAAAATATACCAACCCACCTCTTTTAGGTGACGAGACGAACTAGCCCAATGGACCCAAACTATATTGATAGCTCTATATATAGCACATTTTCACCAAGTTAACCCCCATCTAAGTATACCATCTACTCAATTTTAAAATACTCCAAAACACTCTATGTACCCCTTAGATTACCTATTTTGCCCTTTAAATTTTTCAAACTATATTGTTACAGAAATCCCCTCTCTAACCCACCATATCTACACAAACCCACCGTCTATATCCCTACCCCCACCAAAACCGATGAACTCATTCCCCTACTCTTACGCACACACACAACCTAGCACAAATAATCAACATCCTTGGATTATGTTTTTTGTTGATTGTGAGTAGTTTTAGGGGTAATTTTTTGAAAAAATGATTTTTTAAAACAATTTTAAGCAAAAAAAAGGTTTTAAATGCTTATCACAATAGTCATATTAGCTTCTTCTTCTTTTCATTCATAATTGATTTCTTTACACCCAATGCTGAATCCCTAGTTTTTTTTTTTTTTTTTAAGGTTGAAGATTTTTTGAAGGGAATAAGGTATTGAGAACAAAAGAAGGGGAAGATAAATGAGAAGAAGATATGTTGAGACTAATGAGGTATATTTGTTGGAGGAAAAAGAAATTTGAAAAACAATGAGTTGGGAAGAAGAAGGTGATGATGATGATGATGATGATGATGATGATGAAGAATGAGTTGGGAAGAAGGGGGTATATTTCTTTTGGGTTGGGGGGTTTAGTTAGATGTTTTTTCTTTGTTTTAGAAAAAGATCACATGGGTCTACTTATCATCTATAAGGGTATAATAGTTTTTACGATTGATGAAGCCCTTAAGGGAGTGACTCTGTGGTAGAGATGAGACTTCACAAAGTGGTGTGAGGTTTAAAGTTCGATCATTTCTCATGCCCCCCTTAGGAGAAAAAAAAAATCTATGATTGAGGGTATTTTTAACATGAAGAAATAAAGGAAAATTGGGGATCAACTTGGAGGAAGGGGGTATTCGCGTTATATAGACCCCCCTTCCTCCAAGTTGACCCCTCATTTTCTTTTTTTTCTTAATGACAAAAATACCCTCAATCGTAAAGATTATTATACCCTTACAAATGATAAGTAGACTCATATGCTCTTTTTCTAAAACAAAAAACATCCAACTAAACCCCCCAACCCAAAGAAATATACCCCCAACTCATTCTTCATCTCCTTCTTCTTCTTCCCAAAACACATTTTTCTCAACTCAATCTTCTTCAAACTCTTTTTCTTCCTCCAACAAACATACCTCATTATTCTCAACCTATCTTCTTCTCCTTGATCTTCCCCTTCATTTGTTCTCAATACCCTCTTCTCTTCCCAAAAACCTTCAACTTTTAAAAAAACCTAGGGATTCAACATTGGGTGTGAAGAAATCAAACATGGATGAAAAAGAAGAAGTTAATATGACTATTGTGATAAGCATTTAAAACCTTTTTTTGCTTGAAATTATTTAAAAAAATATTTTTTTCGTCATGTAATGTTCAGACATGGGTCACCGAACATAGCTAAATTGTTCGGTTTATGTCAACCGAACAAAATGTTCAGGCTTTTTCAGCCAAATTTCATGGCTCTGTTCGGCTACTTAAGTCTGAACATATGTAATATGTTCGTCTGAGCCGAACAGATCCCTTAAATTCGGTTGACCAGGGCTGAACATTGTGCGACCCTTTTTTAAAACCTAATTTATATAATAATTTACAATCGAGTTCCTAGTTTTGAAAAAAAAAAAAAAAAACCACAAACCTTCTTCCCCTAATGATTTGGAAGAAGGGTCATCTCTCCTCCACACCTCCGTCTTTGGCTTAGACAACGACTCACTCCCCCAAATCTTGTCCTCATTTTCCTTTTTCGGTTCATACACTGATACACACACATAATACTCCCCCAATTTCATGTCCTATTTCCACCCAATTCTTCATAATTGATAGATGATTCAACTAAACGAAGTACTTCAGTTCCACCCAAAACCAAACTATTATCCAAAACCTTCCAAAAAGTCAATCCACTTCAAGAAATCCACACAATCCCTCTCCTCCAATAATGGATTTTGCTTGCTCCAATTTTTACCCACGACAAGTTCGGAGATTGGTGTTGTTCTAACCTTGATTCATTCAACAAGCATCATCTCAACGAAGCAGAGCTTCGTAACAGAGAATTAGAAGCCTTCATTGTCAGGTTTTTCGCCACCATTTCCTTCGTTAAAGCCACCTACGTTAAACTTTAGTTGGCTTCAGTTGGCTCAGTTTTCGTACAACGACGACGCTATTTAGTGCTCTGATCTAGCAATTGTTAATGAACTCAAAACACTCTTTGAGCTCAAGTACAACGTTTTATTGGGCACAATTTCATCCACTTCTCTAATAATTTAAAGTATCCAGTGATTCAGGTTTTACATATATTTCACGAAAATTGTTGAAAATTATGTATATTTGAATTGTTGGAATTTGGAATTGAATCATGTATCTAGCGATCTCTCATTTCCTTTCATATCCATACATCATAATTATCTGTTTAAAGTGGCTTAAATTTTGATTTTTTTAATATCAAAACTGTTTTATCAATCAGAATTGGTTCTATGGAATTTAGCTTTTTGTCGTTGTTGATTTCACAGTTTTCACCCGTAGTTGAAACAACTTTCTCTAGCCGAGGATTGAAATTGAAATAACAATTATGTGAGCTTTTGGACTAGAAATTATGTTTAATTAATTGAACAAAATGAATTTTTTTATTTGACTGGAGTTTGAAGGCTACTTCGTTTACCATAAGAATTGTGCAGGTCTTACTGAAGTTTGAGCCTTACAAGAGATCGTAGTCAAAGTTGATTTAGTCATTTGGGGAAGAAGGTCTTGTGGTCTTTTTTTAAACCCTTGGGACTTGATTGTAAATTATGATAGATAAGTTATGTTTAAAAAAACATTTTAGCCCCTACTATATGCACGTGGGAGGCCCATGGCCAACTTAACGGTATTTCTCTAACAACATCCATAAAAGGACCGACGCTATGAAAATTTGAAACTTTTAGGACCCAATTATTATAAAAAATTCTTAAGGGACTAATGTTGGAATCAGCCAAAGTCAAGGAACCAATGGTGCAGTTAACCCTAATCCAAATTTTCAGACCAATTTATGAGTTTTGCCCTTTAAATATGAAAAAAAATATCATACTTTTTCCCTTTAAAAGGTCAGTATGTCATCTACTTGTTTTAACTTTCCACCTAGAGCTATGAAAATTGAGCCTGGCCGATAGGCTCGGTCCCGCCCACCTGACTTTTCAAGGGCCTGGGCCTCAATTTAGAAGGCCTGAAAAAACAAGGTCTCTTTTGACCTGGCCCGATAGACCCGTGGGACGTGTTTGACCCAATCTTAAAAAGCCTGCAAAGCCCAGCCCGACCCGATCATAAAGTTAAACTTAATTAACAAATTAAAAACTAAAACCTAAAACCTAAAAAACAAAAACTATTGGACATTCATTTAGACTACTTTTTTTTTTCTTTTTTTTCTTTTGGTTAGATGAATTTATGACACAGTATGATCTATTTCCAAACCATTGTTCTCTTTTTGGTTGAAACCCAAATTTTAAATTGATGGAAGTGACACTTACAAAGAGGAACTAGAGTTGATCTTCCAAGTTCCAATATAGTTTAGTATAGTTGTGGTTAGTAATTTTATCGAAACTGATCTATTCAATTGAGTATCTCTATTTGATTTTAACTAATAAAAAACCTCAATAGTATAAACTTGATAAAAAAATTTAAATACTATATTGTGTCGGACGAATCAAAAAATAAACATTTGCTAGTTAGTATGGTTTTGCAAACTAGAACCTGAAAAACTTTGTTTATCCTTAGAAAACACATACTAGAAAATTAGGGACAGTATGATGAACTTCAATTTGGTTATAACTTTTTTGAAAAAAATACCCTTCAAGTAGCACATGTTCTTTTCATTGATCTGTAACTTTATAGTTTTTTCTAGTTTATGTTTCGTTTAATTGTTGAATTTATTACCTTTGTTTATATTTGCTTTGGTTGCACTTTTGCTTTGTAATTGTGTAAGTTAGGCTAGTAAGTATGTGTGTTTTGAAATTTTGATGTGTTATATAACTTTTATTAGCTAATTTGTGAGTTTTTTTAATAAAAAAATAATTATTTTTTTGGCCCAGAGGCCCGAAGTACGCATGGGTTGGGCTTGAGTTATATGAGGCCCGTCACTATTTCGGTCCGGCCCGTTTGACAGCTCTATTTCCACCAGAACAAGCTATCAAGCACACTCTCAAAATCTCTTATTTGGCCTCGTTTTTTGATGGCACCAAATCCAATTCATATGGCTTACATTTTAGTTTGTCTCAAGAGCAACATTGGTTTGTTTGCTAGAGTGGTCTGGACATTGTTGCTCACTAATGATGTTGAATTTTGCACAAGGTGTGATGGAAAATAACTACGGACAATACCTGCACAAAATAAAATTTGTGACTGGGTAGGGGGTTGTCCCTACGAATCCTCTTCGGTGTGAGAATTAATATATCTTTTGAATAATAACATAGAATTGCTTTAGAGAGAGAGAGAGAGTAGTAGTAGAACTTGTGTGCACTTTTGACCTTATGAGGTATATATATATATATATATATATATATATATATATATATATATATATATATATATATATATATATATATATATATATATATATATATATATATATTGTTTACCATAGTAGAGTTATAATAGGATAAGGATTGTAGTTAAAAACGTTGTATGATTTTACGAAGGACGTTACGTTGTTGAAGTAGAGTTAGACTCGATGTCCTTTCATAATTCGAAGTAGTATTAGTAGAGACCCATTTGTATCGAATGTCACTTAGGCTCCTTGCTTGCGTATAATGAAGTCCATGTGTAGCGCCCCAGAATCTCATTGCTTATATTATGGTGTTTATGCATTAATCACTACTTGATTAGTGTTAAACTAGCAGTGTTAGCATGTTAGTTAGATAATTTCTTGACTTGGGTTTTGAGTTCTAATTAGAACTTGGTTATATCGTGAGTTGGACCGGTGCGATAGCACTTTTGGAGTCCAATCGTGTTGTTGATATGTTATGTATTGTGACTCTAAGTATTTTCCCTTCGAAGAGTCCGTTGTTACTCACGATGGTTCAAGCGGGTGTTATTTGTGTTGGAAGTTCAGGATAGGACTTTGGTTATGTTTGATTGTGTTTGGCGAACATTTTAAGGACTTTGGTTTAGTTAGTTTTGAGTTGATATTACTTTGTTTGACATTTTTCACAATTTGACTCAGTGGGTAGAGTCTACCTGCGGTATTTGTGATTTGTTTTAGACATTATATATTTGATTTAAATGTGTATTATGTGTGTACCCTTGACTTGGTATAATTATAGCCACTATGAGGTTGCAATTTTATCGTGTTATCGTACGAATTCGTACGGGTCATGTTTATTTATGTTTTACTCGTTTGATATTATTTTGACCCTAGGTTAAGCCCTAGATGACTAGGGGATTAACTTGGAATTGTTTTGGATTGGTCGTGTGTATGTAAGCACACACTCGTGTTTGTTTTTTGGTTTGACTCGCGTTTTCTAGCCGGTCATGACCAATATATAGTATTTTGGCCACAACTTTGTGTATAAAAATAAGAATTCGGATCAGTTTGGTGCGCTAGAAACTAGACTTCGAGGTCATTATAACCGTACTTCTTTTGTAATTTTAGACTTGTATTTCAGTACAAACACATATTTTAAGTTGACTGAAAATTGGACTTATTTATAGCATTTGACTTTTGGTTTCGTTGACTTGTGTGACCCCACTTGGCTGGTCAATATAATATGCTTGACCTTGGATTGGCTGAGTTTGAACTTAATAATAATAGCTTAAAACCTCTTTGTTTTTGATTTAAGTCATTTCCACCTCCACATCAACCTCATCCAATGGCTTATAAGGTAAGTGTTAAGGGAGCCCACCCTTATTTTTTCCTCCATCTTTGTGACTGGTTAGGAGGAGGGAATTCATTATCTCTTCCTCAAAGAGAAGGTGACATATTAAAGAAAAAATACCTGTGAGCTTTTAAGCTCAATAGGTGATGATTGTTTCACCCGATTTTTATTCCGACTCCGTAGAACCAGAGAGCTCGATGAGGAGAATGTTTTAGGACCAATCTTGATTATTTTTATCGGTATTTTTTGGAATAGGTAAATGACTACCCCTTCCTTTGTAAGTAGGATTGACATACATGTATTGTGGGTTACCCCAACGTGATCTGTTTTGAATTCAGAGTAAAAGTACTTTCGTTATTAATTATCGAATATTTGAACTGATATGTGTATTTAAATGTTTGAGATTATTATTTGGGCCGAATTAATTATCGGTGGGATTGTGTTGGGATGAATCCTGCAAATCACAGTGATATCTGGAATTTATAAATAATAAATAAATGACTCAATGAAGTCGATTTAGGCATAATAAAATATTATGAGTGTTGTATTGAGTTCCTACGATATTGAGGAATATTTTGGGTTAAACATTTTAGATGAAATATCATATATGTGCTAATTGTGTTTAAGTAAAGAAATGTTTTCGTGTGTACGTATTTTAAGCAAATAGATACTTATGTGTTTAATTTCAAGCAAATAAGAATGCTTATGTGTTTTAATTCAAGCAAATAGACATGCTTGTATCAAGGGGTGACAATTCGTGCTATCGTGTCGTGTTTTCATATTATCTATCTTATTGAATTATAAATATAGCAATAAATATTATTTTGAATATATTAACAATTTCGTGTCGTGTTTCGTGTTGTGTCGTGTTGGGCTTATCGTGCCATTTGTCTATGTAATCGTGTTTTATAATCGTGTCGTGCTGGTTCATGCTATTGTGTCGTGTCAGTCATTACCACCCTTGTATGTGTGTTGAGCTTCCCATATTTGGGACTCGACGGTGTGTTTTATTACAAGTAAATATTTACTTGTGCATTATATTGAGTCCAACTGACATATGTGTGTGTCACGAAAATGAGGGCGACAGAAGTAGTTGTGATAGTCACATCTTGCAAATGCTTCGAGTCGTTATCGTACCCCTTCGTTATTGGTCGTAACGAGGAAGAGTCTGGTTGGAGAAATTCACATAACCAATAAGAAGCTTGACTCTTGGATAACACTTGGAGTCATTAGACTCCTGGTTAAGTCCCAAGGTTGGTGTTTTTCTGGATACTATTTGGTTTAGAAATGGATTTCAGGTTCATACAATATAGTATGTGTATCGCGACAGTAGCACAGCTGCGGTGTTTATTTGAGATTTCTGGTGCAATTATATATGTGTATTGCTTCAACAACACAGCTACAATGTTTATTACTGGACAAGTCGGAAAGCTCTTCCGCAGATTCTGTTTAGTTACAATCAGATTATATATCCTGATTATGTGTTTATATTACGTTGAGTCAATGTGTATTATAAAATTATCAACGTGAACGTTGTACAAGTATATGAATTGATATACTTGGTGTATTGTGTATCGTGAACTATGTATTGTGTATTGTTATATGTGAATAACAACATGCCATATAGTTCCTGTAGTAACTTATTGAGTTTATCACTCACCTCGTTCCTTTTGTTTTCCTTAGATCCCAGCAAGGTGGAAAATAAGCGGTGGGGTCGGCGAGATTTATAGACGTTGACAGTCTTTAGTATGCAGCACTTCAGAAGGTTGTATTTGTGTTTTGTGAGGACATGAGTTTATAGGAGAGTTATGTAAACTCTTCCTTGGGTTTGTGTTTAGTATTGCATTATTCTTTTGTTGTCGACGTGTAACGTTGTGCTTGTGTTTATGATATTGGGGCTGGTAGGAATTGGAGCCTTATGTTTTTGTTCGGGCAATGACTCATTGACCTTGTTCTTTTGTTTCTCGGCCTTCTAGAGCTGTGTTGTTAATACTATACTATTAGTGATTAATATTTGTTAATCATGTTTTTTTGTTTAGCCCATTTTTAGCAGGGGCTTTGCACGTGTTTTATCTTTTGTGTGTGTTGTTTAGGCGCTTAAACTGAGGCTCGTATAGAGATTGGGGGTCGGGTCGCCACACCATGTCTCAGTGCTAGGTGGGCCACGTTGAAAGTAACTCATGGAAGTGAGGCCGATTAAGAGAAAAATGAAGGGAGGTCGTGTACCATGCATTTATTGGGTTGGTGATGTCAATATCGCCGTAAGTCACCAGCCCGCAAGAAGTAAAGGGGAGCATAATGATGTCATGGAGGGTGTGTACCTGAAGGGGGCCAAGGGAGACCATGACGATGTCATGAAGGTAGTCCATTATGAGTCTACAAGGGAGACCTCCATATGTGCCTACCAAGGAGCCCATGCATATGCTATCTTGTCTAATTTATTTTGAAAATTGGCTTTGTATATTGACCACTATGCCCTTGCCATTATTTATGGGATGTTCACTCACCCATATTTCACTTATTTGACAATTGAGTTATGGTTAGAGTCGAGTTTTCAATATGGACTGAGGCTCTAATTTTGTTTTTAATTTATAATGGATATTCGCATATGTTGTTATAATTTGACTAAATCAAAGCTATGAGTCGGTCCAGGTCCCATATAATGTATTTTCAAGTCATTGTAGTTTATAACTCACTAGAACAACTTATTTTGCATGCGTCAAAGCCTTGTGCACCTCTTGAACAAGCGTGCTAGAGCCACCTCAACCTTTAAATTGGCTAGTACATATGTAAGATATCACAATAACTTAAGAATGCTCTATTTTCTTCTCAAATGTGTGTTACGCCTATAAAATGTGTAGGTTAAATATACAAGTACATATATATTATCCCTCCTGATATAATATAACCCTTGTTCTTGTAATTATAATAAAATTTGTTAGCCAACAATATATGGGAAAAGTGTTGCACTATTGAAAATGTTGGATAAAAAATGGTTCACATCTAAGTGAGCAATAATTTTCTTCACATTAAAATTTTCAATATATGGGAGTGCCATTATGTATACAAACTCCACATTATATCGTATAAGTGTGATAGCTATTAGGTTGGTGACCCTAATTTTTCCATCACATTGATAAAATGTTACCTCATTCACTTGAGTTGAGGTATACTCTAGCTATCTTCCAACCTCGTATCTAAAAGAATCTATACATGATCAACTTGAGCTAGCCACTAACCTCGTGATCCATCATAAGATTCATCGGCTTCCATTATAGGTTAATGGAGGGACCTTTAGATAACAAAACGCAAACCATTGAGGGGCAAAGTGTTTAACTTTGTCCAAAAGAAATACTCCCTTTGTCAAAAAAGAAAAAGAAAAAAAAAAGAGAGGATCACATGGGATAAATGTTTGACAAAACAAACATTTATGATTGTAAATTTATATTGTGTACCTTAAAACTTTTACGCTTTAATTTTATTTATTTTTAAAAATGGGACAATTTTTGTCAACAAACCAAAAAGGAAAGAAAACTACTCTCTTTGTTTAAAAAAATTGTCATATGACATATAGATTATGAAAAAATAATCAATATTACGAAAATTAGGATAGTATTATTTTTCAAGGATATCCATGTGAAAGTAAGACAAATCAATTAAAGTGTAAATCAAATCAAAGATAAAATAAGAAATAATTTTTTTTAAAAATTAATAAATAGAAAGTAGGCATTTTATTAAATGATCTAAAAAGGAAAATGGAATCTTGCTTAGGAAGGGACTAGTAGTACTGGAGTACTCCATCCGTTCCAAAATTATTGTCTTGTTTAATTTGACACACGAATTAGGAAAAAATAATTGACTTGATTATTAATATTAGAATATTATATGATTTTTTTTAAAAAACTAATAAATATGTGACAAAAAATTAAAGTAATAAGAAAAAGTAAGAATAAAATGATAAAAATGATGTCATAAAAAATAAACTTTCAAAGAAAATAATTATTTTGAAACTAACAAAAAAAAAAACAATAATTTTAAAACAAATGAAATATTATTTTTGGACGACGGAAGCTAACCCCACCCCAAAATTAAGTCTTTTACACCTCATTTCTTACGCTGAGGTGTTGAACTGTACTCTTTAAGATGGGTGTAGTGAGAGGGTTTTTGGGTGGGAGGAGTACTAAATTGTGAATTTGTGATCATCTGCTCTCTGTATTTCTCTTCAAGAATCATAACACACAGCTCGCTCTCTCTCTCTCTCTCTCTCTCCTCCGTGATCAACAACTGAACATTTCCACACGAGACAGCGATGACTTCCCGCGATAAGAAACCGGCAAAACCCTCGACCAGTCGCCCCGGCGGTATCCGTACTCTCTCCGATTTGAACCGCCCTTCCGCTCAGGATTCCGACAGCGACTCTGATGGCCCTCAAGAGTACTATACTGGCGGCGAAAAGAGGTTTTTACATGCCGAACCCTAGCTTTTTACCGCCTTTTTAATTTAATTTCTCATTCAATTATTTTCCGATTTTGATTAATTGTCTGTGTAATTACTCGAAAAACCTAGAATTGAATTGGATATAAATTTATGGCTTCATTGATGATTGGAGGATTTAATTAGATAAGCTTGGGGGTTTTGTGTGTTGGCGTGGGATTTTGGGGTTTTATTTGGTGGATTTTGTCATAAGGTTTGGCCTTTTGTTGTGTGAGAAGTATGTTTTCGATTTGTTCAAATTTGAAAAGGTTTTTTCAGTGGCATTTAACTTAGCGTTAAGTTCTGATGAAGGTATAAGGAAGATTATGGAGCCTTTGTGTGCCTGTGAACTAGTTTTATTGCAGTAGGCACAATATAAGCTTGTTGGACTTATGCTTTATGACCTTACAATTTGTTTGTGTGTATCTGTGCGCGGACGATTGATTCTGTGTGTGCACACCATGTATCGTAATAGGCCCAATATGAGCTCCTTGAAATTGTGCTTTTGATGCCAAACTTTTGCACTTAATCAAGTGCTTAAACAACTTATCAAAAAAAATAAAATTTAAAGTGCTCAAGCAACTACTCCACTCCATACCCTCGAGGAGTCTCCATTTGTATATACCACCTCAGTCGAAACGATTCCTGCTATTTGTTATAGACTTACAGTTTGTTCTTCCAAAAAGGAGCACATTTCTTAAATTATAAGCTATAGATGTCCATTATTTTTAAATTTGTGTCTTTCTTTCCAAAAACATGATATCTCGTACGCGTACCAAGAAAGATAAATTGTTAGTGTAATTTAAAGGAATATATAAATATAAATATATGTATATATATATATATATATATATATATATATATATATATGTGTGCTTGTGTATATGTATTTATAAAGTTTTAGTTTTCAACTAGGACTCTTTATTCAAACAGAACTAGTAATATATAATAGGTACATAACTACCCTTAAAAAAATGACTAAAGCACTTTTTGTTTCTAACTTGTTTTTAATTCATATTTGAGGGATAAAGTTGGAAGATTATGAATAGCAACCTTAACCTTTGAAATGAAACTCTTTGGATGGAGCATTTTGAAAAGTTAGGAGTCCTTGAGCAGAATGGAGGGAGTGTATGAGTTTTCAGTTCCATGTACTTTAGCATTAAGTTAGTATTAAGTTACAATGAAGAATTTAAGCCCTACTTATTCAGATTTCTTCTTCATGTGCGCATACATGTGTGTGTGTGTGTGTGTGTGTGTGCTGAATTTGAACCCAATTTATCTTGCATACTTTTCGTCCTCATGTGTATGCGTGTCTCTGTTTTTGTGAATATGTGTGTACACACTGCATCATAGTAGGCACAATGTATGGTAGTTGAATCCATGCTTATATCATAGTTGTCAAAGGCAGGCAGACCAGTGCCTTAGGCGAGTGGTCTTCGCGACTTCGCCGAAGGGGTCCAGGCACAATGTATGTGTGTTGTTTGTGTCAACACACTTTCATAACAGGCCCAATATAATCTAGTTAGACTTATGCTTTGTTTGCTACAACTTTTGCATGTTAAGAAGTGCTTTAGTAATAAGCAGAAGTGATCTTCTTTGCATAGTTGTTAAAGGCGAGCGCCTTTGGTGCCTCAAGCGAGAGTCGAGGCGAGTCGACACCTTGGCGCCTCAAGCAAGCTAGGCGAGTCGATGTGCATAAGTCGTGGAAAAGTCGTCGACTTTGGGGCTTTTTTTTAAGGCGACAAGCCCCAAAAAGTCCAATAAGGCGCTCACTTTTTTTTAAAAAAAACTAATTAAGCATGAAACGACGTAGTTTAGGTTTACTATAAATATAAAATAAACCCTAAACTAACCCAACACTTCATACGACCCCATAGAGACCACGATACGTCCCCTGAGAGTGCGATTGGTGTCGGACCTGGGAGTCTGGGACCTATCGACTTCACGCTTGTCGAGTGTCGACTTCGTCTTCTTCTTCGAAAGGTTTCTTCTTCATCGTTTGCCTTCTACGGTCTGTCCAAGTTCCAACTTCCAGGTAGACTCCTCTTCCCTTTCTTTGTGTTTGACTTTTTTTGTTTTTTTGTTTTTTTTCTTCAGTCTGTTTGAGACTTCGAGTCTTTGAGACTTAGTTTTTTTCTTCAGTCTGTTTGAAACTTCCGAGTCTTTTTCTGTTTGCGACTCAGTTCACTAATTTTGTTTCCTTCAATGTGTTCTATTTATTTTATAAATTTGTTTCTATTTCTGTTATGTACTGTAAGTCCGTAACTCTTAAAAAATAATCAAGTTCTATTACTCAGTTCACTAATTTTGTTTCCTACTTTCCTTCACTGTGTTCTATTGTGACTCACTGATTTTCTGTTCTATTCTGGAACTCTTTTCTGTAATTAATAATTATGTTTAAAAATTGTCAATTAAATTTGTTTCTATTTCTGTTCTGTAAACTTGAAGTCTCTGTTATTTTGTGTCAATTAAATTGTCTCAAGTCTTTTTTCTGTTATTTTGTTTCAATAAAATTGTCTCAAGTCTCTATTGTGTTTTTTTTTTTACTCTTGAGACTGAGTCTCTATTGTAGTGTTGAAGTGTTCCGTTTCCTTTTATAATTTCTTTATCTGTGTACTTTCTTAGAAATGTCAGCCCCCTCAAGTAGTAGTGGTGGTGGTTGAAAGGATCCAGCTTAGAAGTACGCGAAATTGGAAGATCCCAAAAATATGAAAGGATCCAGCTTGGAAGTACGTGAAATTGGAAGATCCCAAAAACACGAATTTCACAACTTGTATTTTTTGTGATCAAAAATACTCTGGAGGTATTTTTAGGGCGAAACAACATATTGTTGGAGGATTTAAAAATGTAAAGGGTTGTGATAGAGTGTCGACGGAGGTGAAGGATGAAATAAACCATTTCATGGGGGTGAAAAAAGAACGAAAGAGCAATCAATTCTAGAGAGAGAATTACGTGCTCAAAATGATGATGAACACAATGAAATTGGGGATGAAAATGAAAGTGAAGAGGTCGCGTCAAGGACAACAAAGTCAAACAATAAAGGGTCGATGGATTTATTTGTTAATCACACCAGGAAACAAACTGCAAAAAATATTAGACAACAAAAAGGTCAAAATGAGGAGGCGTTGAAAGAGTTGAGGACTCGAGCATGTTCGATTATTGCTAGATGGATGTATGATGCTGGGATTGCTTTTAATGCTATAAAGTATGATAGTTTTCAAGAGATGATCGATGCAATTGCAAAGCATGGTCCAGGTATGAAAGGTCCAAGTTACCATGAGGTGAGAGTTCCTTTTCTCAAGAAAGAGGTGAATGAGGTTAACAAATCAATGGAAGACCACAAAAAAGAATGGATACAACATGGTTGTTCCATTATGTTTGATGGGTGGAAAGACGAGGGAACGAACATTGGTGAATTTTCTTGTCAGTTGTCCCAAATGAAATATGTTTGTGGAGTCGGTTGATGCTTCTGATTATGCCAAGACTGGTGAGAAGATGTGTGAACTAGTTAGTAATTTTGTGGAGAAAATTGGGCTTGAAAATGTGGTTCAAGTTATTACGGATAATGCTTCGAATATGAAGTTGGCGGGTAAGAATCACTTGAATGTTACTTCTGTAACTGAATATTGAATTATCGATACTCTTGTAGTCTTGTTAAAAGTGATTATTCTTTCCTTTTCATAGGGTCGATGTTGGAGGCAAAATATCCTCATTTATATTGGACACCGTGTGCTGCCCATTGCTTGGACTTGATTTTGGAAGATTTGTTTGAAATACCAAGTATCAAGTTAATGTTTAAAAAGGTTGTCAAATTGAACAGCTACATCTATTGTCGCCCCGGGGTAGTGAATATGATGAGGAAATTCACTAAGCTTGAGCTTGTAAGGCTTGCAACAACTTGGTTTGCCACAACTTTCCTTACTCTTTCAAGGATTAAAGTACTAAAGAAAAACTTGAGGGCGATGTTCACCTCAAATGCTTGGAATACCAGCAAATGGGAAAAGGAGCAAAAAGGTAAATGTGCAGCAAGGATTGTTATGGATTTTAGATTTTGGACGGGAGCAACGGATGCTTCGAAGGTTGCTAGTCCTCTTGTTAAGGTTCTACGACTTGTTGATGGTGAGAAAAAACCTGCCATGGGATATCTCTACAAGGCTATGGATAGAGCAAAGGAGTTGATTGCAAATTTTTTTGATAACATTGAAGAGAGATACAGTGATTATTATCGAATCATTGATCGGAGGTGGGGGATCAACTTCATCGGCCTTTACATGCAGCAGGTTACTACTTGAATCCTGAATTTTACTACACAAATCCAGACATCGAGAGTGATGTGGAGGTTACAGAAGGGCTCCTTAATTGTATTGAGAGATTAGTACCCAAGGCTGATATACAAGACAAAATCAACATGGAGTTGAGTGCTTATAGGAATGTAGATCGCCATTTTGGGATGCCAATGACTATAAGACAAAGAGATAAAATGTCACCAGGTACTTTAACTATAATTACACATTGATAATTTTATATATTTAATGTGAAATAGTGACTAATGAGAATAAAAACTTTCAATAGCTGAGTGGTGGTCTTATGGTAAAGGGGCTCCAAATTTACATAAATTTGCCATCAAAGTTCTTATCCTCACTTGTAGCGCATCCGGATGTGAGAGAAATTGGAGTTTTTTTGAGCACGTAAGTACTAAATAGTCATTAGTAATTACTAATTAGTAATTAGTTAATACTAGAAATTGTATTAGCGCTTATTCAGTAATATTTAAATTTTAAATTGACATTGACATGTTCATAGCAAGAAAAGGAATAGATTGACTCAAGTTCGATTAAATGATTTGGTTTTCGTGAAGTATAATAGAGCCTTGAGACGGAGATACAATCTTCGAGATACAATTGATCCTATCTTCTTGCCAGATATTGATGATGACAACGAGTGTTTTGTCTGTTAAGATGATGAAGTGGTCGAAGATGATGGCATGTTTGATGATGGTCTCAATTGGGAGCTAATTAGTAGAGCTAGTGGGGCTGAGGATCCTCTTTATTACACAAGATCTGGTGCTGGTTCTGGGGGACGGACCGGATATGCCGGTGGAGGTCGAGGCCGCGGTCGAGGTGGCGGTCGAATTTTTGTGACAATTGTTGGACTTGGAGATGCTAGTAGTTCAATGCAAAGGATAGGGACCACGCAAGTTGGAGCACGTAAAGCCCCAAGGACCCTTCATCTTGTAGATGAAGATGATGAAACTCATGAAAGTGGTCAAGAGGAGGATGAAGAAGAATTTGAGACGAGTGATAATCCCGTGAATGTAGATGATGAGGATGATGATGAGCCTCAATATGATCATGATTGTTTGCTTGTTCTTGGTTGTTACTTGTTATATTCCATGATTTTAGTCCTCTTTTGATTTCCATGACGTTTTCATTTGCTTTGATAACTATTTATTTTCTTGTTTGACTTTTTAGTTAAGTTCATCTAATGCATTGGAATTTCAACTATGAATGCATAATTTGTGTTATTGATATTATGTTATAACTTAGTTTTATGTATTATGCTCACTTATAACATATTTTGTTGATATTTGTTAAGTTATATGTATTTTATGTAATTTTCCTCGGTATTTTTTCCATGAGCGCCTTTTTGGCGCCTTTTTAGTGCCTGGCCTCTCGCCTTAAATTTGGACCTATCGCCTTTTTGGCGCCTCTCGACTTTGACAACTATGGTAGAGAGCTTTTATGGCACTGTCTCATGCCGCTCTCGTGAACAACTTCTAGGAGATTTTTCCTTCCTAGTTGTCACACATTACCAATTGTTTGCTGCAATCAGGTAATTACTGAGCTTGCTGGGGTATTGCGTACGATTCCTACTGATTCGGAGAGGTGACCTCTGATTTGAAACCTTGTGTTTAGGAATAGTTTGCTTACGTAATAAATTGTAGTCCATTTGAATTTAGTTAAATTTTTTACTATTGTTGGTAGCCTTCACTTTCACTAAAATAATATGTCTAGACTTTATGAGTCATGTTTTCCCAATTTTGACCTTTGACATGTATGAAGAGCAACGTAGTATGTCTAAAGTTTGTATCATAATGATAGTTTTGAAGGTGATATTGGGTTTATTTGTGAAATGCAAGTTTAGGTTTTGATTCTTGAAAAAAAAATCCATTAGATTGTTTGGTTTTCTTGCAGCATCTTTGGAAACTTATTTGGATTCATTGATGTATGTGGAATCTGTGTAGTGGGTTTTGCGTCATTCTCTTTTATGTCATCTGCAACTTGGTGATCTACCCAACAACATATTAGACGCCACCTTTTAGTGAATTCCTTGCCAGGAAGATCGATGTCAGCTTATTCTTTGAATTACTTCACTCTTCTCTTGTATCAATAAATGAGATTTTGAGTTTCAGAACCAAACCAATAAAGATATCAAGTCATTTTTGACAGGGATTAAGGTCTGAGAAGTCCAGTGAAAAGTCTATTCCATGAAAATGGTGTTGAGAGCTACATTTGATATTGTTGGCGAAGTTGACTCTAATCTACTGATTTTTATCCCAATGCATTTCTACACTTCAATATGATAATGCCTTCGATAAGAAAATACAGTCAACTTTATGTTATCATGTACTAATTGGAAAGTTAGATGATGTTGCACCTCTGTTCAAGTGAAACATTTTTGTGTTATATTGTTTGTTCGAAACATTTTTGTGTTATATTGTTTGTTCAGTATCATTTGATACAATTTTATCTGAACAGCTGACAAAAAAATTCTGGTACCAAGTATGCTCACCAAGGGTAGACTATTTTCTTTGATGCTAGGTGCCTGAGACTAGGAGGACCTTATCCTTACAGTCTGTTGTTTGCTAGTTCAGAAATACAAAGAAAATCCAACAATGGAAAAATAATAATAAAAGTATCACACGTCATTCCTTGGTGATTGTTTTTGGTCAACAATCATTTACTCTCTCCATCCCCCAAAAAATAATACCTACTTTTCTTTTTGTTTGTCCCAAAAAATAGTCCCATTTCAATAATTTAAGCTACAAATTTCCATCTTTTTTCAATTTTTTTCTTTCATTTGAAAAACATATTGTTTATCTAACATGTCATACAAGAAAATCTGTAACTTTAGTACTCCCTCCGTCCCGGATAAATGTTCCTACTTTCTATTTTGGGATGTCCCAACTAATGTTCCCAAAGATTTTTGGTGTACAAATTTTCTACCATTCTTTACAATATCCTTTCATTTAGAGAGAGAATAAGTGTAATGAGTACATAGTTAATGAAAGAGAGTATGTATAATGGATATTATTGTCACAATATATTTTACAACCCATCATTAATTATATTTCTTAATCCTTGTGTTTTGTCCACTAGGAACATTTATCCGGGACGGAGGGAGTACAATTTAAAGGAATTATGGAGTAAAAGCAAAAATTTTGACTTTTCAAATGGGACTAATTTTTGGGGAGGAAGAAGTAATACAAAAGGAAATTGGCTCGCCTGTTAGTTTTAATCAACATGTATGCTGAATGATGGTTGAATGAACTATTTGTTGCAACAATATTTGCAGTGGTATGCTTGTCCAGGATCCCACGAAGGGTAATGATGTGGATGCAATATTCAATCGAGCTAGACAGTTGGGTGCGGTAGAAGGACCCATTGAAAATCTTCGTCCTTCAGGCTCAACAAGCTTTACAGGAACTGGAAGATTACTCACAGGGGACACAGTGCCTTCTGCTCCTCAGCAGCCGGAGAATGTTATCCACAACATTGTTTTCTGGAGAAATGGTTTTACTGTGAATGATGGCCCTTTGAGGAGGTTGGATGATCCTGAGAATGCACCTTTCCTTGAGGTATGTGGAAAGGAAGTTTCCTCCTTTTTCAAAGTTCTTTGTTTAATGGGGATTTCCTTTTCTGTGTATCTAAGGTTCAAGGAGTCTTGTGTGTGTGTTGGTTGTTTGGGGGGGGGGGAGGGCGGCCTAATCAAACCAAAAAATTAAAGCAACCGTAAGATTTTAATGCCCAACGGCAAGTAATTTTTTTTTTTTTTTTTTAAGCTTATGCAAATAGGGCAGTAACTTTGATGCATATGAACTACCAAGCATCAATTGATACACACAAGTCCTTACTTTTATTTTTTCTTTTTTTCCCATAATCAGCTCCAAATACTTGAATAGAGGAGGTGGTGTTGAGTTGAGTTGTTTGCTTTCTTGAATCACTAGATATGCGTCAGTACCATGACTTAATCGAGGGGGAAAATAAAAACGTTCATTAAGCATGGCCTTCCAGTGTACACAATACAAATGGTGATGTAGCTCATATGGTATCATCACCTGGCAGTGGGCAGGCTTATAGGTTGGGGGTTCTCACGATCACAGAAGCACCTTTGTTGATGTATGTCGCAGGGTGCTGGGGCTTTTTGTTGTGGTTAAGGGTGGGGTTGGGGAGGAGAAACTTACTCCCTCCTCCCCCGCCCCAAACACACAACCCAGCCAAAAAATGAAGAGAAAAAGAAGACACTGTTTTGTTTTTAGTTTGAATAGTGAATGACAAAATTTTGTAGTTTCTCCTTCCCTCAATGACTCATTTTTGAGGTCTATTGTCCCTGAACTAGTGTGACTTCTAGGCCTACTTGATTCATACAACTTGATTACTTGGGCTAAAATTTGATTTTCCAAAAGAGTGACACTGGTTTATAAGCGGATGTAGTATATATTTTTGAAAGATGGACCTGTGGAGAATATATTACTGTCTCAAATTTTTTTTTGATAGGTAAGTATGGCCCCTTTGTGTGGAGATTAAAACCAAGGACCTCGAGGCTTTGCCATAGTGCCCTTGCCATTTCTCCGACTTCTTGGGGTTCAACTTTGAAAAGAGATTTATTTTATTTTTCACCAGATCAATAATTGCTCTAAAAGTTTAACCTATTGTATTAGAGAGGATCTGACCGTGTATTGAGAGCCAAGCTGCATAATTATTCTGAGACAAAAACTGAACTGAGTGCACTACCCATTCTAATGCACGACATAATGGGAAGCAATTCTAGAAGAGAATTGAACCAAGAAACTTGTGTAACTAGGTCCAATGAAAAATTATTCATCCATTGGTGTATACTGTATACTTTTTTGCAATACTGTCTCAATGGTGGGATATTACTGTTTCAGCAGATTCTTTAACGTTAAATTAAGCCCAATATGTCAACAGAAACATACCGGCTGAATTTAAGCAGCTCCTGTCATAATGAGGCTGACTTGTGTCTATAACTTGTCAAGCAACCAACGATGATAAAGCTCAAGAGACTAGAGAGAAGCCCCGATAATATATAAATTGAAAAAACATCTTTTTCATTTACCAATTTTTTCCTGACATTTGCTTTTGGATCAAAGGTGATTAGATGTTTTATGTTCGTAAATTATGATGATGTTTTATCTTCATGCAGAGTATTAGGAAGTCCGAATGCCCAAAAGAGCTTGACCCTGTGGATAGAAGGTCCTCTGTTCATGTCAATCTGATAAGGAGGGATGAGAACTGCCCTGTGAGTCCTATCTATTCATTTTTGTGTGTGTGTGTTTTCAAGAGCCTTTCAGATTGCGTTCAGCAACTTGTTGATGATCATCAATAAATGGTATCTTCAGGATGCAGCCATGAACCCAAGGCACCTTGATGTTTGGCGAGAATAAAAATAACACTTCATTGTTTACCACGATTATCTTGCAGGAACCGGAGATTCGCCAAGTTTCATTTCAGGGAGTGGGAAGAACTTTAGGTAGCAGCAGCACGGATCAAGCAGCACCCGAGCCAGGTGCAACTGTAACCACTCCTCTAAACGCTGCCCCAGCCCCTTCTAGAGGTTTAGTGTTGGACAGCTCATTGCCCTCGACCTCAATCCAGCTCCGGTTGGCGGATGGGACCCGTATGATCGCTCACTTCAACCACCACCATACAGTGGGTGACATTCGTGCCTTCATTGATGCAGCTAGGCCTGGTGGCGTTAGGAGCTATCAGCTGCAGACAGTCGGGTTCCCACCCAAGCCACTGTCGGATCTGACCCAGACAATCGAGCAAGCTGGCCTTGCCAACTCGGTTGTTATTCAGAAACTCTAAGCGGGCTCTACAAATGTTTGTCCCTATGTTGATGTATTTTTTTTTTTTGGCCAGTTTTTTGTATTAAAAGTGAATCCTATTCTCTTTAGAACATGGTGATGTTTCTTTGAAGCATACTTTATATACATTCGACATTGAAGGTAAGAAACTTTAAGAGATGTCTTTGAATTGGTTGCTCTATAATCACAATCAAAAGATGCAAATATTTGTCTTTTAGAATCTCATCTCAGAGTACAAAAGTGAAATCTTCATTTGATTCGAACTTGAAGAGAGTAAAGTTGGGCAATGAGATATTTTTTCAGTTTCGGATAAAGAATTCATGTTTAAAAGTCTAATTTTTTAAGAAAATAATGTTTTTAGCAGTTTATTAGTAATAAAATGATATTTTTATATTTTAATTTTTAAAAGTGAATTTTTAAATAAAATATCTTAAAATAAAATAGTAGATTTTTTAGCACGAAAGAGTGGGAGTATACTAGCAGACAAAATAAACACCAAAACATGCATTGAGATTTAAGAAATGATATCATCATTAAACAAAAGACTAGTTTATTTACATTTATATTCTTAGAAAAAGTTTTGGAAATATTCGAAAACTTGTGTTGAATTCTAATGATGCTTTCACAAACCACTCTTCAAAGTGGACACTTCAGTAAAAGAGTAAATCTTATATAAGACGGTTTTACGGATCTTAATTCGTAAAACGGAGCTCCAGTCTCTCACAGCTCAACCCACTTACAAGTAGTGAGTCAGAAAAGGAGGATCTGTCTCACAAAAAATGATCGTAAGAGCATCTCTATTGTATGTTTTTTGGTATTCTTAGCTTTATTCTTAGCTAAGAATATCCAAAGCAACAATAGGAGAGCTTCTTAACATTATTCTTAAGGGAGAGAGAATAAGAAAAATTCTTAGTTAAGAATTTTAATAAGGAATCTTCTTAACTTTTTCTAGGAGAATGTGTGAGGTTTTGGTGGGTGTGTGCGGGGGCCAATTGAAAATATTTTTTATTGGATCCGTTAAATTTATTTATTTTTTGTATTTTGTATAAAAAAATGTGTAAGAATATTATACAATGAGAAGATTTATTCTTAAGTGGGTTAAAAAGAGAAAAGTGTGTAGTAGTAATGAGACCCAACTAAGAATTTGAGGGAAGAATAACAATAATGTTGATGCTCTCTTACCTAAGTTTTTGCCTAAATCAAATACCAATTTGAGTGTAATTTTCTTTGAAGTAAGATGTGAAAAATTATCCAAATAACCATTGTACTATTTTTAGGTAATCGATTTAACAAACTACATTATAATATCTCAAATATGACCAATGTACTCAATAATTGGGTGTGACGTTGTCCTTGTCATCAATATCTCATCCAATTTTATAATGAACCTGTTGACACGGATTATCGAAGTGACTATACAAAAGATTTCTTTTGTTCACAGTCAGTGACAATTCCATGTTCATGAAAGTCAATACACAGTCAAGTCTCCAGCCGTCATGAAAGCTTGAAATGGTTCTTGAAAATTCTCTTATTTTGAATGTTAAGGAGTCCTATTGGGAAGACGCTTTAGATGAGGAAAAATGACCACATGAGAAAGTACATGGAATCTTTGAGTCAAATTTTAGTTTGAGGACCAATTTTGTAATAATGTCAAAGGTAAAAGCTGAATTAAAATTTTTATGATGATTGTTTGGTCACATAAGCTAACTTGTAACTTGCAAGGCCCCCCCCCCACCCCCCAAACGTTCTAAGATCACACTTGGCACCTTGTACTATTGAAAATTGCATCAGCACTTAATCTTGTCTGGGTTAATTATGTTGTGGGAGTCCACTTTGAGAAATTTATGAGGATTAAGGTGGTGAACACAAGTACTAGTGTTTCGCCATGTCGTAGGAAAATAATTTCATATCGACTTAGCCTTATTCCCGCATATGTTTCTCTTTTGGGTGACGAGATGATCACGTTTTGATTAGACGTATTATGCGATGAAGATCAGTGGGTGGCAGCGATATTCGTTGATGATATCGATCTTAAGTGTTAACATCAATCAAAAGAGTCTTTCGGTGTTTAAGCATTAGCTTGAATGATGCAAGAAAATGACTAGTACTTTAATTTTTGCCCCTTAAACTTGTAAAATCATCCTTCTTTGCAGTTATTTCTCTCACCATTTTCCATTAAATCCCAAAAAAATTGAAGTGTATATATACAATGCATGTAAAGTAAAATATTGCATGAAGAAGATGATTGATTAGCATAGCAAATAGGTAGACAGCTTAGTTTGGCAGCATAAAATGAAACATTAGGCATCTCACTTGGATCTCAACCAGTTTAATATCCATTCATAGTGGCATGACCCATTAGAAAGGTAAAGCAAATTTTGTTGTCGGCCAAAAGAAAAATATTGAAGATTTCACACACACATGAATAGATGTTTTATTATTTTTGTAAGTTGGTTTTATGTATGTAGGTTTTGGTTGAGGTGAGGGTCCATTTTTGTCCCTCAAAGGGTAGTACGTAGCATATGCAAGTAACCAATCCAATGGAGAAAGATATGAATGGGTTGATGAAATAACAAGTCATGTCATCTTAAAAACAATTTACACTCCTGAGATATGAATATTATATACATATAATCATATATATGGCCACTTATGAATTATCATAGCTAGTAGACGATAACCTTATTACACTTTTAATGGAGGAAAAGATGGATTATGTTTTGTTTGCTACCATGTAAACAACCACGAACATCTCTCTCTCTCTCTCCCTCACCTCCTCATGTTTTTGGGTGACATCCAACTTTGTATGTTAGAGAGTAGAGATGGTTAATTGGCAGGCATCTCCCTTTCTCTCTCTAACACACACACACGTACACACACACACACACAACACACAAAGAGCCTTCATGCTTTGGTGAGTGACCTCAGTTCTAACTTTGTAAGTGGTCAGAGAATGAGGATGGTTGTAGCCTTGTAGGATACGTAGTAAATAACTCGTAATATGATTTGATGATATTAGGGACGTGTCAAAATTTGGTTTGGCATGCAGGCTTGCGTGCTTCTGTATTTCAATAGTAATAATGTAAGTTTATGGATTTATCTTACTTAAATCAATTCTTAATAAAGTAAGTTTATCTATTTTAACATTAATTCCTTTTACCAATTCCCAATAAGCTTATCCCAACATTCTCAAATGGTGCCCGTGTGTGTGTGTGTGTGTGTATATATATATATATATATCTAAAACGATCTTACGAATATTTTTTTAAAAAATCATTTTTATTCAATCCATCATGTGTTGGTGAGCTGTGAAAAAATGAAGTTTCATCTTACGAATAACGATCCGTAATACAGTCTTACAAGAAATTTACTTATATATATATATATATATATATATATATATATATTAGAGAATAATATTTTTTTATTATTCTTGTTTATTTGTAATTAGTAATTAGTGGTAGTTATCTTGTAAAGTTCTTTCATTATTATGTTACCCTCTTGTATAGGTTTCTTGTACCTTACTCCAAGTGTAACTCTAATTGTAACTCTCCCTATAAATAAGTGATTCAATCAATAGAAAGGTTATGTCGTTATTACTAAACTTTATTAGTTTCTACATGGTATCAGAACTTTGCTCCTAAAACCCATCTTCTTCCTCTAGCCACTGCCCCTATCACCCTCCGCCATAGCTAACGAAAATTATTCCCTCACCATTAAAAACCCCATTGACCCTACACAAACCTTCGACCTCATCAACATCTCTCACCACAACATCATCAAACTCACCTCCACAAACTACATAACTTGGAAACTCCAAGTTGAGGTCACCCTCATTGGCTATGACCTCTACAAGTTTGTAGATGGCTCACACCCATGCCTGCCTCCCACCGTCCTAGCCAAGGATGCTCAATTATCTAAGGACGTTCCTGTTCCAAACCCACACTACCAACCCTGGATCTGGCAAGACAAACTCTTGTTTACCGCCCTTATTGGTTTCCTCTTGCTCCCCTGGTTCCTATGATCTAGTAGGCCGCCACCACTAGAGAAGCATGGGAAACTCTAGCTCACACATATGCTCGCCCAACTCGCGGCCACATCAATCAGATTAAAGACTACCTCAAGCGAGCATCCAAGGGCACTCAGTCGGTCTTCGACTACATGCAGTCTTTCAAAAGTCTGGCAGATGAACTCGCGGCTCTGGGCAAACCGTTGGACCACGAGGATCTCATTGAGACCATCCTCGGAGGTTTGGAAGATGACTACCGTCACATCGTGGATGTGGTGGAAGGTCGGGACACTCTTATTTCGTTTGATGAGCTCCATGAAAAACTCATCAATCGAGAACTACTTCTAAAGCAGTCACAACCCGCGTCCTTCTCGCATCTTGTCTTTGCCAGTATTGATATCTCGAGGAACCATAGCTCGCATGCTCGGCTCAGCAGCTCAGCCTAACCTCAACCCTCCCAGATCCTCAACTTTGGCTCCCGCCAACACCGACCTTATCTTGGCAAGTGTCAGGGTTGTCGCCAACAGGGCCACACTGTTGCCCCAACTTTTAATTGGTCGCCACCACATCTCTGCCCGATGACTCCACCTCGGCCGGTAACTACGCAAGGTACCCTCGGGCACACATTGCGACCACAGCAGACACCGGACTCCGGGTTGGCTTCTTGACAGTGGAGCTTCTCTTCATGTTACCAACGATCTTGGTAACCTCCATCTTCACTCCAACTATCCATGCACGGATGACATGGTCATTAGTGATGGTACATGCATACATATCTCTAAAATTGGTTCTTCTATCCTCCCCACCCCTACACACACCTTTACTTTACAAAATGTCCTGTTTGTTCCTAGCATGAAACGCAATCTCATATCCATATCTCAATTCTGCATATCAAATAACATGTCTATTGAGTTCTTACCATCTTCCTTTCATGTGAAGGATCTACTAACAGGGAGAATACTACTGACCGGACATTCTAAGGATGGTGTGTATGAATGGCCGACCATAGCTCCCTCTCCTCGCCCCTCTGCTTGTGTCAGCTCCAAAGTCTCCCACCAAGATTGGCATAATCACCTTGGTTATCCGTCTGGCCCCGTCCAAAGTCAGATAATCTCTAGCCTAGGTTTCGCATTAGACAATGCTCGCAATCATATTCATTGTAATGATTGTCTTTTTAATAAAAGTCATAAACTTCATTTTCATCAAAATACTATTGTGTCTACTCTCCCTCTTTAAACTATTTATACTAATGTTTGGACCTCCCCCCTCCCCTCTATTGATGGGTTCAAATACTATGTGATCTTTGTTGATCACTATACCCATTACATTTGGTTTTACTCGCTCAGACTCAAAATATGAGGTCGCCATCATCTTTCCCAAGTTTAAAGCCTTGGTGGAAAACTATTTTAAAACAATCAATGTCACTCTTTACTCAGACAATGGCGGCGAGTACATAGGGCTTGTCCAGGATTCTGGCTTGGCCGCCTACTGTCCGCCCATGGCATCTTTCACCTCACCTTGCCCCCACACAGCCCGGAACACAATGGTTTCTAGGAACGTCGCCATTGCCACATTGTCGAAACTGGTCTCTCCCTTCTATCTTGTGCATCTCTTCTACTACTTTTCTGGTCGTTTGCCTTCCAAACCGTGACCAATCTCATAAATCGGCTACCAACACCCACTCTTTCTCATCAGTCTCTTACCATAAACTTTTTGGCTCTCCGCCCAACTACTCCAAACTTCATGCCTTTGGTTGTCTCTGCTACCCTTGGCTTTGCCCCTATTCCGCTCACAAACTCGCCACTCGCTCCACTCCATGTGTCTTCCTTGGTTACTCGCTCACCTATATCTCTCCGAACACCACCAAACATTTCGGCCATGTTCGATTTGTCGAGTCTACCTATACCTATGCTAGTGTCTCTTGGTTACCCCCTCGTGAACTACTTGGCCACCCATACACACCGTTGGCTGCTTGCTCCAGTGCCTCCCCGCCAGTTTCTCGTCGCACTAATCACAATGTGGTTGATCTCAGCTCGCCCATATACCAGCCTCATCCACCCTCACCACTGCCCGCTACTAGTCCTTTGTTGATTGCTCAACCTTCCTCGGCACTCAGCTCTATGCCTGAGGATAACACTATGCCCACTTGTACCATGCCCGTTGACCCTGTTCATGTGCCCGCTAAACCTAGTCCTGTACTTGTTCTCGTGACCGCTAACCCTGTTCTTGTGTCCGTTGCTTCTGGAACTTCAACCATAGTTACTCGATCTAAAAACAATATCTACAAACCTATCACCAAACTGAGTCTTTCGGCTCAACTGGTAGCAGATAGTGAACCAACATATGTCACTCAAGCTTTGAAAGATGCGAAGTGGCGTCAGGCCATGTCTAAGGAGTTTGATGCACTAGCTCGCAATGGAACTATGGATTTAGTCCCTTCGGTAGATGCTTGCAATATTGTTGGCTGTAAGTGGATCTACCGCATCAAAAGACATGTTGATGGCACTATTGATCGTTACAAAGCTCGCCTAGTAGCCAAGGGATTTCACCAGCGACCAGGGGTTGACTATCACGAGACTTTCAGCCCAGTGGTTAAACCAACCACTGTTCGTCTTGTTCACTCACTGGTCATTTGTCAAGGATGGGATCTTTGACAACTCGATGTGAACAATGCCTTTCTTCAAGGAAATATGTCCGAGGTGGTATTCATGGCTCAACCACCTGGGTTCACAGATAAGGACAAACCTCAACATGTGTGTCGACTTCACAAGGCTATTTATGGTCTCAAGCAGGCTCCCCGAGCATGGTATAATGAGCTACGTCAATTTCTACTTGCCTCCGGCTTTAAAAACTCGGGGGCCGACACATCCCTGTTCATCCTTCGTACTGTGGGCAACATCATCTATCTTCTTGTATATGTGGATGACATCATTGTCTCTGGGAACCAGTCCGCTGCAGTTTAGACTTTCATATATCTATTTGCTACTTGCTTCTTGCTCAAGGACCTTGGTAATCTTCACTACTTTCTTGGGGTTGAAGTTGTTAAGCGCCCAAGTGGTTTTCTGCTCTCCTAGCGTGGGTACATAACTAATCTCCTTGCTTGCACAGGTATGACCGATTCTCGCCTAGTAGCTACGCCCCTTGCTACCTTGCCTACCTTGACTCTTCACACAAGCACTGCTCTCATAGATCCAACATAATTTCGAGCAATGGTCGGGAGTCTTCAATATATGTCTCTCACTAGGCCTGATGTGGCCTTTGCTGTAAACAAGCTCTTTCAGTTCATGCATAGGCCGACCACTGAGCACTAGAATGCGATCAAGCGAGTTCTTCGGTATCTCTGTGGCACTATTAATGCGGGCATCCTCCTTCATCGCCAGTCTCCTCCTGCTCTCCATGCCACTGATGCGAACTGGGCTGGCAACAAGGATGACTACACATCCACCGGTGCCTACATTGTCTATCTTGGAAGCAACCCGATCTTTTGGAGCTCTAAGAAACAGCGCACTGTAGCTCGCTCCTCGACTAAAGCTGAATACCGGGCAGTGGCTGCCACTGTGACTGAGGTCAGGTGGATTGTGTCTCTTCTTGGCGCACTCGGTCTCACCTCCTCGACTCAACCAGTCATTTACTGTGACAATGTGGGCGCCACGAGTTTTTGCTCGAACTCGGTTTTTCATACTCGCATAAAGCATGTGGCCCTGAACTTTCACTTCATTCGGCAACAAGTTCAGGATGGAGCTTATGCGCGTTTGTCATGTCTCCTCGACCGATCAATTGGCCGATGCCTTGACCAAACCTCTTGCTCGCCAGCTGGTTTCATCAATTACTCCACAAGATTGGTCTCTCCTCTCGGACGTCCATCTTGCGGGGGCATATTAGAGAATAATATCTTTTTATTATTCTTGTTTATTTATAATTAGTAATTAGTGGTAATTACCTTGTCGAGTTCTTTTCCTTATTATGTTATCTTCCTTGTATAGGTTTCTTATATCATACTCCAAGTGTAACCCTAATTGTAACTCTCCCTATAAATAAGTGATTCAATCAATAAAAAGGTTTATCGTTATTCATAAACTTTATTAGTTCTTACAAAAAATATATATACATATATATATGAAATGGTCAAAAATTTCCATGACACTAAAGTGCATTGAAGAGAGTGTGGTAGCGAAGAATTATTTTTCTTATATCCCTCTGTAGGCAAATGGTCAACTATTTCATTTTGAAATGTTTTACTTAAAGAGTTTATTTTCAAAAATTAAGACATAAAATTGTCATTTTATTAGTAATTTACTACTTAAAGTGTCATTTTTTTAAAAAATTTTGACTTTCAAACATGACCTCTTTGGCCGAAGGGAGTAGAAGATTGCTCCGTCGACTTTGCACAATAATTAAAAATAATTTACTCCCTTTGTTCCGAACAAAGTTCTCTTTTTTAAAAGTCAATTTTTTTTTAAAAAAAGACTTTTTGTAGTCCATTTGTAATCAAATGATATTTTTATACCTTAATTTTTAAAAGTGAAGTTTTAAGTGAAACATCCCAAAATATATAGAATAGTAGTGGACTCTTTTTTTTTTCTTCTTTTCTCTAATAAAGGGGATTCATAGTGGTTCCCCATTTACCCCTTGGTGACTCGAACCCACGACCTATTGGGTATGGGTAAAGCGTCTTACCACTAAATTGTGTTTCGTTGTTATAAAATAGTGGTCTCTTTGCTCGAAACGGAAGGAATATTATTTATTAAATTTATAGTATTAATTTTTGTGAATAGTGCTATTAATTATTGTAATTTTTTTATTACTTCACAAAGCTATTTTAAAAGTACTTTTAAACATAAAATTTAACACAAGATAGTATTATGGGGACAGAAAATTCCTCTGTCTGTTCCTAAGAAAGACTTTTTTTTTTCAATCCTTTTAAGGCCGTTTTGGAAAAAAAAATATGTTTATCTTATAATATTTTCTTTTTAGAAGTTCTCTTCTATTTCATCCTTGATTTGATTTTTATTTAAATTTATGACCTCACTCTCACAGTCTCAGGTGAGTATTTAATTAAAAAATATATAATATCATAATATTTATAATATAGTTAATTACATTTTGATTTTATCAATAATGTGACAGATAACGGGACGATCTTTCACGAACGGAGAAAGTACTTGTTTAACAAGCCATCAGCAGATTGATATGATAGTTCAAAAATTTGAACGAGCTCAGCATTAGTGTAGACATGCAGCAAGCAATAGGGTTTGGCGTAAGGCAGGAGGTTTGCGTATGTTAAGTTATTTTCCATGTTTCCTTTGATTTTTTTTTAATGTCAATTTTTAAGGTTTCGTTTTCATGTTCAGGGTCCAATGGTAAACTAAACTATCATAAAACAAACGTATACTATCAAGAAATATTGCATAGATACTTTTGTGAGTTTTGTCACATGAAACACCTAACGAAAGGAGTCCAGATTTTCTGTGTCACTTGTGTGTATCACTGGTGTATCACTTTTCATCTCAATCATTGCATTCTAACAATTACATCTTAACCAATGATTGAGATGAAAAGTGATATACCAGTGGTATACACGAGTGATATAGAGATTTGAACTCTAATGAAAGGCTATGTAGAAATCGATAAAGTTGATTAATAATGGCATAAGTCTTTTATTTATTAAATCTCATATTTATATGAAGATATAAATTAGGGTTACACAAAGAGTAGAGTATAAGAAACTTAGGGCATCCTCATTAATGCAGGATGTTCTCATGCTCATTCTTAGCTGGATCTTACTGCCACTTACATATTTTAAGAATTCCCTACTCTAAGAATTTATCTTCCCATTGCTACTCATTCTTCCCTTAATTTTTAGTTGAGTCTCACTACCAAATCATTCACTTTATTTACACAACTTTTTTTATTTCAATACTTTGTAAATTAATTAATTTCTTTATAATTTTAATTGTAATATTAAACAGTACAAATAAATTTAAAAAAAATATATTACTTTTAAAAATTACATTAAAACACCAATAATTAAAGTTACATTATAACATCAATAATTAAAATTACATTAAAACATCAATAATAAAAATTACATTAAAACATCAATAATAAAAATTACATTAAAACATCATAACACAGAAAATTTAGTAATCACTAGTTCTCATCGTAACGAGCCCATATATGCTCAACCAAGTCGTAATGAAGTTCATGATGCCGATTGCTATCATGTAGCTCGTTATTTCGCTTCAAATAATCTGTGAATGTTTGGGTTGAGCCATGGTTGGCTTCTGTAGGGGAATCTTCTGTATCATTAGCCCAGTTCGTAACGTGATCACTCTCATCCTCGACAATCATGTTGTGTAGAATAATCCATGTTTGCATAATTTCTTTCAAGTTACTTCTATACCAAGATCGAGCAGGACCTTTTACAATCGCCCACCTTGATTGGAGTACTCCAAATGCCCGTTCGACGTCTTTTCTTGCTGCCTCTTGTCTTTCCTTGAATTTCTTTCTTTTAGGATCCGTCGGGCATGAAAAACTCTTCACAAAAGTAGCCCAATTCGAATAAATTCCATCCACTAAGTAGTATCCTTTTGTATAATGTGTGTTATTAACTACAAAATCAATAGGCGGTGCAGTTCTTTCGAGTACCGTATTGAATAAAAGTGACTCATATAGCACATTAAGATCATTACGAGAACCCGCAACCCCGAAAAATGCATGTCATATCCATAGATTTGCAGACGCAACCGCTTCAAGCACAATTGTTGGCTTCACATGACCTTTTGTAAATTGCCCTTGCCAAGCAACTGTGCGTTTTTCCATTCCCAGTGCATACAATCAAGACTTCCTAACATACTTGGAAATCTTGGCCTATGTTCGTGCATTTGGAGAAGACGTGTATCATCGGCATTTGGTCTTCTCAAGTATTGATTTCCAAACAATTGAACAACACAATTGCAGAAATTGAACAAGCATTCCATGGCAGTTGTTTCAGCCAATCGGAGATACTCGTCGAGATGGTCAGCCGGAACTCCATAAGCCAACTGACGGATAGCCGCCGTGCATTTTTGAATTGGTGACAGACCTTTTCTTCCAACTGCATCCAACCTCATTTGAAAATATTGTGAATGATTCTCCAATGCAGTAACTACCCGAAGGAATAAGCTCTTACGCATTCGAAAACATCAGCGAACATGTTATCAGGATATAATAGCTGAGTTGAGAAGTAATCATTGACAAGTTGAGTGTGTCCGATTTCATGCTTTCGATCTAAATACCTCCTTTTCCTTCGTGTTCTGCTGGTTTGCGCTTTCACCGATTCGAGCAACCATTCGTGTGTTGAACTATCGCCTCCATTAGTTCATCACCTAGAGATTCATCGGAGCTGGTTGAGGAATAAGTATTTAGGTTACTGGAAGACATTTTTTGTGGTAAAATGATAATTGGTTCGTAAGAAAATTCTTGCAGTTTGAAGATGTCTAATACTAATCATCTATATATAACATTAGTTTGACTATTTTACAACGACTATTTTACAATGACTAGTTTGTAACGGCTATTTTACAACGGTTAGTTTGTAATGACTATTTTCCAAATTTTCCAATGTAGTAAAATATTACATATTAAAACACCAATAATTAAAATTACATTAAAATTCAAATAATTAAAATTACATTCAAACACCAATAATAAAAATTACATTAAAACGCGAATACTTCAAATTAAATAAAGTCAACAAATACATAAAACAACACATTTTCTTAATCTAAATTTCATACCCCAAGTTACGCCACTTCTTCCTTAGGACATCACATGCAAGTTCATGTATGGCACGCCCTGCTGAATTCATCTCACTTGTATCTTCTCCAATAAATTTGATATCTCGAATGAAGCATTCGTGTTGTAAATTCATTGCTTCCGCATCCATTTTCTTAGCTATTGACATGTCTCTTATCTTCTTAGCTTCTGCATTCATTTTCTTAACTTCCTTGTATTCTTCCATCTTCGTTACAAGCTCCACATGTTGTCCCGACACTTCATCTTTCGTCCAAATTTTTTATTTTCCTTTTCCCTTGTTCTTTGCCTGTTTTTGTCCAATTGGACGACTGCGGTCATCAATTTCCTCAACATCCACACTCATATTACAGTGTCCCTCAAACCCAGATGACCTAGCCTTCTTGCCCACGTGATCAATATCGCCTTGTGGTTCACAACCTACAGTATTTTTCATAATTTTCCACACATGCTCAAACATAAATGGCTTATCTTTATTTTCAGCCCGATATTGTGCGTATGAATGGGACAAGAATCTTCATCACTCCAACCGCTTCGATGATCGGCCCATAGTTTATTGTAGATGGCATTGAAGTGATACAACAATCGGCGTGGTCTCACTGCCCAATCTCTTTTGCCTTTGATCGACTTGGACGAGTTGCGTTGTAGACATCTGTTATACGACTCCAGTAGGACAATGACTTTTGGTTGTTACCCACCACTGGATCCTCTCCAATATCACACACTGCATTAGTAAGAACGATGTCTTCATCAACTGTCCATGTTGAACGAGTTGACTTACCTTTACCCGGTTTCTCCAGATCAATTGTTTCAACATCAATTTGGGTTTCTGGAACGGATGATGGTGTGACCGGATCCTTGCTTGATGACATCGTTTCAAAACTCACTCGTCTTGATTCATTTGACGAAATGTCGTGTGGAGAAAATGGTCGAGGAGCTTGAGAAGCTTGCATGAAATATTGGAAAGCTTGAAAATTTTGGAAATCTTGTGAGCTTTGCAAATTTCCAAAATTTGGGATATTCAATAAATTTGGATTATTCGAAGAATTTTGATTGTTGGGAAGATTTGGTGGGTATTGAGGGGTAGATGAAAATTGAGAATGTGGAACATTATCGGGGATACGAGAATTTTGATTTTCTTCAACATTTGAAGAATTAAAAAATTCTTCAAAAAATTAGCCATGTTTTCATCCATTTGAGAATGAAGAAAAATTGATGATATAAAACAATTAAAACAGTAGAGAAAATTTATAGAGAGAATAGATTGAAAATGAAAATTTTGGAAGAAGTTGAGGTTTATATAGGAAGAAAAATAAAGTGAAAAAAAGTGAAAATTAAAATTAAAAATAGGGAAAATAACCGTTAAAAGTTCAAACGGTCAAAAAAATATTCCAACATTTAAAAACCAAGCCGTTGAAAAATGGTCAAAAATAAATGGTTTTAAAAAATTGCATCAGCCATGGTCAAAAATCAAAAAGTGTATAAAACAAATGAAAAAAAAACAATTAAAAAAAATACAAAAGGCATCTTCAATTGGGAGAAACATGTGGGCCAACCAGATTTTCATTCCCACGCCTTTTTAGAAGGTGTGGCACACGCACCCAATTCTGGAAGGGCGTGTGTTCCACTCTCTTTTGGTGTGATTGGAAAAAATTTCATTCAAAAATTGTAAAATTCTTAAGGAAGAATCAACCCAAACCGATTTTTATAAGGATGAGCCTACAATGGGGGGTTGTTCTTGCCTTATAAGAATGAGCACAAGAACACCCCCAATGAGGATGCCCAGTTCTAATAAGGAAAGAACTATATAAGGAAAGGAACTATCTACGGTAGTAATCACTAAATAATAAATGCAATTATTTATTCTTTAATATGTCCCCGCAAAATGGACATCAGAGAAGAGAGACCAATCTCATGAAGTAACTGATGAAACCGCTGGCAAGCAAGCGGTTTTGTAAGGGCATCGGCCAATTGATCAACCGATGAGACATAAGAAACTCGTAAGAGCCCGTCTTGAACTTGTTACCGAATGAAGTGAAAATCAAGATGTTTCATGCGAGTATGGAAGACTGGTTCGAGTAAGACTAGTGGCGCACACATTGTCACAGTGAATAACAGGTTGAGTCGAGGATGTTATACCGAGCTCGTCGAGGAGAGACACAATCCATCGGATTTCAGCAGCAGTGGCAGCCACTGCTCGATATTCAGCTTCAGTCAAAGAGCGAGCAACAATGCGTTGTTTCTTTGAGCTCCAAGAGATCGAGTTGCTACCAAGATGGACAATGTAGGCATTGGTGGATGTGTAGTCATCTTTATTGCCCGCTTAGTCAGCATTAGTGAACGCATGGAGAGCGGGATGAAACTGATGATGAAGGAGAATACCAACATCAATAGAACCGTAGAGATACCGAAGAACACGTTTGACCGCATTTTAGTGCTCGATAGTCGGCCTATGCATGAACTGAGAGAGTTTGTTGATGGTATATGCGACATTAGGGCGAATAAGAGACAGATACTGAAGACTCCCGACCATTGCTCGAAAATATGTAGGATCCGTGAGAGCAGTGCTCGACTAAAGTGTCAAAGTAGACGAGGTGGCGAGGGGAGTAGCTACTGGATGAGAATCTGTCATGCCCGTGTAAGCAAGGAGATCAACAATGTATCCACGCTGGGAGAGCAGGAGACCACTTGGTAGCTTAACAACTTCAACACCAAGGAAATAATGAAGATCACCAAGGTCCTTGAGCGAGAAGGGACTAGCGAGCAGGGAGTTGAAGGTCTGAACTGTAGTGGGCCGATTTCCAGTGATGATGATGTCATCCACATAGACAAGGAGATAGACGACGGTGCCCCCTGTATGAAGAATGGACAGCGATGTGTTAGCCATTGAGTTTTTGAAGCTGGAGGCAAGAAGAAATTGTTGCAATTCGTAGTACCATGCTTAGGGAGCCTGCTTGAGGCCATAGATGGCATTGTGAAGCTGACATACATGCTGAGGGTTGTCCTTATCAATGAATCCCGGATCCTGAGCCATGAATACTTCCCCAAAGAGAGTACCTTGAATAAAAACATTGTTCACATCGAGCTGCCGAAGAACCCATCTAGGGCTGGCCCAAGGGGGAAGCTGGGTAAACAAGGGTTTTAGGCCTCAGCCACTAGGAGGCCTCAATTTTTTTTTACTATTACTATTGGTACTAAGTTTCCTAAACTAAATGAATTGATAAACTTGCTAGCACATGAAATTAAAACAAAAATTATAAAAACATTTATCAACTCAAAGTATTTTTCAAAGTAGATTTGAACAATTTAAAATGTATCAAGATATTTTTGGTTTTTTATTTAGCATTGAGAAATTAAGGTCATTGAATAATGAAAATTTACAAGAAAATTGTCTTAACCTTGAAAATTCATTAAAACATAATGACAACTCTGATATTGAGAGATTAAATCTATTTATGGAACTAAAATTTTTAAGAGAAATTATACAAGTGAAGAATGATACACCAAAGGACATACTTAATTATATTTTAAAGGTTGATTCTTTTCCAAAAGCGGAGATCGCTTATAGAATAATGCTAACAATTCCATTAGCTGTTGCTTCGGTAGAAAGAAGTTTTTCTAAGCTAAAATTAATAAAATCTTATCTAAGATCGACAATGTCTCAACAAAGATTAAGTAGACTAGCTTTATTATCTATTGAAAAAGAATTGTTAAGTAAAATCGATTACAATAATTTAATAAATGATTTTGCAACTCAAAAAGCACGAAAGATAAACTTTAAATAAAAATATAATAATTTTAATAATAAATTATTATTTACTTTAAAAAGACCTCATTCTATAGTTCGCTTTAGGCCTCCATAACAGTTGGGCCGGCCCCATCCTTGGCAGACGGCCAAGGAGAGAACTAGTCACACTGTAGTAGACTTAACAACTGGGCTAAAGGTCTCATGATAGTCAACACCAGGCCGCTGGTGAAACCCTTTAGCAACTAGATGAATTTTGTAGCAATCAATGGTGCCATCAACATGACGTTTGATACGAAAGATCCATTTGCAGCCAACAACAATGCGAGCAGTGATCGAGGGAACCAGATCCCAAGTACCATTTCGAGTCAGTGCATCATACTCCTCAAACATGGCTTGGTGCCACTTCATATTTTTGAGAGCATGTGTGACACAAGTCGGTTCGTTGTCCGCTGCTAGGTGAGCTGAGAGACTGAGTTTTGTGATTGGTTTGAAAATATTGTTCTTAGAGTGAGTAACAATAGACGAGGCACCAGCAGCAGTGGGCACGGGATTGTCCTCGGGCATAGGAACTGGAGTAGCGGGCACTGTAGTATTGGACACTGCACTTTCCTTGGGCGGGGAACGTGGTGCCGGGAAGGAGCCAGTAGCGGGCATAGAGTTGTCCTCGGGCATGGAACTGGGTGCTGAAGAGGGTTGAGCTGTATACACTAGGCTGGTAGCGGGTATAATACTGACTAAGTGAGGTTGGTGTGTGGGAGAGCTGAGATCAACCAAGTTCTGATTAGTGCTAGAAGCAACTAGCATGGAGTCACTAGAGCGGACGGTGTGTATGAAAAACCGAGATAATATCGATATCATGAGGTAACTAGGTAGCACGTATGTAGTCAGTGAGCTGAGGAAGATGTAACACAAGGTTGAACATGGGGAACTCAGACTCGACAAACCTAACATGACGGGAAACAAAGAGTTTAGTGGTGTTCGGATCATAGCATAGGTATGCACTTTAGGTGAGCGAGTAACAAAGGAATACACATGGGTGTGAACAACGATGTTTATGAGGTCGAAGGTTTGGGTTGGATCAACATGATTTTTTATGGTGAGAGTTTGGTTGCCGTTAGCCATGGAGGCGGGAAGGTTTGGGTGGTGGCGACAGCAAGAGGAATAAGATTTAGGAGCAAAACTCTGATACCATATAGAAACTGTTAAAGTTTATGAATAATGGCATAAATCATTCATTGATTGAATCATCTATTTATAGGGAAATACAAATTAAGGTTGCACAAAGAGTAGAGTATAGGAAACCTATACAAGGTAGAAGTTCTAATAATGAAATAACTATACAAGGAAAGAAATTATATACGGTAGTAACCATGCACTAAATAATAAATACAATTATTTATTCTCTAATAGACTACACTAGGGGAGTACAATCCATTTTACATCAACAATATAAGTCAAATTTTATTTGAAAGACAATCTGTTTTATCACTAATCAAAACAAGCTTTTGGCGCGCACGATTGTGTTTCTAGTTTTTCGGGTTTCTTTATTTGATGTATTTAGGGTTTTGTATTATATCTTATAATGGCACTCATACATTGCCCTACTAATGAATGCGTATAATAAAATTTGGGAAAAAGAAAAAAAAGGTTTGTATAATTAAATAAACATGCCAATACAATGATGCCCACAACATGTTTTTCTAACAGAATATCTTTTTTAAGGGGAAATATCAAATGCTATCAACCACTTGTGAAGCATATGTTTGTAGCTTAAATCGCAATTTAATCATCCTACTTTTGAGTTTTTTCCATTACGATCAATTTACTTTTTTTTTTCTCAATTTAATCATTATACTTGACTTTATTTTCACGTTCATCACTTCATCCAATTTTTTGGATGAAAAACTTTAAAATAAAAATAAAAACCCGAAAATGCCCACACTTAATACAATTGGATCTTTTTTTAATCCAATTTTGACTTTTAAAAAAAATTAAAACCCAAAATGCCCCTACAACATCTTCTTCTTCCCACCGTCATCTCCACTAACCCACTCTGTCGCTTCAACCAGCTGAGCCTCATCTCCACCATTAGTCAACTCACGTCGACATCTCTAGATAAATTTGCCCTATCTTTAGAACTACTCTTTAGAACTACTTTCTGATTCCACTTATGAAAATTGTATCATTATGGATACAAGTTACATACAATCAAGGCCTACCACATTTGACCACAAATAAGCCACCAGAATCATTGGCACAACCCCTCTCTCCCCTATGTAAATCAATCCCCTTCCAAACCCAATTCATCATTCATTCCTTCTTCTCATTTCATCTTTTTTTATAGCAAAATCATACAGTATCCAAAATCTCAGCATTGTTCTTAGTTTAGTTTAAGGCCCAACCTCTCACTCAATCTGTTAGCTCAAGCCCTCTCTAATTCGCATTAGGTATGTATGCTCCCTTAAGGCGAGAGCATTTGCTTCTTTGACTGACTTTACCATGTATTTCTCCATTGACTGCTTCATCAACGGAATCAACCGGCTCTACTGAAGTAACTACTCGCTTTGGATCTGTAACTTGAAGATATTCATATAGGATGGATGCTTCTAATTAATAGAACTGGAGAAGGAGTCGGTAAGAAAGAAAGACCACCAAAAGTCCAACAAGATAGGCATAGTGATTCAATCTTTTAAGGTCTTGCCTTCGGCCACTGACTGGAGCTTGGGTTCTGCTCGACCGGCATCTCCTCGCTTATGTTGCCATTGAAGAGTTATTCGTAATTGTATGAGATTAGGGCAAAATCGAGATATGTCTGCCAATGAGTTTCCGCCGATTTTGGTCAATGAGTTTCCACCGACTATTATGGTGGATGGCGGAGCTAGGTTCGTGCTATGATGGCGAAGAGCTTAGGAACTAAGATTTATCCAGATCTAGGGTTGTAGATAAAGAAGAGAGAGAGAGATAGATATTGGAGATGAAGAGACGAGATATGATTGAGAAACCGACTGGAGATGATAGTAGATGAGGGGGGTTCGGCAATGGAGCAGGGGCGGATTTTAACATTAGTAATGGCTTTTTGGTCATTTCAAACCTTTTCATCCATCTAACTATCTCCAGTGACCTTTTTGACTTGATCTACCAAGTATAGTTACTAAATTGAAAGAAAAAAAAAGTAGAGTGATCTTAACGAAAAAAAACTGAAAAGTAGGGTGACCAAATTGTTATTTAAGCCTATGTTTGTAAGGGGAGAAAAAACTTATAAATAAATTATTTCTCACTATTTAAAGAATATATGTTCATGTACATATATTATTTTCGTCTCCAAAATATTGTCAAAATTTTCATATTAGTTTGTCCAGAAAAGCAGTCATATTTCTAAAATATTAAGCTCCTAGACTTCATCCTCTTTCATTATTTTTCTTTACTTTAAAAACATGAGATTTCTCTTAGGGAGCGATTATTTCCACTACATTTTTTTATTATCTACTATATTACCAATTATTACATAAATTAAACACATACAAACTACCCCTTGATTACCTACCAATATTCAGTTGTCTATCAATGCTACTTTCCTAATTACCTACATGCATAATTTTCTTAAAAAATAATATCAAATCATTTTTTACCATCCACATGAACACATAATTATTCTTTTTTTATTTTTTTAAATTTTTAATCAATAAAATTCATGGTGTAAGTCCAATTGACAACAAAATAAGGCTATAGGGGAAGGGGTGAATAATCTTTTAAAAACTTTTAGGGTTTTTTTGAAAACCTTCAAAAGATATAGTGAAAAAGATAAGTTTTCAGCAACTGATATAGAATCAGCAGGTAGCAGCTGCTGAATTGTAAACTAGTTTGGTTTAGTTTTTTTTAATCACTAAAATATAAGGACTGAACTGAAAGACAATATATTTGACAATAAGTAAATGATTCAAAAATGTAATAGACTGACAATTAAGTAGATAACAGCTGATTAAGTGTTAGAACAGTAGAAACATCAGGAAAACCAGAGTATTTGAAGTGGTTAAGAGGATAAAAACTGTTACGTCCACTACCAAGTTGGTCAAACTTGAATTTTGAAGTGCACTAAATATATTGAAATTCTAAGTGATCATTAACGGATCTGTGTACAACAAAAACCAGTGTTTGAGGAGTATGATTAATGAATAATCAAACTCGCGCAACAATCAACGTATTCTTTTAAATATTAGAAAGATGTAAGGAAGAATATAATGACTGTTTAAACAAGAACTAAAAAAAATAATATGTGAAAGATTATCTAGTAAGTGTTTAAGGTGAAGAAACTCTTTAAAGAAAGATTGAAGTTCTGGGCTTGAATGAAGGCTTCAAGGTGCTTGTCTCTTTTTGAGTGCTTTGAGGATTTGAGATTTATGAATACTGAGCATGTAATTTTTCGAAGTGTGTTCTTCAATCCTTGCTTCAAACGTTTTATAGAGATATCTAGAATTGTAATCGTTTGAGAGAGAGCGAGGTTGAATATTGAATTTCTTGACGAAATGATGATCACGATCTATCAGTGAATGCTCGAAAATCTTGCAAAGTGAAGAAACAAAGAGTATTCCCTAGCATAAATATTAAAGAAAGTGATTAACTAGGTTTGATATATGAAGAGCATTTAAGATATGCATGAAAGTCTTTTATTGACAAGACATGTGAATAGTTTTTTTGTTTGAAAAAGACGACCAAATAATGTTTTATAAAAGACGCGTGAAGGTCAAATATTTCAACAGAGACAGTGTTTCAGCAGATAGAAAATTTCGAGTGTATAAGCGGTTGCTGACACTGCTATTAGCAGCTAGCATGACTTACTTTTAAGCAGATAGAATGTAACAAGTAAGAAGGTTGTTTTAAATAAAGTCAAAAGGGGTATCTTATCTGCTGAAGGTTCAGCAGATATATTTAGACTTGATACAAAGTCTAAGTTAAAACCATTTCAAGGATTTGGACAAATATAGACTAGTTATTTTAACTTAATGGTTTTAAGTAAATTTAAAGCATACAAGTCTCTATACATGGCTATAGTGATGTTACATAATCAAAAACTAATATTATAATAAATATTTTTTGTCTGCCGAATTTTGAAAAAACATGTGAACGTTTCTTATTGAAGTAAAATAATTTACAATTAGATTCAATTAAAAGATATAAGTAATTAAAAAAATAATCTAATATTAAAATCATGTTGTGAAATCTTATCGTAAAGTATTAATATATTTTGCTTACCAATAACATTTGATTCTATAAATTAATTATAAATAGATTAACCAATTATCAATCCAATACCTGCCATATTGTAATTATTAATTTGTTTAACTAACATTTAAATTAAATCAATATTTTATTATGGTAGTGATTTTGGTAGATAATTGCTTTAATGAATTCATTATCTTATAAAGAAACATGAAACCGGACACAAGTATGGTCGAATATATTAATCAAGGGGTAGTTTTATCAAAATATGTGTTTAATTTATGTAATAATTGGTAATGTGGTGGATAATAAAAAAAACTTAGTACAAATCTCTCCCTTTCTTTTTTAAATATCAATAGACAGAAATAAAAAACTGTAACGATTGAAATATATTTATATATAGAATAATAGATCATTGACTTTCTTTACGTGAAATGCTCCAAATATTTAGAGGCAAAAAGACTACGATGGTCTTAATGAACAGAAGACGCGCTATGGATCACTTATGCAGTGCATCACATTGCATCAAGTTGTGTATTGCGATGCATAATTTTGATGAATACTTATGTACATCGTGATACACAAATTAAATCATGAATCGCTATGCACACAACCATTGCATTGGTACTCCAAATTGATATATTGTGATTCAAATTCGATACATAGTGATGCAAATGGGTTTCATCTTTTCCATCTTCTTCTTATTCTTCCTCCTCTTCTGTCGTAAGTCTTCTTCTTCCTCCTGCGCCTTCGTCCCTCTGCAAAATCATCTACCTTTTGATCTACGGAAGAATGTTGGTCAGAGATGTGAAAGGAGACGGTCTGACATTTTAGGAACAATATTTCAAATGTGTCTTTGACTGGTTGGAAAAAAAAAGGGGGACTAGAACGGTTAAAATGTCGAAAAAAGGTACAGACCAGCAATTTTCTCATGAATTGATTTGGCTTTGGCCCATGGAGAACTTACACCCTTCTCACTCTTGTGACCAATTTAAAGGAGATTTGCCTTGTGATTAACTTGATATAATGTTAAACTTGAACAATGAGTTTGGTATAGAAGCCTTTAGGTTAGTTTTAAAATTTTTGATTTTTATTTTGTAACAGTTAAAAAAAGAAAAACATGTAAAATCAAAGAGAAATAAGCCGAAATGTTGGGTCTCTTAGATAAGTGCAACAACTAATCACTTGATAAATAGGAATTTTGCACAACTGAATTGAAAGTTTTTAAAGTGATTAATCCATACTTTGAATATGTAAAGTGCAGTAATAAAAGATGTTTTGAACATATCAAAATATGCATGGCAACAAGTAAAGAGAGGGTTAGAAAAACTTGACACAAGAAGGTGGTTGAGATCTCTTATCATATACACCCCTCGCAGCCATATTGGCTATCGTGAGACTATAATCCACTATATTTTCCAAATACACTAATTATTGAGGCCGAAAGAATCCTATCTATTCTTTCTCAACTAGTTAGTTCTCCCAACTAGGTTCTTGGGAAAAAATGTATATTTTTTCACAACTAGTTGGTGTAGAAACTAAGAAAGTTTATGAATAATGACATCACCTTTCCATTGATTGAATCACATATTTGTAGGAACATTTACAATTAGGGTTACATTTGGAGTAATGTACAAGAAAGATATACAAGGAATGTAACATAATAAGGAAAGAACTATACAAGGTAATTACACTAATTAATAATTACAAATGAATAAGAATAATAATAAATATATTATTCTCTAATATGCCCCTGCAAGATGGATGTCCGAGATGAGAGACCAATCTTGTGAAGTAATTGACGAAACCGCTAGCGAGTAAGAGGCTTGGTCAAGGCATCGGCCAACTGATCGGCCGGGGAGACATGGCAAACTTGCATAAGCTCATCCTGAACTTGTTGCCGAATAAAATGAAAGTCCCGGGCCACATGTTTCATATAAGTATGAAAAACCGGGTTCGAGCAGAGATTCGTGGTGCCCACATTATCACAGTAAATGACTGGTTGAGGCGAAGAGGTTAGACCGAGTTCGCCAAGAAAAGACACAATCCACCTAACTTCAGCCGCAGTGGCAACCACTGCCTGGTATTCAGCTTCAGTCGAGGAACGAGCAACAGTGCGCTATTTCTTGGAGCTCCAGGAGATCAAATTGTTTCCAAGATAGACAATGTAGGCACTAGTGGATGTGTAGTCATCATTTTTGCCAGCCCAGTTAGCATCAGTGAAGGCATGGAGAGCAGGAGGAGACTAGCGATGAAGGAGGATGCCCGCATCAATAGAGCCACAGAGATACCGAAGAACTCGCTTGACTGCATTCCAGTGCTTAGTGGTCGGCCTATGCATGAACTGAGAGAGTTTGTTGACAGCGAAGACAACATCAGGCCGAGTAAGAGACATATATTAAAGACTCCCGACCATTGCTCGAAAATCAGTCGGATATGTGAGAGCAGTGCCCGTATGAAGAGTCAAGGTAGGAAGGGGCGTAGCAACTGGGCGAGAATCAGTCATACATGTGCGAGCAAGGAGATCAACTATGTACCCGCACTGGGAGAGCAGAAGACCACTTGGGTGCTTAACAACTTCAACCCCAAGAAAATAGTGAAGATCACCGAGGTCTTTGAGCGAGGAGCGATTAGCGAGCAGATATATGAAGGTCTAAACTGCAGCGGGCTGGTTCCTAGTGACGATGATATCATCCACATAGACAAGGAGATAGATTATGTTTCCCCGCAGTACAAAGGATGAACTGTGATGTATCGGACACCAAGTTTTTTAAGCCGGGGTTAAGTAGAAACTGATGCAGCTTATTATACCATGCTCGGGGAGCCCGCTTGAGACCATAAATAGCTTTGTGAAGCCGACACACATGTTGAGGTTTGTCCTTATCTATGAAACCAGGTGATTGAGCCATGAATACCTCCTCAAACAAATTGCATTGAAGAAAGGCATTGTTCACATCCAGCTGTCGAAGATCCCATCCTTGACAAACGGCCAGTGAGAGAACAAGACGAACAGTGGTTGGTTTAACCACTGGGCTGAAAGTCTCGTGATAGTCAACCCCTGGTCGTTGGTGAAATCTTTTGGCCACTAGGCGAGCTTTGTAGCGATCAATAGAGCCATCAACATGTCTTTTGATGCGGTAGATTCACTTGCAGCCAACAATCTTGCGAGCATCAGTCGAAGGGACCAGATCCCAAGTTCCATTGCGAGCTACTGCATCAAACTCTTCAGACATGGCCTGACGGCACTTCTCATATTTTAGAGCCTGGGTGACACATGTTGGTTCACTGTCTGCTGTCAGTTGAGCCGAAAGACTCAGTTTGGTGATGGGTTTGTAGATATTGTTCTTAGAGCGAACTATGGATGAAGTTCCAGAAGCAGCTGGCACATGAACATGTTTGGTGGACACGGGGACAGGCACATGACCAGGGTCAACGGGCATGGGGAAAATAAGCATAGCGCTATCCTCGGGCATAGAGCTGGTTGTCGAGGAGGGTTGAGCAACCAACAAAGGACTAGTAGCGGGCAATGGTGATGGTGGTTGAGGCTGGTGTATGGGCGAGCTGAGATCAACCACATTCTGATTAATACGAGGAGAAACTGGTGGGAAGGAACTGGAGCGAGCAGCCGACAGTGTATATGAGTGGCCGAGCAGTTCATGAGGAGGTAGTCAAGAGACACTAGCATAAGTATCTGGGCGGTAAGGGCGGGTGGCCAGGGTGGACATTGAAAAGGTAAACTCGACAAATCGAACATGACATGAAATGTACAACTTGGTAGTGCTCGGATCATAATAGAAATAGGCAGTCTAAGTGAGAAAGTAACCAAGGAAGACACGCGGAGTGGAACGAGCAGCAAGTTTATGAGCAGAGTAAGGGCGAGCCAAAGGTAGCAAAGACAACCAAAGGCACGAAGTTAGGAGTAGTTGGGCGGAAAGCCAAAAATTTTATGGTAGGGAGATTGGTGAGCAAGAGTGGGTGTTGGTAGCCAATTTATGAGGTAGGCCGCTGTTTGGAAGTTAAACGACTAGAAAGGTAAGCGGAAGAGATGCACGAAAGAGGAGGAAGAGACCAGTTTCGACAATGTGGCGATGACGACGTTTCGAGAATCCATTGTGTTCTGGGGTGTGAAAGGGGCGAGGTGAGGTCAGAGATGCCATGGGCGGACAGGTAAGGCAGCCAAGCCAGAATTCGGGCAAGCCCCATGTACTCACCTCCATTGTCCGAGTAAAGAACGACAATGGTTGTTTTAAAATAGTTTTCGACAAAGGCTTTAAACTTAGAAAATATGGTGGCGACCTCAGACTTGCGTCTGAGTGGGTAAAGCTAGATGTAATGAGTAAAATGATCAAAAAAATCATATAATATTTGAACTCATCAATGGAGGGAAGGGGAGAGGTCCAAACATAAGTATAATAATTTACAGAGGTAGAGTAGACACAATAGTAGTTTGATGAAAAGGAAGTTTATGACTTTCATTAGAAAGACAATCATTACAATGAAGAATAGGATTACGAGTAGTGTCTAAATCTAAACCTAGGCTAGATAGTATTTTTCGTTGGATGGGGTCAGACGAATGACCAAGACGATGATGTCAATCCTGGTGAGATACTTTGGAGCTAACACAAGTAGAGGGGCGAGGAGGGGTAGCTGTGGTCGGCCATTCATACACACCGTCCTTGGACTATCCGGTCAGTAGTATTCTCCCTGTCAGCATATCTTTCAAATGAAAAGAAGATGGTAAGAACTCAATGGAGGTGTTATTAGAGATACAAAATTGAGATATAGATATAAAGTTCTTTTTCATGTCAGGAACAAATAGAACATTATGTAAGGAAAAGGTGTGTGAAGGTGTATAAAGAAAGGAGAAACCAGTTTTGGAGATAATTAACCCAGTACCATCACCAATGACCATGTCATTCATGCCCGTGTAGGTGGAGTGGAGCGAGAGGTTGCCAAGATCACTGGTGACATGGTGAGAAGCACCACTATCGAGCAGCCAACTCGGTGTCCCCGTGTCTGCCGTGGTTGCGAGGTGAGCCCGTGGTTGCCACTTGCCGAGTTGGGAGCAGTGGGCAGGGATGTGGTGGCGACCAGTTGAAAGTTGGGACAACGAGCATCCGAGTGACCTTGTTGGCGGCATCCTTGACACTTGCCGAGATATGGTCACTTGGGGCGAGGAGCAGATGCCGAGGACTAGGAAGGCGGTCGAGGTTACGAGGACTAATTTCGAGCTTACGAGGAGGATTGTCAAGCAGACGAGCTAATGATCCTCGGAGCAGCATGATTGGCCGAAGCGGGGTGCGAGAAGGACGCGGGTTGAGACTGCTTCAGGAGCAGCTCGCGATTGATGAGCTTTTCATGAAGCTCATCAAACGATATAGGGGTGTCCCGTCTTTCAACCACATCCACGATGTGGCGGTAGTCATCATCCAAACCACCGAGGATGGTCTCAATGAGGTCCTCGTGGTCAAGTGGCTTGCCTAGAGCAGCGAGTTCATCAACCCAACCTTTAACAGACTGCATGTAAATGAAAATAGACTTAGTGCCCTTAGATGCTCGTTTAAGATAATCATTGATCTGCTTGATGCGGTCGCGAGTTGGGCGAGCATATATGTGAGCAAGGGTTTGCCAAGCATCATGAGTAGTGGCGACTTATTGTATCAAGGGGACCAAGGGAGCAGAAAGGAAGCTGACAAGAGCACCAAACAGAAATTCAGGAATAATGGCGAGGGTTTAGTAGCAGAGCTTCCATACCATGTAGAAACTAAGAAAGTTTAGGAATAATAACATCACATTTCCATTGATTGAATCACTCATCTATTTATATGGAGATTTACAATTAGGGTTATACTTGGAGTAAGGTTCAAGAAACCTATATAAGGAAGGTAACATATATAATAAAGAAAAAACTATACAAGATAATTAACACTAATTAATAATTATAAATAAATAAAAATAATAATAAATATATTATTTTCTAATAGTCGGCACCTCAACTAGGACTCTTTACATAGTGACAAACATATATAATTATTTTACTTATTTGGAATGGACTCTTGGTAGTCTAATGGAAGCTCTATTATAGATCTTTGTCGCTCGAATTATCGTGTGTTGAAATAGCTTTTGAATCTTTGCAAGAACTCACGACAGATTGTTGAGTAATTGAGTTAACTTGGAGTTTGCATAATGCATGACAGCTAATGTTTCTGTAGTATTCTGAAATAAGTTAATTACCCTTGATCCTCTAGTACGTAAAACTCCTAATCATTTGATTTGAGGATAATTCTAATATAAATATCATCTTCAAAGCATTAATCTATACAAAAGATCCTAACTGAATAATTCAAAATTACTGTCAAAGAAAATCTATTGTAAAATTAAACAGAAAATCTACCTAAATTGTCGCCTAAAACATGAGTGGATGAAAAATAAAATTTAAGGTCCAATTCAAATTAAACTTTAGCACTCAAAAAAAATTAAACCACTTAAACTTTAGCACCAAAATATATCCACTTAAACTTTAGCACCAAAATATATATATATATATATATATATATATATATATATATATATATATATATATATTATTATTTTATTATTTTTATTTTTATATTTATATTTTTTGTGTGTCTAAAGTTATGAAAACTTGAACTCTTGCCTGGTGAATATTTTTTTAAGAACTCTAAATTAAATCATTCTAACTAATGAGTTTAGTTGATTTGGAAAGTTTTTTTTTGTCTTCTTTTTAATTCCGAAACTATGGAAACATTTCATATTTCATTAGTTCGGTATAAATTATTCCCTATGTTTCTAACAATTGTCATACTTTTCTTTTTGTAAGTTCGAAAATAACTGTTCTCTTTCCAAATTTTCATTTTTAGAAAAATATTTTTTTACTTTATTTTTATTTTTTCTATCTATTTTAATAATGGCCACATATACAAATATATTAAAGAAACCACACATTACACCAATATTTATAATATAAACAAATATTTTTTCTTAAACAGTGTGTCAGGTAAAAATGACGATTATTTAGGAAGGAAGAAAGTAATAAATAAAATAGATTATTTTTATGGGTGATAACCAGACCGGTCCCATGTGATGATATTATAACTGGAAAGTCTCTAATATTTGTTTTTAATCGCTAAAGTACACTTTTGGTGATAAAATGACGAAGACACCCTTAATGAACAACAAACACACACACAGAAATCTGTCAAAATTTGGGCGTCGAAATTCAAAAAGCCACTGTCCAATTTGAGTATCGAATGAAAACATTGGGCATCGAAATGCACGATTGAAATCTATCAAAATTTAGACGTCGAAATTCAAAAACCATAATCAAAATTTGTGCGTCGAAATGAAAATAATGGGCATCGAAATGCACAATTGAACACTGTCACCAAATATCAATATAGTTAGACATTCGTAATGGACAAAATTGACGTCATAATGAATAAATTAAACACTATCAAATATCAACAAGGTTTTGCATCGAAATGGCAAACTTGAACACTATTACCAAATATCAACATTGTTGGGCCTCGTAATGGAAAAAATTAGCGTCTGAATGAATAAATTTAGCACTGCCATCAAATATCAACAAAGTTTGTCATTGAAATGGACAAAATTGAATACTGCCACCAAATATCAATAAAGGTGGGCATCAAAATGAACAAAATTGACGTCAGAATGAATAAATTGAACACTGTCTCCAAATATGAGTTTGAGTTGTTATTCATTGTCGATAACAGAAGATAAACACATATATTGTGAAGACCTCATCAAAGCTTCTATTTGATATGTGGTGGGTCATGTGGTTATTGGAAAAGTTATACTCCCTTACGAAATTATCGTTCCTTTTTTTGGTTTAGAAAAATAAGGTAATTGAGTGATTATAATTCTATAAAATGGCATCGGCCCACAATTATATCTATTTTAATTGAAACTTTCCTTCATGGCCTAATAAAGTTGAGTGTGTATGTGAAGTTATTAAATTTTTGTGCTTCATAATCAAGGTTCAATCGTTAACTTATTTACTAAGGGGAATTAAGGCATAATTACTATTTTTTTGATAATTTACATTAAAGATCAAACACATTGACTACAAATTTAATTTTTTTATATTTGTCATTTTATCAAACACTTATCTATATTGTAAAATGAACAAAAATATGCAAACCTACCATTAATCTCAATTTTATCAAGGCAACTAAAGTAATAAAGCAACAAGTTTAGAACTAAAACAAAAAGATTTCTTTGAGTTTGAGTTGTGATTCATTGTCGATAACAGAAAATAAACATATATATTGTGAAGATAAACACATTTATTGTGAAGAAGACGAATGAAGGTATTATTACAAAAATAAATTAACGACTTTTTTGGTTTTTGGTCGATTATAATTAGGCGGCGACTATTTTAAGAAAGTCGCCCTCATGGCCTAATAAAGTTGAGTGTGTATGTAAAGTTATTAAATTTTTGTGCTTCATAATAACGAAAAATTGATTTACAAAACAAGAACTAAAAAATTCTAGTCTACTACATATCCGGTCTCTTATCTCTATGTATTATTTATATGTACATATACATATACATATACATATATACATTTATATGTTTGTAAATATAAATAAAGGAGCCTATAATTATGGAGGGCTAATGCAGTTGTATCAGTAGAGACATCTGTAAATCAGTAATTACATCAGCTTCCACCTCATTTTGTATAAAAGTTTAATACCTTTTATGTAATTGAGATCTTATGTATCACATAGTTAACCTCTCTTTGTGCCACTAAAAAGTTTGAATATGCATAATACTGTCAATTACTTTCTCTGTTTTTAAATTATTATCTTGTTTTCTTTTTTATTTATCCCAAAATAATTATTTTGTTTGAAACTTTTTTAGAATAATATTTTTATCATTTTACTCTTTTTTTTATCATATTTTAATTATAGATCACATATATATGGACCTTAAAGTAAATTATATATCAAACTAATATTAATAATTTAATCAAATATATTTGTTTCTTAAACCGTACATCAAATTTACCAAAACGATAATTTAAAGATGAAAAAAATATTATTTTTTAAACGACGTGCTCGATTAGATTAAAATGGACAATAATTTAAAAAAGTGGAAATATTAGTTGATGATATTATTAAGGAGTAGACTATATGGTTAGAGGAGGTATTAGTTGTCTTTTATGTGGGCAAAGCAATAGCATTAGTAGTCCTACAAATATATGATTGACAAGTGGATATATGTGACGACAGAGAGAGAGATTTCTGTCTTGAAAAGTAGTATCATCACTCATCTCCATTGTAGTATCCGTTTGTTCCCTCTTTTACCCGTTTTCCGATCCATCTAAAAACCCCACTCACTGCTCATGGACTTGACGTAAAGCAAAATGCAAAAGAAAAAGCTTATATACCCCATCCATATTTCTACCACACCCCCTATGCCTCTACCCTATCATCTCTCTCTCTCTCTCTCTCTATGACGTATTCATGCTAGGAAAACATTGTTTACCAATTACTCCTAGGATTTACGTAAATATGTTAGAATGCCCTTGTATGTTTAAAGAATTTCAATACCAGCCCCTTACCATGCATGTTGTATCATATTTTGATTTAGGCATAGTGCCATGTTTGTCCATGAGTCACCACCTGAGCTCGAGGGCCCGATTCGCTCACACACTTGCATGCCAAGAACATAATGTTTTGAATTGGGTATCACAAACTGACACAAAAATTCATAAATAATATTAATGTTTGGTGATAGTATATGACCATCATATAAAACGCATTTAAGTCTTATATTTGCTCAATGTGGGATTGAAGGGTATTATAATCTCCCTTTCTTAATCTTAACGTTTTCATCAAGGCCGAATCGTACCCCAAGAGATGCATAATTCAAGAGGTGGCTCGTATAGGGATCAAGAGGTGGACTCCAACCTCTCGTGGTATAACACTTTGGCTCACACATCAGTTTGTTCTCACATTTTCGATCGAGACTCGCTCTGATACCATTTGTAACGATTCAAGCTCTAGAGTCTGATCCGCTATGTATAACTCACAAACTGACTCATTAAACATGCAATATCTTTGGTTACCAGGACTACTACAAGCTGACTCAAAAGTCAATTGACTTATGTATTACCATTCCACTCGATGTAAGATCTGCTACGTAGATTTATCCCTTCAAAATCTAACTTTTGAATTACCATTCCACTATTTCTCTCTAATATCTTCTCCTTATTTTCTCCGATTGTATTTCTCTTTTTCTCTCCCGTCTCCTCACTATTTTCTCTCTCATCACCACCATCTCTTCTCTTTTAATTATGTTTAAACATTTTTCTTCTCTTTAAATATAAAAAATAGCAATTAAAAAATAATAGTTCCGGAATCAAGAAAACAAAAATATAAGAGCTTAGTAAAATAAAAATAATTTATGGAACAAGTCATTATAAAAATAAAAGTTACAGAATCAACAAAACAAAAATAATTTAGTGCGGAGGTTAGTAAAATAAAATACTTTACGGAACAAAAGTTTAAAACAAATTCTTAAAAATATATATGTAAAACAAAAATACGTTAGTAAAATAAAAATATTTGATGGAAAAAAAATAATAGTTACGGAATCAATAAAATAAAAAAACAATTTAAACTGAGGTTACTAAAATAATAAAAATAATTTATGAAACAAAAGTTTAAAACCAATTCTTAAAAATAGCTATGTAAAACAAAAATACATTAGTAAAATAAAAGATATTTGATGAAACAAAAATAATAGTTATGGAGACAATAAAACAAAAATAATTTAAATTGAGGTAGTACAATTATAGAAATAATTTGTGGAACAAAGGTTTTAAACAAATTCTTAAAAATAGTTATGTAAAATAAAAATATGTTAGTAAAAAAAAATATTTGATGAAACAAAAATAATAGTTACGGAGTTAATAAAACAAAACAATTTAAACTGAGGTTAGCAAAATAATAAAAATAAATTACGGAACAAAATTTTTCCGTAAAATTGATTCTTAAAAATTAAAAAAAATAATAGTTATGAAGTCAATAAAACAAAAAATATAATGGAAGTTAGTAAAATCAAAATAATTTATGAAACAAAATAATAATTAACGGTAAAAATAATTTCGTTATTTTGAGTCGTGCAATGGAATAAGACTAATCATTATAAATATTGGAGATCACATTATTGAAACAATTTTTTTGAAAGGAAGCAATGTTGGAGAAAAAGTTTTTATCCCAAAATTGTCATTAACTCCATCCGATGTAAAACTATCTTTCAAGTTCCAAAGAAGACAATTTTCATTAATGGTATCATATGCAATATCAATTAACAAATGTCAAAGTCAATAATTTCACGTATGTCTCATTTTGAAGAAACAAATATTTAGCTACGAGCAGTTATATGTCGCACTTAAAGTAACAAATTATTTTGGTTTGAAGATATTGATATGTGATAAATATGAATAACCAACTAATAAGACAACAAATGTTGTGTATAAGAAGATTTTTTTAGAATCGATAATAATTAATGATATATTTATGTGTAATTGTTAATAAACCAATTCTTCTTATTTTATAATTTAATTTATCGTCGTGCGGTTAACGCAGAGGTTAATAAAACCAGTTACATATATAAATCAACCTTGCAAACTTTGTATTAGACTTTGGAGCGTGGGACTGGAAAGAGATTGCTTTTGAAACCTAGCAGTACTCTTTCTATTTCAAAATAATTGTATTCAAGTCTTATATTTATTCAATGCGGAATTGAGGGTATTACATAAATTAGTCGTGCAAACTTTGGATCATGGAATTGAAAAGAGATTGTTTTTGAAACCTAATACTTCTCCCATTTCTAAATAATTGTTTTTTTCTTCTTTTTTTATTCGTGATAATACTAAAGATCCACCGGATCTCTCTCCAACTTAGACTTATATTCTTTCCTTTTTTATCTTGTTTATATTTAGACAATTATTCATTGTAATTACATACTTAGAATAGGGCTCTTGTTCATGTATATATATACCTCTTATTATTATCAATAATATTGAGACTTCTTCAAGAAAATATTTTTAATATGTTACTTTTACTTTTCTACATATTTTAATTATATTCACATACTTAAGGGTATTAAATAAAATCACACATTATACTAATATTTATAACGCAATTAATTTTTTTAAACTATGTATTTAATCAAAGATGACGATTATTTAAAAACAAAAGAAGTACATTTTACGTTCCAAGCTTACCATTGGTTCGAGAAAACTTAAAAATCTCCAAATCATCTTTAAACTTAATCAAACCCATATCCATCTCTCTCTCTCTCTCTCTCTCTCTCACGCACACGCGCGAAGGACTCGATCCATTCTCTTCCCTCGCTCTCTCAATTTCCCATTCCTCTCATTCATTATTATTCAAGGCTAAGCACAAAATGGTTGTATCCCCACGATAATGCCACACATCAATCCTCCATTCAAACTAAAACTCACCTCAACTGTCATTGTCATGGCAGCCAGAAAAATCCATCGAACTTAATAAAACAATTACTATGAATAACATGTAACTATACTCTTAATATTCTAGCTACTCTAGTCTTTCTTAATTTCAGCGATCCCATATAAAAGCTAATTGAAGTCCATAATTATATACTTCCTCGGTTTCGGATAAATACTAGTCTATTATTATATTTTTAAATGTTTCGTTTAAAAAGTCTAGTATAAAAAATTAAGATATAAAAATATCATTTTATTATTAATTAATAAGCTACTAAAAAAAAATTTTAAATGATTTTTAAACAAAGACTCTTTTTTCGAAACGGGAGTGTATTAGTAAAGACATTAAATTTACAATTAATAAATGGAGGGATACCTTGATTACCTTCCCACATCGATTAGAAAGTGGGTTGTTGTTCAACTTGGTTGAACATGAAACATCATACTAGAAAAAAAGGAAGTCGGAGTGCTCTAATTACTGTGCGTGTGTGTGAGAAAACTTTTGAGTAAAAGATATGAGCGAGTTTAAGTTCATCACTTTTAGAGCAGTTATGGAAAAATTGGTGATCACAGTTCGTTAACTGTTTAATCTCTCTATTTTTTTAAATCATTTTGTTACTTTTACTAATCCTTTTTTATTTTGTTCATTATTGTTGGATTCAGTTTGTTAATTGAGTAAGTTTCATGTAACACGATCTTACGAATTTTAATTAATAACACGGAGCCCTACATTTTCACAGTTGAATCCACCAACACACAGTAGGTTGAGTAAAAATATTATTCGTCTTACAAACGCCGTCTTACCTAAATTTTACCTTGTTAATTACCTGGTTATAGTTAGATTAATCAAATAATCTCCTTATTGGTAAACTATTTCTAACAATTGTGCAACAACTACTTCCATTCAAGGCCGTTGTAGTCATTTTCAAACAAGAAGGGATGTTGTTGATCATTAACTAAATTTGAAGGGGGGTAAATGATATTTTAGGTTTGATCTGAAATTTCATAGGTGTGATGTAACTATTAACTTTTCTTTATTATTATCACTGCATTATTCGTCTTAAACTGTTGGGGGAAGGATTCCCGTACTATACGGGATAGGATACCACCATCTGTCCATTTTTCATTACACAAAACCCTAGCTACCTCTAGCTTTAGCCATAGCCCAAATAACCCTAACCCTAACCCTAACCCTAACCCTAGGTTAATGTATCTTGGCTAAGTTCTTAATGTCTCTATTATACTAGTACCTCTTCAAACTCTCAAACTTGTACGTACTGGTATTACTACTTACTGACAATCTACTTATACCTCATCTTCTATTAAGTTGATAATGATTGTGGCACCATTACATATATATTGTAGGCTTGTAGCTACAATACTTGGAGTTATAGTCTACCTTGTATGATGTATCTACTGCAAAAACCCTTTTAAATGTCATTTCATTTTAGTAGAGCTACCGGCCGGCCTGTAAAATCTGGGGCAAAGGGGATCCTTCCTTTTAGCATAATTTTTTTTTTCTAATTTTTGAAAAATTAAAGTAAGAAAGGTTACGTCATTTTTTTCTAGTGATAAATCTTTTAAAAATATGTCAAAAAATATTTTTAGATGTTTGGTAATCACATGAAAAACAATATATGAATAAATATAAAAAGTATATTATAATATTAATGTCTATATTGAACATAAAATAATATTTAACTTTAAGTAATTTTCTTTTAGTAATCCTTAATTTATCATTAATGATGTAAAATAAATAAGGTCCATTTTTTTCAATGTCACAATACAAACAAAAAAATTGGTAATAATGAAAAAAACATTTTAAAAAAGAAATTTGATAATATTTGGGACGTTCCTAAATAATATAGTGGACACTAATTTTATGACGTAATAAGTATTTATTTAAATTATAATTTATAAATAATGTGCACAAACTCTAATTATATTTCTAAACAATGTATTTGTTGAGTAAAATATTGTGTGTTTGTAAATATATGTAATTGTGGAAGAGGAAAAATGGGTGCTCGAACATTTGAAAAATGAATTCGTAAGTCATTTTCCTGAAAAGAAGACTTCATTTTCCGTTGATTTGGAAAAACTTTTATGTTGACTACATTTTTCTCTGGTTACCAAATGCTGGAAAATGAAGAAAACATTTCCCAAAAGTCATTTTTTCATGAAACAAATGGAGTCCTAAGTCTTTTTTAGAAATTAGAATATGACATTTATTTTATTTATTTAATAATGTATAGGGGTTTTGTGAGATTTGATGATCCAAAAAATTAAGTATTTTTAAGGGCCCAAGGTCATGGCCTCACTCTCCTTATGAGAGGTCGACCTTGAGAGCTATACTCTACCATGTACACCACCCCGCATGATTTAGTTTATGGAAATATACTTAGAGTAGGAATAATAATTCACCTAATCAAATATTAAATCAAACACAATCTATTAAAATTAATAAATTAATTTATTTGATACTCATTTAATTCAAAACTAATAGTCTGTTTGGTACAACATTTTTAAAACACATCGGTTTCAAAACGTAACGGTTTTCTTACAAGCACGTTTAAGATATAATTTCAAATCACTATTTTCATAAACTTGAGTAGTTGTCAAAAAGACAATTATACCCTTTGATCCGAACAAACCACCATAATAAATTAATATTATCTAATATTTTATATTGCATATATTATTATATAACTAAATTTTTATATGTAATATTTTTATATCACATATCTTATTATATAACTAATTTGGTGCAAAGTTTTTTAAAGCGTGTTTTTAAAACACATATTTATTTTTATAAACGTGTTTGGCACACTAATTCAAAACACTATTTCGCAAATTGAATAATTGTAAAAAAGGACAGTTTTATTCTTTTATAAAGGGTATATCTTATTTTAGTTTAATGCATACTTCCTCCCTTTCGGAGTAAAAAGTTCTCGTTTGAAAGTCAATTTTTTTTTTTTAAAAATGACACTATTAGTAGCTTATTAGTAATATTTATGCCTTAATTTTTTAAAATGAACTTTTAAAGTAAAACATCTCAAAATGAAATAACAGACTATTTGCCGAAACGAAAGAGTATAACTTTAAATAAATAATAATAATAGAGGTAATTGATTGATTTTCAATCATTTTTTAACAAAAGATACCCTCACTTTTTGTTATTTTATTTTTTTTAAGAAAAAAATTAGGTGTAAAGCAAACCCACCTTGTCTCTCGACTCTCTCCCAGCTGATCGAAAAAAATATCAACTCTCACTCTCTCACAGTGAAGAACTAAAACGACAAAAGGGAAAAGAACAGGGAGAGTTATTCTAAGGTAGAAGAAGAAATAATAGAAAATTTGTCAAAGTACCGATCTTCGATGAGCAAACCCACCTTGTCTCGACTCTCTCCCCAGTGATCGAAAAAAATATCAACTCTCACTCTCTCACAGTGAAGAACAAAAACGACAAAAGGGAAAAGAATAGGGAGAGTTATTCTAAGGTAGAAGAAGAAATAATAGAAAATTTGTCAAAGTACCGATCTTCGATGAGCAAACCCACCTTGTCTCTCGACTCTCTCCCCAGCTGATCGAAAAAAATATCAACTCTCACTCTCTCACAGTGAAGAACTAAAACGGCAAAAGGGAAAAGAATAGGGAGAGTTATTCTAAGGTAGAAGAAGAAATAATAGAAAATTTGTCAAAGTATCGATCTTCGATGAGCTTCCTCGACCAAGAAAGGAAAGGGGAAAACTCCATAGCCAAATTTAAGCTGAAAGTTTAGACATTTATGAAGGTTAGTATTTAATTTTGTTTCCATTAATTTCTCGTGTAACAAAAATTCTGGGTATGTGATTCATGAATTTCTTGAAAGCAATTAAAATTGTGATTATGACTTGGGAAATTTCCGACAAGAAGATAGGAAGTAAGGCAGAGGGGAGGTGAGAAGCAAATGTAAATGAAGGAAATAACATGAGTACTTTGGTCTAGGCTTGCATTTTGCTCATTGCATTTACTAAAAGCTACATCTATCAGTGTTGTAAAAACGTTCGAGTTTGGTAAACGCTGAGTTATACAAAGCACCATTGCAACACTTTTCACAACGTTATATGTTGTGTTTTGGTGCGTTTTAGGCCAAAACGGGATACCAGACAAGCCCTAAAAAACTTTTCCAGCAATGACACAAATCTCAACACTTTTAAATAACCTATCATATTTATCTTGAAAATCGGCTTAATATCAAATGAAACAAATCAAGTCTCTATTTATAGATAAAAATATGTACTTTTTAAATAAAAAGTTAAAACATTTTTGAATTACTAAAATGCCAAAAAAGAGATTAAAAAAAATAGTTGTATGATTTGGTTTTGATTTGTATCATAAATTGATACAAATCAAAACCAATTTATGATACAAATCAAAACTAAATCTAAGTTAATTTGATTTTCAACTTTTTTATTCCATCGTTGCAAGGTAAGATTTCGATAGATTTGGCTATGACACATCGTTAACTTTGCTCTTATAACTTATGATTTAAAATAAATCGTTTTTGAAATATTTGATTTGACTTATGGTCAAATACTCCATCTGTTTTTAAATTATTTTCATCTTTGACCCAACACTGCGTTTAAAAAATTAATATTTTATAAATATTGGTAAAATGTGTGGCTTCTTTTAATATCGTTGATTATATGACGATAATTAAAGTAGGTAAAAAAAGTAAAGATCAAGTGGTAAAAATATTTTCTTAAAAGAAAAGGTTTTGAAAGAGGACAATTATTTTAGAACGGATGAAAAAGGAAAAAATGACGATAATTTGAAAACCGAGAGAAGTAGGTCATAAGTCCTATACAAACCATTTAAAGTACATGTAAAATCATAAGTTGTAAGCACTAAGCTTCGTGCTTATTTTTATTTTTCAAAAACATGTAAATCTTCTTCTTTAATGCGATTCTCTGTATTCCACGATTACCCTTAATAATAATACTACTAATAATAATAATATGAATATGAATATGAATAATTTTTATAAGAAATTAATATTAATAATAATATAATATTTAAAGCAATTAAAATTATTATAATAAATTAATAACAATAATATAAAATTAATATTAATAATATGAATAATGATAATATTAAAACTAATAGAAATAGTAATAGTAATAATTAAAATAACAAATATAGTATTAATAATAATAACTAATAATGATAATAATAATAATAATAATAGTAATAATAATAACTAATAATGATAATAATAATAATAATAATAATAATAATTACTATAATAATTATAATAATAATAAAAGTAATAGCAAACAAATAATAATCGTAACAATGATAAAAGAAATAATAATAATATTGTAAATCACATTTTGTGATGAGGCTATTTTAGTTTTTATATTTGAATTCATCATTTTTTAACTTGTTAACAAATACACACACACACAAACTTATGACAAATAATCAGCACTTTTAAAAAGTTAAATCAAACAACGTCATTTGTCAATCATAAGTCATAATCAATAAATAATCAGTTATGAGTAATAAGTAATCAGCACATATCAAAAGATCAACATCAAACGGGCCTTATATATATCATGTATTTCTATGTCTAATTTTTTATATTATTCAATGATTAATGTTTTAACTTAAGATATAGTAGTATAATTATGCTCTTAGTTTTCAATTATGTGTCTTGTTTTATTTTTTTATAAAAAATAGAGAAGTTAAGTTTAGGTCATTTTAGTATTACATATATATATATATATATATATATATATATATATATATATATATATATATATATATATAATGGTAGGGGTATATTTCTTTCTCCAAACTTTTACTTTTGAATTATTAACTTTTCAGTTACCATTTCACTCTTTTTCTCTCATATCTTTTCAGATTATATTTCTCTTTCTCTATCTCATCTTCTCCTTATTTTCTCTCATCACCACCATCTCATCTCTTTTAATTATGTTTAAACAATTTTTTCTCTTTAAAAATAAAAAATATTATTTAAAACAAAAATAATAGTTCCAGAGTTAAGAAAACCAAAATATAAGAGGTTAGTAAAATAAAAATAATTTATGGAACAAGTCACTATAAAAATAAAAGTTACAAAATCAACAAAAAAATAATTTAATGTGAAGGCTAGTAAAATAAAATAATTTACGGAACAAAAGTTTAAAACAAATTCTTAAAAATATATATGTAAAACAAAAATACGTTAGTAAAATAAAAATATGTGATGGAACAAAATTAATAGTTACATAGTCAATAAAAACAAAAACAATTTAAACTGAGGTTTCTAAAATAATAAAAAAAAATAAGGAAAACAAATTTAAAACAAATTCTTAAAAATAGCTATATAAAACAAAAATACATTAGTTAAATAAAAATATTTGATGGAACAAAAATATAGTTACAGAGTCAATAAAACAAAAATAATTTAAACTGAGTTTAGTAAAATTATAAAATTAATTTATTGAACAAAAGTTTGAAACAAATTCTTTAAAATAGTTATGTAAAACAAAAATATATTAGTAAAATAAAAATATTTGATGGAACAAAAATAGCAGTTGCAGAGCCAATAAAACAAAACAATTTAAACTGAGGTTAGCAAAATAATAATAAAAAATACGGAACAAATTTTTTCCGTAAAATTAATTCTTAAAAATAAAATAAAATTAATAGTTACGAAGTCAATAAAACAAAAAATATATAATGAAAGTTATTAAAATCTAAATAATTTACAAAACAAAAATAATAGTTAACGGTAAAAATAATTTCGTTGTTTTGATTTTAACTTATTTTCTTCAAAGAAATTTATTTATTCATAAAATATAAATATAATTTAATAAAAATAATCATTCAAGTTTGTTCGAAAACATTTATTATACATAGTTTTTGAATAGTATAAAGTGTTCGGGGTTGTCTTGCCATGAATTGACATTTAAAATTAGTGTTCCATGCAGTAATGCTATTGAAAAACATTGATCATGTTGCATGATTGTGCAATGGAACAAGACTAATCATCATAAATCTTGAGGATCATATTGTTGAAACAAAATTTTTAAAAGAAAACAATGTTGGAGAAAATATTTTTATCTTAAGATTGTCATTAACTCTATCTAATGTAAGACTGTATTTCAAGTTCCAGAGAAGACAATTTGCATTGTTGGTATCACATGCAATGACAATTAACAAGTGCAAAGTCAATAATTACACGTAAGTCTCTATTTGAATAAAAACTATATTTAGCCATGAACAGTTATATGTCATAGTTTATAAAGTAACAAATTATTTTGATTTGAATATATTAATATGCGGTAAAAATAAAAAACCAACTAATAAAACAACAAATGTTGTGTATAAGGAATTTTTTTAGAATATATAATGATTAATGATATACTTATGTGTAATTGTTAATAAATTGATTCTCTTTATTTTGTTTATATACGATTTAGTTAACGTGTGTTTAACGCACATGTTAAAAAAACTAGTTATATATAAAGATTCTTGGTTTCTATACTATAAAATTGCAAGAAACATTAAGATATGATATGAATTTTAAAAAATTATACAAAAAAAAACTCATTTAGAAACAATTTTTTTTTCATAAAAATGGATATTTAATTAGAGACATGGTGAGTAAAATTTTAATATTATAATTAGAAAAATACTATTACACTTCACCGTTAGGATACCCTCGGCTTTTATGTTTTTTAATCGAAAAAAACATTTTTTGGGAGCAAAAAGATTACGATACTTTTAATGAATCCAATACGCGCTACAGATTACTTACTCGGTCCATCGCGTTGCATGATCAATTTATACATTGTGATGAATGTTTTATGTGCGTCGTGATGCTCAAATCATAAACTGCGATGCTCAAATCATGAACCGCGATGCACACAATCATGCATCCAAATATCTCATTTCATAATGATGCATCGGGACTCTAAATTGATGCATCACAAATCTAAATTGATGCATCGCGATTGAAAATTCGATGGATCGTGATGCAAATTGGTTTCAACTACATCTCTTTCGCCTTCTTCTTCCTGCTCATCCGTCGTAAGCTTTCTTCTTCCTCATCCGTCTTCGTCTGTACTAAAAAATTTACAACTCAACTCAGATTAATTTCAGTTTCGTATTTTATGAATCGAAAAATCGTTTACCTTTTGAGGGCAACGCTCCCGAACCGACACGATAGGGCCCCATCCCTTAGACCCCCGTGACTAGACCAAACATGTCAATTCCTATTTCGTTGGCAAAACAATGTTGGTCGAGTTGTAGAAGAAGACGATTTACCCATTTAGAAACAATATTTCAAAAATGAAATTTGGAGAGGTTATAAATTTGGCAAAACAAAAACTTAAATAAAACGGTCTTATAAATATTTTTCGTAAGATGAATCCTCCTTATTCGACTAATCGTATCTTGATGAGTTTAGTTATAAGAAAGTGATGCCCCGTCGTATAAATTAAAATCTATAAAATTTCATCTTACATGGACCTACTCATTTGGCAAAAGGGGCCGGCCCCGCAATTTCCCCTAAAATAATTGAAGCAAAAAAGGAAGATAAAGATAGAGCGAAATATAATGAAATGAATGAGGGAGAAAACTAAAAGAAAAAAGAAAAATAATAATAAAACACATCAAAAAGGTAAGCTTAATTACCTTTCAACTTATGAGTCAATGCGTAATCTACATAATGTTAATATCACCACTCCGAATAGATTTTTATTAAAAATTAAGAAAGAAAACTTCTATATGATACTTTTAGTTTTTTTTAAAAAAAGTATACATGAAATTATTTTAAACATAATGTTATGATCACTTCTATTCCTTTATCTCACTCTTACTCTTTTTATTCAATCAATTATATATACATATGTATGTATATATGTATATATGTATATGTATCATCTATCTAAAGACAAATTTGATTTTTAAAGCTATACGCAAGAGCATCTCATATTTCCATTGTAAGGGGAGACTTCTTAGCTTCTCTTTTTAAATAAGAGAAGTAGAGCAATGAATTGAAGGAGCTCTTCTTATTTCATCTATGTAGGAGAGAGAAATTGTCTTCTTTGAAGAAAATAAAGGAATCTTCTTGTGTGTGACCGGTTGGGAGTGAGTAAATTGAAAAAAGCTCTGACGATGTTTTAAGAAGAATATGAATAAAAAGATATGTTTTTAAATAAAATACAGAGAAAAAATGTGTAAATGATAATAAAATACAAATTGGGTTGCAGATGTACTAAGTAACAACTCAGTGGGGGAGAGATTCTTCAAACCTTTGTGACATACAGTAACTGCAGCAGCAGCACACACACACAATGATTCAATATTTCAATTGAAGAGCTTGATCAAATAGAGATGCAGTATACGTACCATGTTGCAGAGCTTGATTCTATAGAGTATAGATACACTGTCGTATACGTACCATGTTGAAGAGCTTGATTCTATAGAGTATAGAGTATAGATACACTGTATACGTACCGTGTACAAAGTCAGTTTTTGACTGATGATATATATATACAGGTATGTATGTGTGTATACTGGTTCCGAGGGAAGGGTAAAGGTAACTATGAGATGAAGAGAGAGACATTCCAAGTGTCCCACAAACTTATCAGCTTTTAAAGCTGGAAAACTTTTACTTTTTCTTTTGAGAAATTATTACAGATTAGATGGGATGAAGGTCGCTCATAATGAGAGTGATCGGAGAGAGAGAGAGAGAGAGACTCCATGTGAAATTACTCTTCTATCCCACGTGCCTATGAAATGAACCCTATAATTGGAAATGAACCCTATAATTAACACTATAAATTAGTTCTGGCATCTCATCATACATACGGAACGGTCATTTTACTTGTATTTGCAATTTGTATACCATCTTAGAGTTGCTTTGACTGAAAATATTAAATATGTGTGTCAAATTGTCAATAACATATATAGTCTTTATAAGGTAAAGATAGGTGGCCAAATTATGTTATTTATCAAGGTAACAATATCTAATATTTCTTTCATCCCAAAATTATGTCTAGGTTAACATAACGTATAATTTAAAAAAATACATTTGATTGAATTATTAATATTAGTTTGATATATAATTTATTTTAAAATTTATGTATATGTGGTACATAATTAAAATATGAATAAAGTGAAAAAAATGTTATCTTAAAAAAAATCAAATAAAACAATTAATTTGAAACTGACGAAAAAAAAAAAGATAATAATTTTTGGATTCACAAGCTCAGTGATTTAAACTACTCAAATATAAAAATGAGTTATGTAAACACCTAAGTGAGTCGTTTTAAAAAAAAGTAATGCTAGAAACACTCAATGAACACTTAAATTTGTATATTTAAAAAAATATAAAAATGGGTTGTTTAAGTGATCAAATAAGTTACGAGTATTTATTTAAGATCAAAATAGTAACTCGTGGGATTGTGATTGTGACCGACCATGTAGTACGAATCTGTACGATCGTATAGCGATTTGAGGTACAGTCGTTTGTACGTTCATTATTTATTTATTGGTAAGGTAAATGTATCTTGACCTTGGTAGCCTTAAGATCCGACTAGAAGTGAAAGCCTCTCCAAAGGGTGTTCAAAATTAAGACATGTTGCTCATGTAGCCAAAGTCAAACCATCATCTCTTCTCTTTGGATGTGTTTGACGTCGTGATTTAGTACATTAGTCTTGTAATTTGAGGTTTTTATTTGTTATGACTTATGATTAAAGAAAAGTGATAGAGTGACCAAAGAGAAAAATAAAAAAATATATTTTTTATTTTTCCATTGATTAAAAATCAAGGTAAAAAATGTACAAAATACAAAAGTTAATAAATAACATGCTTCGTAGGGTTTTAGTTTGACGCCATTTCCACATTGGATTTAACGCTTTGATACGAGTAATTGTTTTTCTCCTTTTGCAACTCAGTCACTCGGTTTGTATTTTAAAACACTAGTGATACATCTCATGTGTGGCACGATTTGTACATATATGTAAAATTATATACTTAATTAAATTTGAATAATATATAATTTAAAACCTTAATATGAACAAAATAAATAAACTATAACAAACAATAAAATAAAAGAAAGAAAATTAGATAAATTTGTAATACTTTTTATATACAACATTTGTCGTTGAATATGTACAATTATTACGACTATCACTAACACATAATAAAATTCGAAGTAAATAAAATAACTAATTGATATAAATAAAAATAAATTAATAAATTAATACTAACAAAATAGACAAATAATTGTAACTAAATATTATAAATTTGATATATATAAATTAGTTAAATAATTTTAACAAAAATATTAAGATTATGATATATATATATATATATATATATATATATATATATATTACCTAGTAATATTACCGAAGTTCCAACATTCATTCAACAAATGATTAACATTTATAGAACATTTGATTTCATTTAAAAATTCATAAGTATAAATATGTTTCAAAAAAACAATATTTCCATTATAAAAAAAAAGATAAAAGCAAAAAAAGATAAAAATTTGGGGCTGACTAATCCTTAATTATACTATTTCAACAACTAAAATACAAAAGATTTAGATGGGTCCGATATATCCTTGACCCAATCCCTTTTACTTTGAAAGATATAAATTACACACAACAACGACAATTAGGGGTGAGAAAATTTTTGGGGGGTGAAATTAGGTCAGTCCCTTTATAAAAGTTTTCAAGACATTTTTTGGTAGAAAATATTACGATATTCTTAATGAATCAAACACGTGCGCGCAAAGTATAATTTCATGCATCGATTTTGCATCACAATGCACAAATCGAATCATATTTGTACGTCGGGATTTTAAACATCATCGATTTTGCATCGCAATCCACAAAATAAAATTCAATTTAAGGATCGAGAATCTAATTTGTGTATCGCAATTCAAATTGATGCATTGTGATTAACAAATTGATGCATCACAGTGTATTGAGTAAGTAATCCTTAGCGTGCATCTGGCTTATTAATAATAATATATATATATATATATATATATATATATTAAATAGTCAAATATCAAACTGTTTGTTATATATAATAAAAAAAGAATTGAAGTTGAAATAACATACTCTAAACATAACCTCCAACACTAAAATATTAGGAATAACATATTATGCAATATAATTTTTATACAATTATTCAATAACAAAAGTTAATGAGTCTAGATTCTTAGTGTACCATAGGAGAAGTCCTATAACAGAAAGTTGATATTTCGTTAGGTCTCCTTCCCCTTTTCGGAATTTGTAGTCACACCATCCTCCAATAAACCTTAGCATTGAATACCTTCAAACCATTTCACAGTTAAGTTTCTTAGATTTTCTTTTTATTTTTTTAAATAAAATTTTGAGAGAAATTTGTATGATAAAAATTTGAATTTCAATCATTATTAAAAAATTGAGGGCTTGTTTGGTAGTCGGATAAGGATAAACAGTATTATTAATCTCAGCATTATTAGTGCCCTCGCTATATAATCCTCACTTGTATATCGGGGGTAGTTTTGAGATTATAAATATTAATCTCAATATTTTTTTAGTGAGGGCGCTAATAATACCACCCTCACCCTTGGTATTAATAGTGAGGGGATAATGACTTTATTCGGATAACTCGTGCTATTAGTCCCGACTACCTATTGCGTACCAAACATCAGACAACTCGGCTTATTAATCCTATCTGACATTAATCCTGACTACCAAACGGCACCTGAGAGTTTAATTTAACTAAGTATGGAAAATATACATATCTTATAGTTAATTAATTATATCCAAGTACATATCAATATTCATCTTTACTTTTAAATTTTTTTATAAAAATAGAAACTTAGATCTATCATATTTGAGAAAAAATTTAAGCATGTGATTTTTTTTTTTCCAATTTGTTTTTCAAAATGGATTAAAAAAATTGTGATCTCAACTTTTTATGTTGGACATTTGTTTTATAAATTTAATTTTGACGAAAATGGAAAAATAAACATCAGTTATGCACTTTTTGATTTCGGATCTGATGAAAATGTAGAAAAACATCATAGATCTGTATATTTTGGTACATATTTATAAAATTCAAATTCAAATTAACCTTGGTCTATTACCGATTAAGTCGAATAAATAGATATCTTTTGTAAACTAACTTTAATAGGTTAATGTTTTTTTTTTTTTTTGCAAATATTAGACCTGGATTTTTGAGGTTTAAATCTCAATTTGGTTACCCTACTTTCGGCCAAAATTCATTAAGCTTACTTCATTTTTTTTCCTCAATTTAATCACTCTACTTTCATATAACTAGCACGTTCATCACTCCATCCATATATTTGGATGGAAAGTTTAATTTTTTTAAGAAAATCAAAAAATACTCTTACTAAATTTGGGGGTTTTGAGGGCTCCTTCTCCTCTCAAACATAATTTTTTATTGTGTGACTTGAATTTGTCAACACACCTTTTAAAGGTAAGGGGCATTATTATCTTTTCAACCATTTTCATCCAACTTAACTAACGGAAATGGCTCTAGTGACTTTATTTACTTTCGAAGTCAAGTAGAGTGATTAAATTAAGGAAAAAAAAAAGTAGAGTGAGCTTAATGAATTTTGGCCGAAAGTAGGGTGACCAAATTGAGATTTAAATCAATTTTTAAACATGTAGGCTGGACAAATATACTAAGATTTTTATTTGTTAATTTAGTTTTTTTTTTTTTTTTTGCATATATTAGACCTGGATTTTTAAACATATAGGCTAGACAAATATATTAAGAATTTTATTTTTTATCTTCAGATTTGATTAAAATGGAGTAGAAAAAATCTCATATATATATATATTAATAGGTAAGTGTGGCCCTAGTCTTGCCATCTCTCTCATCCTTTGGGTTAGATATATATTTATTTTCTTATAAATTTGTCAATTATTTGTTCAATATAACTTTAGCCTATGTCCGATCTATAGATTTTACATATAAAATTGCTTGAATTTTTATAAGTATTCGATGGTTAAACACAAAATATTTGAATGACAATAGGAGTAGTGCATATGCTAATACTTTATACAATAATTATTTTTCTGGATTATTACCATTATCGATGACAAGTAAATGTTAAGAGTAAATTTATTGTAGATACTCGGTTACTAATTGGTCTTTTCTATTTACTACTCCCTCCGTCCCTAAATAATCGTCTGGGTTGACCCGGCGCACAATTTAAGAAAAAGTAATTGACTTAATTATTTATATTGGTTTAATGTGTAGTTTCCTTTAATGTCCATGTGTATGTGGTCCATAATTAAAGTAGAGTGAAAAAGTAAGGGTAAAGTGGTAAAAGTGATGTTCTAAAAAGGTAAGTTTCAAAGTGGACAATTATTTTGGGATGGACAAAAAATGAAAGGAGGACGATAATTTAGGGACGAAGGGAGTAATTTATATGAAATTTTTCGTAAATTTCATAATATGTCATAGTTATGTATGTTTATATTACTGTTGAATTGAGTAAATTATTTGAAATATGGCTGTTATATAATTTATTAATATTATTGATATATAAACTTGCTATAAAATATAGAAAATATTTTTTTAGAATAATAAAAATACCTAAGCACCTTGAATAACAAACTGGTTCTAAAAATCTTTAAATTTTAGAACTATAAGAATCTAAAATTTATAAAAATGAAGAAGAAATGAATTTTTTTATAAAACTACTCATATTACTCATAAATTAAGCTTCAAAACATCTAAACAAAATGATTTGTTTCAAAATATTTATTGCATTTAGTTTATACACTTCATACGGTTGTAAATAACTATAGTTGACAATTATTTTATATACTCCTAAGAGAAACATTAATTTAATGCATGCGTTCTTTTACTAATTTGTCTTTCTCTATTAACAAATTTATCAGACACCCATCTTTTATATTTATTATTACATCGATGAATAACTTTTAAATAAAGTTAGTTAAAATATTAAAGATTTCATGAGGTAATGATAATATTCTATGTTGAACAATACATTATGTAGTAAGCCTGTTAATGTAATTCATTTTTTATTAAACGAAAAAAATATTATCATTATTTTGGACGTTTACCAAAAATATTTCTTTAGTAAACCATTAACTAATTCATTAGTGATGGGAAGTAACTATGTTACTTTGATTTATGGTTTTATACTGATTTGAATAATACTGCATTATAATTATTTGTCAATACTATTATTAATAATGATGACAAATAAGTTATATTGAATCGACTGTTTCATTATTTAATCTTATTCTTGGGAGTTTATATTACTTTGATGAAGATTTAGAAGTTAATATGTCAATTACAAATGCAAACAAATATAAAATTAAAAAAATAAATGTGAAATCAGATACATAATAAATTATTCAATATTTGATATTATTTTGATATTATATTTTTGGTCATTTCGTAAATCATATTGAACTATGTTAAATGTTATACGATTTGTTTACATTAAATGCACTGAAGACATTTATAAAGTCATTTGAATCTGAAAAGTTGTTATCAACTTCATTAATTGATTTTCATTTCAATTTTTAAAAAAATATAACAAATATACAAATTATAAATGTTTCTAAATTTGGAAAGTCAATTTTGACGGAATATTTCCATTATTTGCTCATATCTTTTTATATATGTATAGATTCCTTTCGACTTATCTTCCATCATTTAAAAGAAAAACCTCAAAAATCCAACACTAAGTCGACCACCATGAAAGTGGCACCCTATAATATCAAAGTGAAAAATTAGACCTCACTTTCTAAATAACTTTAACACTATTACGTGTTGTTATTAATCGTAATCTACACCCAGGGCCGACCCTGGGCTTAGGCAAGAGGGGCAACCGCCCTGGGCCTCCATTATTTAGGGGCCCAAATTTTATAATACATATACATATTATATACATATATATATAGGTTTTACTTAAAAAAAATCCCTTGCAATAAATATTGGAGAAGGAGTAGCGGATTGTGAAGGCGTGCGTGAAGCAGGGCAGTCATTACGAGACCCAATTCCAAATACCCAATCGGCATTGCAATCGGCCAATCCAGAGACATCCAGTCATCGACCCTTCCGTTCCTTGATTGATTACGTGAAGATCGAAGACGACGAAGAGTTTGGACTTCACATATCAAATTTGACCTTTGTTTACTCCACAACCACAAGGACCGAAGGGCGAAGGACGGAAGGACAAAGGAGTGAAGGACCACAGGTGACAGGTCCACAACTCACACGCACACTCTTTCTCTCTCTCTTTCCCTAATTCTCCCTCAAGTCAACAGACAACGGCTCAAGCAGTCAAGCCGCTCAACCATCAAAACCCTTACTCGTTCAGTCGTTCAGTTCAGTCGTTTTTTGCGACTGCGAGTGTATCTGGATCATCAACATCTCAGACCTCAGTCCCCTCAACATCTTCGATTCGTAATTTGTTTGATTCCTTCGAATCGATTAAGTTAATAATTTCCTTATTTCCAGTATTAATCTATTGATTCTATTCAACCACTCAACTTGAGAATTTTTTATGAATATTATTTGTATTTGATTGCATATTTTGTTGTAATTTTTAATTTTTAACCATTTAATTTTGGGATAAATCGAGATTTTATATGAATATTATCGGTTTGAATGTTTGAATCTTTGAATTGAATATTTGAACCTTTGATAATTGTCAAAGTTAGTTACATTATAATTTCGTATATAAATTATACTAATATTGTTGGATATTTGGCTTCTTCTGTTGTTCAGTTCATCATTTGTTTGGCTAATTGGCTATTTGGCTAAATGCAATTAAAAGTGTATTTTCAAATATAAAATTTATATTATAGACATTTATATTTAGGTATTATCATTTTATTGAGATCTTTATTTGTTCATTTGTCCTGAACCTATAAAATATCAGGAACGGCCGGACTACACCCACGTATTGTTTGGTAGTCGGACAAGGATAAGCAGTATTATTAATCTCAGTACTACTACTACCCTCGCTATTAATCCTCACTTGTATATCGGGGGTAGTTTTGAAATTACAAATGTTAATCCCAATTTTTTTTAGTGAGGGCGCTAATAATACCACCCTCCCCCTTGGTATTAATAGTGAGGGGGTAATGACTTCATCCAGATAACTCGTACTATTAGTTCCGACCACTTATTGCGTACCAAACATCAGACAACTCGGCTTATTAATCATATCTAACATTAATCCTCGCTACCAAACGGTACCGTAAACTATTATTAATCATGATCTACACTCACGTAAGCACTACATATAGTACTTAGAGATCATTAAATATGCTATCTTTGTTGTCTAGCTGATTGATTTTAAAGCCTATTGTACTTTCCTTTATACGAAAACATTTCACTCCATAATCTAATTTCTACAATTTACATAGATATAGTGAAGTAATATTGTTATTTTTCTAAAAAAAAAAAAAGTAATATTACCAGGAAAGTACTAACAAGTATTAATTTTTTTTTAGTATTTTTAAGAGTATAGATCTAAAAAGTGTATCTCTTCGTGTATCACTAATCTATATGACCTATGCATAGTACATGATTAGAGGTGACAATTTTCGCTCGTGTTCATTTGCCTATCCAGACCGTCTAACAAATAATAAATATAGGTACACCCAAAAAATGTAATAGGTATAAATGAGCGTGTCCATTTGAGATCATTAATTATGATGGGTTAAATGGGCACCCACTTTAACACTGAGGAAATTATCAAGTATGGACCTTTGACCCATGCAATGTTTTTTCATAACCTTTGATCATTTAAAATTTCGGAACAATTTGAACAGACAAAAATATCTTTAAGATAATAAGGTCGATCAAGATCTATTAACTCGATCTTTAATAGACTTTTGATAGACCTTTTATCGACCCAAAAGTCGAGTTGATAAACTTTTTATCGACCCAAAGGTCGAATTAATCAACTTAAATCTCACTATATTAGTTTTGAGAGTCAAACGGGTATTATAGACAATTCATCACAAAAGAGACTATAAAAGAATATTTTTTTTAGAGTTAGATTAGTTTTGTATTTTGTATGTTTGAAAATGTTATAAATAAAAATACCCCAATTATTAAAACTTGTAAGGGTAAAATAGGCATGACATATTTTAGTCTTGTTTTCACCTTTCTTGGTCAAAAAGTTTTTGGTGGATATTTGGAAACAAAATCTTTATGAGTCATTTTTGGAAACAAAATATTCCTAAAGATTTTTTGGAAACAAAATTTTCCTAAAGATTTTTTGTTTTCTTGATCCTAAAGTCTATGAGTCATTTTTGGTAACAAAATCCTTTATTAGATTTTGGTATATCTCATCTTTGGTAACAAAATCTTAGCATAAATCCTTGTCAAACCATGATTGTTGACCACTTTCATATTTGGTAACAAAATCCCATTAGTTTGGTAAGTTGTTGATTTTTTCCTTAAATACTAATCATTTTCCTTGTAGAAGATGGATTGTTCCTTGTGCATAGGTTTTCACATCGCTATTTAAGGAGGTGCTGGGACACGGCGTTTATACAGAATTCTGGGAGAGCAGATCACAAAGAGTGCAGCAAATTCAGATTTCCAGAATTCAGAATTCCAGATTCTGTGCAGATTTCGAATGTGCTTCCGGATGTTGCAACATTGGAAGCAACATTGGGCGTTTATGCTGTTTTGACTTCCTAGCTGATTTTAGGAAGCTATTTGTTTCTTCCCACGTTTTCTATACCTGTTTTTATGTGGGTGTTTTGCTCTCCAAGGCTTGTTGTCTTGTGAGAGTGTTTTGTTTTGTGATTTCACATAGTTTTTTTTGTAAAACGATTCATCCTTTTTAGTGAAATTTTTTTGGCCATGAGGCTAGATCTACAAGTATAAGCTTGTAGATTGTTTGGTAAATTTTTGTGATTAATTTCGTGCTTTAGTATTAAGTCTTCCGCTGTTTTGATATTTTTTTTCTGTCTATTGTGACTTCTATTGTAGCTTTTTAACAAGCTACACTAAATCTTTGAGAATCCTAGCTACTCTCGTTCTTTCAATTGGTATCAGAGTCTCCTCTTGACGTCACTAAGAGTAGATTCTGGTTGTAGCCATGATGGATTCTCAATATGAGAATTTTGTTTGTCCTAATACTTTGAGAAAGAAAGGTTTATACAATGACTTTTCTTGCTTTAACTCTTCTGTCTCTGAATATGGTGCAGAATCAGAATTAGAACTGATGGATGCATATAAGGAGTTGTACAATGATTGGGAAAAGAGAGTTTGTCAAGTTAAGTTACTTAAAAAGGCAAATGACTTGCTAAAGAAGGCTAATGAAGATCAAAAGGAGAACATTGCTAGACTGGAATGTTTGCTTAGCAAGAAAGATGTGGAGCTTGAAGAACTGAAAGAAGAACTGCTCAAAGCTAAGGAGACCGTGGAAAAATGGAATTCAAGCCAACACAAAATGGATGATATGCTGAATTCTGGTAAGTCAGGTATTGGTTTTGTACCAAAAATATTTGTGAGAGAAGGAGAAAGCACATCTGAACCTAAATAGACTTCTCAAAATTTTCAAAACTCAAATTTCTTTGAAAAGCCAAAATCAAGAAAGAAAAATTTTGTGTGTCATTTTTGCCATAAGCCTGGACATATACAACCTTTTTGTTTTCTGAAAAAGGCTATATATGAGGATGATGTTAGGCAGGCTTTCTTGGCAAAAACTTAGATGAAGAATCGTATGAAACAGCCATTAAGACAGCCAATGCAGCAACATTGGCAGTCACATTGGAAGTCTCATTCGAAGTCACATCAGAAATCTCATCCTCAGAAAAATCAAACTAAAGTTTTTACACAGATGTGGGTTCCTAAGGGTAGTAATGACAAAGGCAAGTCCAAATATTGTGAACCCTTTGATATATGTCTTGGTGCTAAGCGGTTCTATGATGAATCTCCTCCAAAATCTTCAGAACAAGCATCTGAAACCATTGAACCTGCACATGATCAGACAGAACCTGCATATTCTGAAAGTTCAGCCAATGTGTTTCACAATGTGTCACCCAATGTGATTCCCAATGTTGCTACATCGGCAGTCACATTGGGCGAAACTTGGCGGTCGAAGCAGTCCTGAACTTTCAAAAACAGGTCCTGAACATTCAGAAATTCAGTCCAATTTGAATGATTGCAGCCATGGCATATACACAAGGAGATGAGATAAGGTTGATTCTCACAAATTTGCATGCTTATCAAAATATTTTTGAGAGAAGCCTTAAAACTTTTATGGATGCTCCAAATGATCAAAGATTATGTGTTACACATTGATGTGTTAACCTTGTTTTTTGATAACACCTATGCATTTTGGTTAGTACAAAAATCCAGTTCATCATTCTCGTACAAAACACATTGATATAAGACACCACTTTTTTAGAGACTTGGTTAAATATGGAAATTGTTTGCATTGTACATATTGGGATTGAAAATCATCTTGCTGATATATTTGCCAAGTGTCTTGTTTTTTAGAGATTTTTCTATCTTTGGAAATCTCTTGTGTTTTTGTGTGCCATATGATTTTACACTCTGTAAATTATTTATAAAAAAAGCAAAAAAAAAAAAAAAGGCATGATTGCATTTTGCCTTTAGAGGGCACTCTAGATCAATTGACTCACATGTATGTGCCTCTTGTAGTTGCTAGGGAATTTCATTCAAAATCTGTTGTGATTTCATTGTTATGATTCTCTCTCTCTCTCAATTCTTAAGTATATTTGAAGTCCACAAAGGAAAGAGCTACCTTTTGAAATTTTTGGGATGCAGCAATTTGTCAAAGTACTATGGAGCTTAGGCTTTCATGGGTTGATCTTGAGAAAATTGACTCCCTTGAATTGAAAAAAGTGTGAAAGCTACCTAACGGAAAAGAGCTACCTATGAACAAGGTTGTGGCACCTTTCTTTTGGGACTATGAATCCTCGGATTTCATGGGTTGATCAAAAAGCAAAGTGGCTTCCCTTGGTAAATAGTGTGAAAGGTTCCAAGTGGCATGTTTTTATAGCTTGAAATAAAGTAGAGCTATATTCCTAAGGAAATAAAGTACCTATTGATTTTTGTTGAGAAAATTTTATGATCTTGGGAGAGAAATTTGGTTGAGAAAAACAAAAAAAAATGCAAAATTGAAAATAAAATCACAATTTTGGCGAATGCATCTCCCATTGCAGCTACATTAGGAACATCCTTTGATCTGGTCTTTATCACTTGTGTGTGATTGCATATTCTTTATTCCTTTTGCCTAGCTTTTTGTTATCATGTTTTTAGGCATAAAATTTAGGACATGCATTGTTGGCAATGATATTCAGCTTGGTGAAATTTTGTCCTAATATAAACTGTGCAAATCAATTTCCAAAAATCTCCATGTTGAAAAATATTTAGTGGTTGTCTAATTTTTGTGTGGAACTAAGAGGTATTGAATCTGGATATAATGTGCTCAGTTTTTGCTAGGGGTGTGATCAAATCTTGGTGAACACTTCATTGTGTTTTTCAAAATCTTGGATTTTTGAGAATTCCTAAAAGATGTTTTATCTCTCTTCCTTTTCCGGTCAAATAGGGGGAGAGAGATCAAGTGTTTCTTGTGATGGTGATGATTTCTGATTTGTGCACCTTGCACAAATTCAGGGGGAGATGAGTTTTTCTAACCTATGTAGGTTAGATGGTTTTGTTTGGTGTTGTATAAACACTTGTCTTTTGATTTGATCAGAAAGGTTCAACAAAGGGGGAGATTGTAAGGGTAAAATAGGCATGACCTATTTTAGTCTTGTTTTCACCTTTCTTGGTCAAAAAGTTTTTGGTGGATATTTGGAAACAAAATCTTTATGAGTCATTTTTGGAAACAAAATATTCCTAAAGATTTTTTGGAAACAAAATTTTCCTAAAGATTTTTGGTTTTCTTGATCCTAAAGTCTATGAGTCATTTTTGATAACAAAATCCTTTATTAGATTTTGGTATATCTCATCTTTGGTAACAAAATCTTAGCATAAATCCTTGTCAAACCATGATTGTTGACCACTTTCATATTTGGTAACAAAATCTCATTAGTTTGGTAAGTTGTTGATTTTTTCCTTAAATACTAATCATTTTCCTTGTAGAAGATGGATTGTTCCTTGTGCATAGGTTTTCACATCGCTATTTAAGGAGGTGCTGGGACACGGCGTTTATACAGAATTCTGGGAGAGCAGATCACAAAGAGTGCAGCAAATTGATTTCGATCGAATTCAGTTCGTGCGATTTCGAATGTGATTCCGGATGTTGCAACATTGGAAGCAACATTGGGCGTTTATGCTGTTTTGACTTCCTAGCTGATTTTAGGAAGCTATTTGTTTCTTCCCACGTTTTCTATACCCGTTTTTATGTGGGTGTTTTGCTCTCCAAGGCTTGTTGTCTTGTGAGAGTGTTTTGTTTTGTGATTTCACATAGTTTTTTTTGTAAAACGATTCATCCTTTTTAGTGAAATCTTTTTGGCTATGAGGCTAGATCTACAAGTATAAGCTTGTAGATTGTTTGGTAAATTTTTGTGATTAATTTCGTGCTTTAGTATTAAGTCTTCCGCTGTTTTTGATATTTTTTTTCTGTCTATTGTGACTTCTATTGTAGCTTTTTCACAAGCTACACTAAATCTTTGAGAATCCTAGCTACTCTCGTTCTTTCAAAACTTATTCTCTTATACTTCTAATTTCACTGTAATTTTTGCTCTCTCAAATCTCTCCATTCACCGGAAGAATTTATTCTTGAGCTTTGACTTCTTTCTTCAAAAGTGTAACCCCCCCTCTCTCTCTCCCTCTCCCTCCTTTCACACACCTTCACATTGACTCTCACGTATAAAACAAGCGCACATCTAATAAAGGTGGTGGTGGCAGTGGTGGTGGTGCGTAGTGTGCAAGGTTGTATCTGTAGCCACGGCCTAGTTTTTGATCCAGAAATGGGTCTTAGGAAAATAAATCCATCGAAGGGGAACTATGAAATCTGTTGTGCACTTTTCCTTCTACCTATTTCATTTACTATCTTTAATTGTTCTTTATTTACTCCCTCCGTCCCTAAATTATCGTCCTCCTTTTCTTTTTCGTCCGTCCCAAAATAATTGTCCACTTTGAAACTTACCTTTTTAGAACATCACTTTTACCACTTTACCCTTACTTTTTTACTCTACTTTAATTATGGACCACATATACATGGACATTAAAGGAAACTACACATTAAACCAATATAAATAATCAAGTCAATTACTTTTTCTTAAACTGTGCGCCGGATCAACCCAGACGATTATTTAGGGACGGAGGGAGTATTTTTTTGTTAATCATACAAATATACATGCAATAATTATTTTCTTTGTTTTATTTTATTTTGTTTTTATGATAAAAAATATTTTTTTTGTTAAACGAAATGAATTTTTTGTAATTATTATATTTATTTGATAATTTTTGTTTTAATGAGTAGATGGACGCCCACGGGCCCCTATATCCATTTATTGCTCGTTCATATATGCTCATATTATTAAATGGACACTTACTCGTCTACCTATTTAAGCTCATTGCCCAAATTGACGATGCTCATGCCTGCGCCATACCCACTCGTTTACCACTTCTAGACTCTACGCATGTCACATGTTCAAATATGTTTGGGGTACATGGAACTAAACTATAGAAGGATATACTTTGTAATCAAGGTTATAAAAATCGTTAGGTGGTACACTAACGCCTAATGCATAGGGGACTAGTTGAGGCGTAATCGAGGTGTATGTGGGGCTTATAATTAAGACATAATTACTTTTTTTTATATATAATTCACATCAAATATCAAACACATTGACTACAAATTTATTTATTTATTTTATTTGTCATTTTATCAAACACTTGTCTATATTTGTAAAATGAACAAAAATAAACAAATCTGCCACTAATCCCAATTCTCAATAACCTCGAAACAATAAACCAGCCAAGTTTAGAACTAAAAATAAATAAAAAATATTACTCCACCTACCTATTGCCCCTACCCCACAGTCTAATATATCCTCTCTAGTCCCTCCTTATTCTAAATTCTTAGTACCGAGACAGCCCCCTTCTTCTTCATCATTTTTTCTTCTTATTTCTTCTCTATTTCTGGCAGACTCATGATAACCCATTTTTCTTCCTTTCTTTTTTTCTTCTCTCTCTCTCTCTTCGGCAGACCGACTCTCCTCATTTTTTTCATCCTCCAATATATTTCCTCCTAAATCTAACTCTTTAATCTATCCTCTCTCTCTCAGCCCACCGAATATCCACAAAATCAAACTTATTTTCTATCTACATCCCTTCTCTTCCTCACCATTACCACTCTCCCTTCATTCTCCAGTTCGCCCTTTTCTTTCTCCGGTTACCGCATGCCACAAAATCAAAACTACAAAAATAAATTAAGGTCGGTGGGGTTTGACGTAGGCGTCGACTTGGCCGATTAGACGGCGACTAAGAAACTCGCGGCAGTGAAAAGACGCCTAATGTCTAGGCAGAGCTAGATAGGGAGTTTTAGAACACTGTTTGTAATACAGGAGATCATAACTCTATTTTTAAGGATGCAACTTAGAAAGATTCTTGTGTTTAGATTCTCCATAGAACATATTCAATCGGACCCCCAACCCCCCAATTTGGGTCAAACCTTCCCCCAAATCCATTTCAACCGGACCCCCAATCCTCTCCCCAATTTGGATCGGTGAATAGTGTCACCCCAAATTTGGGGTAACACTATTAATCTAACCTCAAATTGGGGTTGATGGGATCCACTCCTTTTTAAAACAAAAAAAAATGATTTTTATATACAACAAATTGATTTTTATATACAACAAATTGATTTTTAAATACAACAAATTGGTTTTTTAAATAAAAAATAATAATAATTTATATTATGAATTTAAAAATATTTTAATTGATTAATAACTAATAATAGCTATGTAATAAATATTAATAATGTAATTTATTTTAAAGCATTAAAAAAGAAAAATAAATTATAATAAATTCTATTATGTAAATTGAAAATAAAAAAATACATACAACTTGAAATTAAAAATGACATATAATTTGAAATTAAAAATAACATACAACTTGAAAATAAAAATGACATACAACTTAAAAATAAAAATGACATACAACTTAAAAATAAAATATGACATATAACTTGAAAAAAATGGCATACAACGTGAAATTAAAAATGACATACAAGTTGATAACGATCGATTTCAATAATTTCTTACTCGACATAGACAAATCAATGATAAAGAAGCTCACCTTGCACTTCGAAATGCCTTAATTTATAATTTATGGATACAATTTAGTAATAATGAGAATTAAGCTAAAATAATATGTACTTTGAGTTGAGTGTTATTGTTGAATTTTTTTTCTTGATAGTTTTTAACATTTAAATAGATGTATTGCTTGCTTTATCATAATGTATGTGTTTGTATTTATCAAATGGTTTGTAATTTAAAATAAATTAAATTACTAATTTTAATATATAATTAATTATAAAAATAATATTATAAAAATAAACTTATTAAATATAATAATTATTAATTGTGTAATCTTAATAATTACAATTGAGGTAAATATAATAAACTTATTACAATTAGTAGAAAATCAAAATAGAATATGTCAAAGAATATTCTTTTGGTGTGAAGGGTTAGAATTAGAATAGTGGATAGTGATGAAATTGCCTCAAATTGAGGTAACTTTATATCCAAATTGAGGTTTTTGGGTTGGAGATGGTTTTCGTGTATTCTTTTGCAACACCATTGCGGTGATTTGAAAATAAAAATTTCTATATCTTGATTTTCTTTAAAAAAAAACTCCACAACATGTACATTTGTTATCAAAACTCATATATATTGTTATGCATAGAACTTGACTGCATACTCACTTCATCCTAAAAAAATTAGTTTATTTTTCTTTCTTTTTTGTATTAAAAAATAATCTCATTCAAAAATATAAAATACAAATTTTCATATTTTCCTTTTTAAAAAAGATTAATGCTAGAGTTACTCGATTAGTAATTAATTTTACTCATTCCGTTCCAGGTAAAGAGTCTCATTTGAAAGTCAAGCTTTTAAAAAAGATGACATTTTTAATACTCAATTATTAATAGAATAATATTTTTATACTTTAATTTTTAAAAGTTAACTCTTTAATTAAATTAATTACTTTTACTAAGATAGACGGTTTAGATACACAATAAGATAACGTTATCTTATAGCGTATTTGAGATAACTTTTCATATTTTCCCTTTTTGAAAAGATTAATGTCAGAGTCACTCAATTAGTAATTAATTTTATTGCACAATTGCATGAAAAGTTATCTTATAAGTAATGTTAATTGGAACTCAGATCTCTTGTGCCACAAATTATGTATGTGTGTCACTTTATCTCAACCAACTATTGTATCTCAACCAATAGTTGAGATAAAGTGACATACAAGTGATACACAGTTTGTGACACCTGAGATTTTGGTTGGTGTTAATCATGGAGTATCTAATAACTTTTATACAAATTACAAGAGATAATCAAGTAACTTTATGCTCTTAAAAAGTTTGACTTGCTAATTAAATAGATTCTTTTGTCGGGACAAATGAAATATAATGTATTAATTACTATTTACATTTTAAATATGATCAAGTTACATATTAAAGTTACGGAAGCAATTTTTTTTTTTTTTGATATATTAGTTTAGAGCATCACCAATACAATCGTTAATTTGTTCTTGTGTGATCGAGGGTAATTCACATCCTAAATCAAATGTGTCATATTTTATCTCTTCATTTATATTCAATCAAAATGGATCTTTATAATGCAAATGTGGATTTAATATTATGTGACATGCATCTCACCACTATGATAATATTTGACAAAAAAAAAAAAAAAGAGAAGAAAATATAACAACAAATAGAAAGAGTTTTAAAAAGTATAATAATGACTAGGATGTATCCATACCCTCAAGTAGAATGTGAACGATTGACATTGTTATCCACAATATTAACAAATTTTGTTGTCACATTATATCCACACTTAGCATCCACATTTGCATTAGAAAGGTTTTTTATTTCAAAAAAATGTGTAAATATCCTAAGTGATATCTAAATTCTTTCACATCCATATTAGCATTGAAGATGCTATTACTCGCACATTTTTTTAATGATCTTTTGTAAAGTCTATCAAGTAAAAAAATAGATTATTTACATTATTGTATACTATACAATTTAAATTAATAAATGTAGTGGTGTAATCTCTTAAAGTGTTAAATTGCATTATATATTATTTGTAAAAGTACTTTGAACAATTTAAATGCAATTATATACTCCCTCGATCCGTCCCAAAAAAAAGTCTCTTTCTTCTTTGATTTATCCTTAAAAACCAGTCTAGTATCTATATTATAAAAAAGATCAAGATTAATTGGTGGCCCAGATCAAATTATGTCAAACACAACTGACGGTTCATATTGATTTTTAAATAAGTGAGTTACATATAAACCCCTCAATTATGAGTTTTGTTTCAATTACCCCCTCTACAACCAATAAGTATGTAATAACCCATCAGTTATGGTTTTTTTTAATTATCCTCTCCACAACCAATTACAATTAAAAGAATAATTTCCTCTAACACATTTTTTAAACCACATCCTTCCGTTTGAGTTGACGAGATATTTATCTATAATTTATCTCGAACATCCATTAAATTGTTTTAATGAGATATTTGTTTGTAAGTTTTGTAATTATTTTTTGTAATTTTAAATATTTATATTTTAATTTTTTTATCAATATTTAATTTGTAGTTTCTTAATTAATTGTTATCGTAATCAACTTAATCTCAATTTAATATTTAGTTTGTCCGACCTAGATTTATTTATTAAAAAAATATTTGTTCGTAAGTTTTGTAATTTTAAATATTTATATTTTTTTAAATGTGTGCTAAATTTTCCTTAATAGTCTGAAATATTTGTGATTTCAAAATAGTCTTTTGTTAGTTCACTTTGTCTGATTCAATTTATTTTATATTTTTTGTTTGCTGCGATTTTCATTTTTAAATTTATTTCAATTAACAGGTGTTGTGTTGGTGTGTGTAAGAGAGAATGTTTTTGGATGCTTACTTATATATTTTTTTGGATGAATTACAAAATTTTACAGTGAATAAAATGTTTTATTTCTTTAATTTTCGGGAAGTCATCTTTTTTTTTTTTTGTAATGTACATTGATTTGACTCCTACAAAATCTCAAACATATACTAATTTATTTACATCATACTCGCTTCATACATTAATTACATCCATACTTAGGCACGAATACAAAATCTAGTCTAAATTAATAAAAAACTAAGTATAATTTGAAGAAGATATAAACACGCAAAACAATTTAAAGAATAGTAGGTTTGTAGACGGACAATATACACATGTATGATGTATCAACAGCAAAATTAATATCTAAAGTATTTATAATTCCATTCCTCCAATAAAAGAAGAGAGAGCCTTTTAAAATGTCAAAACTTCAGCTAATTTGCAACATGCAAGTATTGTCTTCCACTGCACGCAGACATAAAATTAAAAAAATGGAAGAGATGATCATATTTTTCTTAAAATTTACATTCAATTATCAAACTGTACAACTTAAATTTTGACAAATTAACTTATTCGCAAAGTATATATTCTCCCGCACGACTAAAAGTAAATTGGTTTACATATATTTTCTATAAGATAGATTCGTTCACTATATGTTGGTATACTAAACCGTAAAAAAGTAGGTCTTAATCATCTTACTGATTATGATATAAAAAACAATCTTATCGAAAACAGACCTACTAATTGTAGTATTAGTGTGATCTTTTACCCCCTAGAAAATAAGTACACTATTATACTTCACTGCGAGTAAAATTGGAGACAACTCACAAAAAGGTAACAAGAAGATTTGCTGTCACCTTTTCTTTAGATCAACATGGTCGTTGCTTCCTTCATTGGCATCTTAATCATCTTTTGACTGTTCAATATTACCTCTTTACCAAAATAAATGACGTTTTAAAGAGAAAAAAAAATCCTAAAATAAATAACGCTATAGGGTTTCAAACCTAAACTTGTAAGAAAAAGAAATTAAAACTAAAACCCTAAATATATCCAAACAATAAAAAATCTAAAAAAATTTAAAAAACACAAAATAATAATAAACATATATTTACATGTACACAAAATCCTAAATTTATCAACCTAACAATTATTGAGATCGATAATGTTTCATGGAAGGTTATTTTTAATTTCACTTTTTTGTTCAAATATTATTTAAAATAAAAAAAGTGAAGCATCAAAACAAAAACAATTAGAGAACAAAAAAGAAATCTCCTTAAAATTATAATACTACTCCGTATTACCTATTTTCCATCCAGACTTTCAAACGATATTTACAAATATTACGTCAACGAAGTCCATCAAATAACAAACAATTGTTATCTATTTAGGCTACATTTATAATTATATTAATAGTATGAAGGTGACATTTGCAATGTCAAAGTATGAAGGATTGATCAATGATTCCTAAATAGTTGGAGTGGTTAAAAATATAGGTTAACTCATTTTAATCTTTAAAAATTATGAAGATAACCATTACTCAATTTGTTTAGTAAAAAGAGTCCACTATACTATTTTGAGATATTATACTTATATATTATGTGACATGCAATCGCTAAAATATTTTAATTTTACCCTCCACATTAGATTTTACTCTCTTCATCCTAAAATTATTGTCGAGTTTGACCCGATAAACGAATTAAAAAGCATTTAACTTCATTACTAATATTAGTTTGTTGTGTAGTTTACTTTAAAATTAATATATGAGTTGTAATTAAAATATGATGAAAAAGTAAAGATAAAGTAGTAAAAATGTTGGCCTAAAAAGAAATATTCAAACAAGATAATTCTTAGGATAAACAAAAAAAAAAAAAATAACAATAATTTTAGAATGGAGGGAGTAATATATTGCTTATGCTCAAATATTTTTCTAATTATGACCAACTTTAACATTAATTATATATCACTTAATTAGTTATATTTTCAAACATGAACATTTTCATTAGAACAAAGGGAATATACGCTATTTTTTATATTACTTTCTTGAAATTTTTGAATCGGATCAGATATTTTAACTAGTAAAATATTTAAATATAATTTAAGATGTTTTGCATTAAATATATTTCGCATTTCCCATTGTTTGGTGACATTTGCAAAACATGGTCAATGTTAATCTTTTACAAATCGACAATAAATAAAGCGTTATATTCAAAAAAATGATTTATAAACTCAATTTCCGTAAATCATGATTTAATTTACTTCTATCTTTAAAAGAAAATTCATCTCCTTTTTCACACACACACACACAATACTTAATACAACACACAAGAATTTTTTTGGACCAAAATACCCTTGTGGGATTTCATGGGTTTGAAGATCTTCAATAAATCTCTCAATCTCCAACCTCTCATGATTTTAGCTTTTTTTTTTTTTTAAATCTCTCAGATTTTCATCTTCATCCGCCAGCCCATTTACAAAAAAAGCTTCAAAAAAAAGATCAAGAACATTATTATTTTTATTTATTTTTACATCTTCAAAAAAGCTTCAACTTTTATTTTATTTTTTTATGAAGAAAATCATATGATTATATTTGTGTGTATGTTGCGCGCATGTGATATACATACATACACACGTATATATATATATATATATATATATATATATATATATATATATATATATAGTTTTGTATTGTGCTTATGTATATTATTAATACTTTCTAATTTTTTTCTATTAAATTGCGTATTTAATAGAGGATTGCTAGCGTTGGGACGGAGGGAGTATGGTATATTTTTTAAAAAATTATCAAATGGCTCAAAATAATTTTTTCCATTATTCAAAAAATATTTTCCTAGAAATATACAAATTATTAATATAAAATTTCACATGTTATTGGGTAATCAGATATGACAATATAAAAATTGAAAACGAATATATGTATAATTGTTACTCCACTTTTTATGTTCAACTCAAAAAATCTATTTTTAAAAAGTATAATTATTAAGAAATATATAATTAAGATTATTACGGGACGAGTATATATCCGATTCCGGGCCTAACAGGTGCCTTCGATAAAATTGAAGGTCAATAGTTTGGGGAAAGAGTGAGAACAATAAATGAGTGGACAAATAGGTCTCAAGCAGTGAGTAGGCAGAGAGGAGCTGTGGATTCCGTGCCTCCAAAACCAAACCTTTCCCCCATTCTCTCTCCTTTCTCCCCTCCTCCATACATCACTGCACAACACATGCACCTCGATTTGATCGTTCCTTCCCCCCTCCCTCTCTTTCTCTCTCTAGAATTTGTTGTGTACACTACAGTAGCTAGCTAGATTGCCAGTAATGGCAGAGCATCAGTGGCAGTGCAAGAAAAGAGTGAGAGAGTTTTCATTGGGAAGGTAAAGCAAAGCCCTTTCCTCTACTTCCATACACAACCTCTCTCCCCCCACCTCTCTCTCTCTCTCTCCTACAAATTTCCATTCTTCCGAGTAGAAAAAAGGAAAGGAAAAGGGAAAAAGTTTTGAAACCCATTTAGAGAGAGAGACAGATAGTGAGTGTTTGCGTGTGAGAGAGAGAGAGAGAGAGAAAGAGACAACCAAAGCCTCAGTTGAAAACCCATATCATAGATGAGAGGGGAGCAAAAACAACCTTTCATTTTCATCGAACTGACTTAACTACAATACTTAGGATTTTCTGTAAAAGGGGCTGAAAACACACTACACAGCCAGCATAAATCTCGGGTGACTTCCTTTTTCCTTTCCCTCTTCCAAAGAAATTAGAGAGAGAGAGAGTAATTGTAACAACACATGCTTATGTAAGAGCTTTATGTCTTTTGGCCAGAAGAGAAAGATACATAGTGTGTGTGTGTGAGTGAGAGAGAGAGAGAGAGAGAGAGAGAGAGAGAGCAGTGAGAATGGAGGGTGGTGGTGGTGGAGGAGGAGGTGGTGGCGCCACCTCATGTTTGATGGGATTTGGAGAAAACAATAGTAGTAGTAGTAATAATAATAACCAGTTTTGTGTTGCTCCACCTCTTCATATGATGATGATGATGACCAACAATAATGCCCTATTATTTGCCAATCAAACTCAAGAAAACAACAACAAGAACACAACAATTGGTGGTGGTAGTATGATGGAGGATGATTACAACAACAACAACAATGAGGGGATCATGAGCTCTTCTATGAAGGCGAAGATCATGTCTCATCCTTACTACCCAAGGCTTCTATCTGCCTATCTCAATTGTCAAAAGGTATTCATCCAGAATTAGCTCCCTCTCCTTCAAACCCTAGCCCTCTCTCTCTCACGCACACACTTTTTTCTTATTGGAAATGGAAAATTCCCCCTCCCCCCCTTTGCTTAAAGAACTCAAAAGGGGAAGCGAGTTTTTGGATTGAAGGATTGTTAGTGTAGTTAGCGTGTAGCTGGGGGTGTGGCTTTAGTTGTTTCTTCATTTGGCAGGCAGCTTCCCTCATTCTTGAAGAAAGAGAACTTTGTTTGGTAAACCCTTTAAGAAATTTTTTAAGGATATGAAAGACGGTCTTTCTTATTCTTCATTTTTTTTCTTTCTAGTTTTATGGTATCTCACGCCTACTATTGTGTATGTGTGTGTGACTGCGGTAGTTTCTTCATTTAGCAAAAGAAGATTCAGTCACTCTTGAAAGTAATATCAACTCTTTTGTATTTGTAATTGTAATGATATTTAAGTCATTCCCCTTGCTATACGGTAATGATATCTCATTCTTTCAAAACTCTCTATCTCTCGTAGAACGTGTGTGTGTGATGAGAAAATATTTAAAGGGGACCTATCTTCAAGAGGGAAGTTGTTAAACAAGACCCTGTTGAATAATTTTAAGACTTTTCTTTTTGGTATTATGTTATTGGGTACCACTTTGCTTCTAAATTTAAAAATGTGTGTGTGGGTATGAAGCAGATTGGAGCACCACCAGAAGTGGTGGCAAAACTAGAGGAAGCCTGCAGTGCATCGGCATCAACAATGGGCCGCAGTGGCTGCGGTAGTGGGATGATAGGGCAAGATCCAGCTTTGGATCAATTTATGGAAGCTTATTGTGAGATGCTAACTAAATATGAACAAGAACTCTCAAAACCCTTTAAAGAAGCCATGCTTTTTCTTTCAAGAATTGAGTCCCAGTTCAAAGCCCTATCCATTGCTTCTTCTGATTCTGGTAGATCTGTCCGTCTTTCCTCCACACTCGCACACAATTCTCTCCTTAATGTAGTATTATTACATATTTGTGTTTTTGTACGTTGAACTGTTTGTGTGTGTGTGTGTGCTTATCTTAAGTTTCAACTACTGGAGTTATGATTGTCTAATACTTTTCTTTATTAAATCGTCACTTTGAATTTAATTTTGTTTGTATTATAACTTCTGCATGTGCATGTTTCCAATGCCGTGGAATTAAAAATTCATTCACAGTTTCCTTTTAAGTCTACCATGCTTTCCTATAGTATATTAGTTCTCTCTCGCTCAATCTATGGATATTCTAGAAAAAGTTATTTTGGGTTCTTTGAGAATCATACACTGTGTTTCTGTAGTCTACCATATGTAACTGTAGTAAAGTACTAGGGTATGCTACATAGAGATTTGTAGGCCAAGGGCCTAAGATTGCCTTGATCTTGTCTTGATGTTCTTATCTTGTATTAACTGTTTTTGGTTCATATACACTTAGCATTCAACTTAAATTTCTACTATTTTTGAGGAATGTTGGTTGGTAGTAGGAGTTATTCTTTTTCCCATTGGAAGATTCAACAGTTTTTAGATTGGAAAATGAAGTAAATAGTTCAGCGTTGCATATCATTTGTTCTATTACTGGTACTGTAATGCATTGTAGCAACTGATGTTAAATGTATCATTCAAATAGTTTGAGATGAAACCCTTGAAGTGCTTATTAGCTCCTTTTAGCCGTATCGATACAGATACCTCCGGATAGACTAGGTTGAAGGCGTGTCCGTGCAACCTGGGCAGCGAGGGTAGTAACTGATGAGCCCAACCTAATCAAATTACATGTGCTCAATGCAAGGAGTGAGAGAGAGAGAGGGGGGGCGGGTTGACTCATTATTATTTAAATGTAAGTGATGGTCAATATATATCCAAAGGTTGTCAACATTGTTAAGTAAGATTTCTGGTCCCTGTGCCATTGTTGCGCACCCCCTTAGTTTTATATCATTGAACCATTCTCTTGTTGAAGTGATGTAGCATTACATAGTTTTCCCAATTATAGAACAGCCAGAAGTTTGCCTTTCTGAAAGAAATGTTTTCCTTGGTGGAAGTCTTCCAAATTTTGTTATTTAAATTCGGGAACATTAGGCCCCTTTAGCTTGAATTGGTTAAAATAAGCTCATAAAGTGATACCACTAATGTCTGATTGGTAAAATAATGAGCTAATCTCAATATTGTAAGGCTTGCCCAATTCTCACATATGGATCAGTTGCCTTCAAGCTCTGGTTGATTTCTTATTCTTGAACTTTTTTTCCTTTTTTGATACCAATTTCCTCTTGACTTGCACTGTTTTTACTTTCTAGTGCCTGAGCTTTTTGTACTTTTCATTAAACAGGAATATATATATATATATATATATATATATATATATATATATATATATATATATATATATATATATATATGTTTAAACATATGTTTAGTTCATTTAGCCGCATAAGCAGACCTGTATTCATACAATATTGAGTCTTGAGGTGAAATTGATTGTAAGATCTGTACTTTGTTTGGATTTGAAGATGTAAATCTGTGCAGGTCTAGAAAGAGTCTAGAAATATGTATGAAATAGGGTTTTCCAACATTTTAAAAAGAAAAATAGAATGGCTTGTGCCTGGTACTTATCTAAAAGAATAAGATCATCTGGGTTATCTTTGCAATAAGATTATAGGAATGTTCCTACTTAATAAACATGTTACTGACGAGGATGTTGATGTGATCAGCTTGTGGCGATGCAATGCATAGAAACGGTTCATCCGAAGAAGAGGTTGATGTGAACAACAGCCTCATAGATCCCCAGGCAGAAGATCGGGAATTGAAGGGCCAACTTTTGCGCAAGTACAGTGGATATTTAGGCAGCCTCAAGCAGGAGTTCATGAAGAAAAGGAAAAAAGGAAAGCTACCTAAAGAAGCCCGACAACAGTTGCTGGACTGGTGGAGCAGACATTACAAATGGCCATATCCATCGGTAATTTCTTTTTCCATTCATCTGATTGGAGTTATCATGGTAATGATATGGTTTTGGGATTCCGTTTGTGCATGCACACTATTGCTGATGCAAACCCATATGATATTTTTTCATTGATATTTAAAGGCTCCATTGTGTAATAGAAATGGATGTGGGGAAGAAAAATCTTCATTTTCTTATGGTTTGTCGTGGCATGGAAAGTTGGGCCCGAAACTCCGAATGGATGAGGGGAAGAAAAAAACTTTGAAAATACTTAGTTTTTGCGTTTTAACCATAATGACTATCACAGTCATTTCGAAAATGCCTCGACTACCCTTTCTGGTTAATGACGGTAGGTAGTTGCAATCTAGTTGGTTGGAATGCCATTGAATTGCATGTTAATTAAATGGAGCATGGCTACCTATATAATGATTTTTTAAAATTCATTTTGACAGGAATCACAGAAGTTAGCACTAGCAGAGTCTACAGGTCTGGATCAGAAGCAGATAAATAACTGGTTTATAAACCAAAGGAAGCGGCACTGGAAACCATCGGAAGACATGCAGTTTGTGGTGATGGATGCTGCTCATCCTCACTATTACATGGACAGCGTTCTTGGAAATCCTTTTCCCATGGACATTTCTCCGCCCTCCTCTAAATAATGGTGGTGATAACAGCCATGCTGGCTCGTATATGTAGACATTTCGCCTGCCTTCCTATAATGTTGCAATGTAAGTGCAAGATCATGTAATGTTATTGCATACTGTTTGTATGCATGTGTTAGTATATGTAGCCACTAGATGCTCATGTAGCCACTATTTCTCCTTGATAATGTTATTCTGTTATAAGAATTTGACAAATCTAAGATACTATGAAACCCCAAAAACAAAAAGTTACTTCCATTATTTGACCCAATTAATCCAAGTATGTATACATTGAGCAATTTAGAAGGGGTACAAATGGTCACATAAGTGTGACTTGTTAAAAAATGTTGATCTTGTTACTTTCTACATACAATTTGAAGGCAGGGAGGGTTGATAGTTGAGGTAGCTCAGTTTTATGGAGGCTTGGCTTGCTTTCTCTATCTTAGAGCAAGCTGTTTTGCTTTGCATGTTAGCATCGTTCCATACATTTGCTATGAACTGGGATGTATACCGGGCAAGTTCTTTGTTTTGTAATGTTTATGATGCTCCGTTTATTGTTCGCTGCTATGGAACGAATTATACCGATATGTTCTTTGTTTTGTTAGCTTTTTGACCTAATGTACGGATATGATGTTGTCATGTTGGATAAGTTTTCTGTATCGCTTGCTATAGTGTTTGTCCGACCACTCTATTGCGACGTTGGTTGTTTGTCCTAATAACGTTGACAAGTTGCAAGGCTAACATACAATCTGAACATATATATATATGTCCCTTGACTTTGGGTCAATATCACCATAAGTCCCTTAACAAATTTTTGTAACAAATGGGTCCTAAATGATTCAAATTTTCATAACTCCAATCCTTTCGATGGATATTGTTAAAAAAAATACCGTTAAGAATATGTATTTAGTAATGGTTAAAATGATTTTTTTAAAAAAAGAACGTAACTTATATAACAATTTGCAATCAAACCTTTAGAGTTTCAAAAAAGACCCTAAGACCTTCTTCTCCAAATATTTTGGAAGGGGAATTGGAAATCCTTGAAGGCTTCAGCAGCCTTGACAAAATTTTGATTTCTTTCCAACGAACACATAGATCCATTTATAGAGGCTTTATGATAAACCCAGTTGATTTGACGAGTTGGGGTCTTTTCGATTAATACATAAACATTGAATTATAAAAAATCTGATAAACGACTTTGTTTCAAAATCGAAGTGTTCGACAACGTGGTTTTGATAAAGTGTAAAGTTGCTTCATTTTTGCCTTAAAGGAGAGATTTTATGAAGATTGAGTGGGTGAAAGAGTCTATTAATGTGATTTAAGTTCAATTGGGAGAAGAAATGGAGAATGAAATTGAATTTGTGAGATTGAGAGAGAAAGAGAAGGAATTTGTTGAAGTCTTGGAGGGTTGGAGTGAAGCCACTTTTGAGGAGGGTTGGGAGTGGGGGAGGAATGTGTGGTCGGCTCCAACGAGAAGGAAGAGGAGGGGAGAGAATCTTCGGCTTCGACGAGGTAGGTACTGAACGCAGCTGCTTCATCATCCCTACTTGGTTCCTTAACTTACCTCTATTCGTTTCCCTTCTCAACCATGCTGAGGAGGAATTTGATTTCCAAACAAGATATATACGACTTGGTCCTTCCCTGCGATGTCGGAGTCTAGCATAGATTTGGGGAAGATAGCCTTGGGACCTTTTTTTCAAATGCTTGATTGCAAATTATGATATAAGTTAGATTTGAAAAAAAAAAATATTTTAGCCCTTACTAAATACACGTGGGAGGCACATGTGCAACGTAACACGTATTTCTCTAACGACATTTATCAAAAAGAATAAGACTGTGAAAATTTGAAACACTTTGGACCTAATTGTTACAAAAATTTTCTTAAGGGACTAATGGTGAGAATAATCAAAGTTAAGGGACCAATGATGCAATTAGCCCTATTTTAAAAAAAAACCTTAAAACATAAGGAGTGGGAGAGATTTGAGTGAAGTGAAGGTTCTGATCCTTTCTTGGAGACCTTCTCTAAGATATTGATTCCTAAATAAGTATTTTGTTTGTTGCTAGCACTCAAAATGTGCAATCAAAATACAATTCGCATGAATTGGTTTGTCAGAACTCAAAATTTAGGACATTATTAAGTGGTCGGATCTTCAAAATACTAAATCAACCATAAAATATCAAGTGTGTTTTGAATGCACATTTTACTCTTTTTCTTCATGCAGTATATGTATAGCACATACATGAATGGTTTGACTAATGTTTTCATGATAAGACCCATTACAAAATGACTTGTCTATGTTTAAATTATTCAATTTGTCTCAAAATTATTGTTATTTTGACATGGCATACCAATAAAAAAAAAACACTTAACTTGATTATTCAAAAAGTAAAATTTTGATTCACCGAAGGTGTAGTTTTTTTTTTTACACACAAGCCGCCCACATATCATGACACTTTTCAACTCTCAATCGCAATCTTTATCTTGATTTTTTTAGATTTTGTTTGGTCACGTGTCATGATCTAAAAATCACTTATGTAAAAAATATTTTACACTACCAATGGATCAAAATTTAATTTTAATTGAGTAATATTAGTATAGCCGTAATTTCATAATCAAAATATAAAGAAAAATAAATGTAAAATGGTATAGATGAAAAAAAAAAGAAACGAAGATAATAATGTTGGAGTAGCTTTTCTGTAAAACCGTCTTACGGATCTTAATTTGTAAGACGAAGTTTTATTTTCTCACAGGTCAACTTATTAATACACGATAGGTTCGATAAAAAAAATCCAACTTATAAAAAATATCCGTAAAATCGTCTATATACAAGCTTTTACCGTAGTCTTTGGAATCACGAGAGTTTTATGGAAGCGTATTCATGTTTACAAAATGATAAGATCAATCAATGTCAGAACTGATCTCACTAAGTTCATGCATGAATAATGATGCATCACAGCGTGGTATACTTGCATTGTACAATAACCGTCTTGCATTCAATTGACGAAATCCGTTGATCACGTCGTTTGAGGAGCTTTAGTGTTAGAGTCGATAGGTAGATGATTAAATTTGTGATAATTTGAAAATTTCAGAAAAACATATTTAATCTATAGATGTGGAGATCTAAGTAAATTTGATAAAACAATACTAACATTAAAACTTGTAATAATATCTCAAGTTATAGCTCGAAATATCATACCTCAAAGATATTTTGGGGTACTTTGGTTTTGGGTTAAAATTATAGTACTCATTTGTTTTCAAATTATCGTTTTTTTTTTCAATTCATTCTAAAATAATTGTTTTTTTTCAAAATTTTATCTTTTTTCTTTTACAATTTTCACCTTATTTTTTCTATTTACTTTAATTATTACCACATGCTAAAGGGAATTAAAATAAACTATAAATTTCATCAATATTTATAATACATTAAATTATTTTTTCTTAAATAATGAGTCAAATAAAAAAAACGATAATTTGAACATATATTGAGCACATGATTTTGTTTAGACTAGTTGACAAAAGAATCTTAAATTAAAGAAGGTGCATGCTTCTCACATGCCCTCTTTATTGAAGATTGAGAGAAATTTGGTTCGTCAACTTTTAAAGTTTTTAACCGTTTTGTTTTTTTTTTAATAATTAGAAAAAGACAATTTATGCATCATGATGCACAAATTGAAATATATTCATGCATCGTAATATACAAATGATGTATCACAATGCAAGGTTTTGTTCATCGCGATGCAATAAATGATTTTTTCCAGTTACAAAATATATAAAGGGAAGCAGAGCAGTTAAATTTTTTTTAAAATAATTGCGGGTCGATCCTATTTCACAAGTTTATAAGCTCTCTAGCCTCGGTGTTTTTTTCGACCGGAAAAAAGTCACATTTGAGGGCGAAATAACTACGATACCCATAATGAACTGAAAGCGTGCTACGGAGGTCACTTACTCAATGCATCACACTGCATAAACTTTTGCACCACAATACACCGATTTAAATTACTTAATATAATTTTCATCGCGTTGCACCAATTTTATGCCACACAATGCATCAAATTATCAAATACAATTATGCATCGTGATGCATCAATTCAAGCAAATTGGCTTTGAATACATCCATATTCTTCTTTCTCCTCTGTCCTAAATGATCTTTTTCATCCTCTGTCTTCGTCCTTACTGAAAATCCTCAAACCCAGCTCAGGTCCATTCATGTCGATCCCTGTTTTATTGTGCAATAATGGTGATGTTCAAGAAGATCTGGGCATTTTAAGAACAACATTTCGAAAATAAATTTTAGCGGTTGAAATAAAAAAAGGAATAATTGCAGACCAGTCTACTTCCCAAAGTTTTCAATCGCTCTAGTCCCATATTTTTCTTTCAAACCGAGAAAAGACACTTTTGATGACAAAAATACTACGATACCCTTAATGAGCATGAGGCGCGCTATAGATCGCGGTACATTAACTATTGAACGGCATCAATTTTATTGCATTAATTTTTGCACTGCGGTTCAATAGTTTAATTGCATAGTCTAACTGCGATGTGATACATCAATGTCTACAGCGCGATACATCAATGTCTGCACCGCGATTCATCAATTTTATTGCATTAATTTTTTTACATTGCGGTTCAATAATTTAATTGCATAGTCTAATTATACCGCAATACATCAATGTTTATACCGCGATTCATCAATTTATTATATTAATGTTTGCACCGCGGTTCAATAGTTTAATTGTCTAGTCTAATTGCACCGCGATATATCAATGTTTGCACCGTGATGCAAAATCATAATAAACTAGACTATGTCCTTAGCCTTCTTCTTCCTTCTCCTCTGTTGTAAGTCTTCTTATTCTCCCTCCTTCGCCTTCGTCCCTATTGTGAAAATCATCAAACCTAGCACATTTTTATTAAATAGCTTTTTGCGGTTGAAAAAAAGAATGAGATACTGGAGGGGTTAGAAACATTGGAAAAAGGATCGACCAGAATTTACCCCCCAAAAAAAGGATAGTAGATGGGTTACAAACTTGGAAAACTTGACTGGCCCCTAATTTTCCATGAAAATTTAGCAAGACTCCCGTATTAGACCCTTAATTGCACTGATAATGGTCATGTTTTTTAATATGGAAAATTTCAAGTTGGTACAATTTTAGAAATATGTTTTCATCTAGGTCCATCAATTTTTTAGACATTTTATATAACTACAAATTGGTTGTCAAATGACAAAAATGTCATTAAAGAAGACAAATCCAATAATGTTGATGCCTAGCATTGCATCAAAACTTTTAGCAGTTTTTTCAAAACAAAAAAAAAAATCAAATAATGTTGATGCCAATACTAGGCATCAGAACTATTAACAGTTTTTTCAAGACAAAAAAAATCAAAAAATGATGATGCCAATGCTAGGCATCAGAACTGTAAGGGTAAAATAGGCAAAGCCTATTTTATCTTGTTTTCACCTTTCTTGGTCAAAGAAGGATTTTAATCTAGTCAATACTTTTTAGGTAGTAGAATTTTGTGATAGATTTTGTTTAGATTATTTTTGGTAGATTGGTTTATTTTTGGTAGGAAAATCTTTCAAAGGATTTTGGCTATACAAATTAGGCAACTAAATCTCAGTTAACTGTTATTCCAAGTATCATGTTTTTGTTAGGAAAGATATCTTGAAGATTAATAGCTAATCTCTTTCCTAGTAGGAATGTATCTCTCTTGCCGTGGCCTTGTAGGTTTGCATATATATATCGAAGGCTGGATTTCGAGGATAGACAGCTTGAAGGAGAGAAGATCAAAAGCTATAAACTGAGAGCAATCTTGCTGAAGTTCTGAAGCAGTGTTTCTTCGAGTTTCACAGCAGTCGTTTGTAGGTTCTGATGTTACAACATCAGCTGCTACATTGAGTTCTTAAAGGCTGTTTTGTGTTTGTTCTTCCTGCTTTTTGAAGAAACTGAAATTCTTTCTTCCCATGTTTGGTTTAGTAGTTTATGTGGGATTTTTGATTCTCCAAGATACTTTGTCTTGTGAGAATTTTCGCTAAGTTATTTATTGTAAAACATTATTGATTTTAGTATAATTTGTGTGGCCTTGAGGCTTGATCTGCAAGTATTAAACTTGTAGATTGTTTTGGTTAAAATCTGTTTACGAATCTGTGTTTGAAAGTTGTGTTTCACACTATCTTCCGCTGCTACTGTTTTTGCTATTATTTACTGTTTTCATTGTGTCTGCCATTGTTGCAACAATCACTGCAACATTGGTATACACATTGACATCTATTGAGAATCTGTGCTATCACGTTCTTTCAATTGGTATCAGAGTCTTCTCTTGATATCACTAAGAGTCGATTCTGTTTAAAGTCGTGATGGATTTTCAGTATGAGAACGTGGTTCGCCCTCCTACTTTTACAAATGCTAATTATTCTATTTGGAAAGTTAAGATGTGCATCTTCATCAAATCCATTGATGAAAGAGCGTGGCTTGTCGCTTTTAAATGGTTGAGTCCTCCCAAAATCGAGATTCGGATGGTGATGTCAAGATCACCAAAGAATCTGAGTGGACCAATGATGATAGGAACACTGCTTCCTTTAACTCAAAAGCCTTGTCTGCTATTTATAAAGCCTTAGATGCTAATACTTTTAGGGTGATAGCCAATTATGAATCTGCCAAAGATGTGTGGGAGGCCCTTCAGACTTTATGTGAAGGACCTGCCAGTGTTCGTGCTTCTAAGCTAAGAATGCTCACCACTCAATTTGAAAACACTAGGATGCATGAGTCTGAGGATATAATGACATATTATGGAAGACTTCTTGATTTATCCAATTCTGCTCTTGCTTTAGGAGATCCAATTACTAATGAGCGTCTTGTCAGCAAGATGATGAGAACTTTGCCTGAAAGGTTCAATGTCAAGATATGTACAATTGAAGAAGCACATGATATTGACAAGATGAGTTTTGAAAGACTGGCTGGAATTCTTCAAAACTTTGAACTGAACCTAAACGATCAAATAAAACATAAAGGCAAAGGAACTTCATCATCTTCTACACCCATTGTGAAAAATATTGCTATGCCTGCACCGATTGATATCTCATGTGATTTGCTTGAAATTCAAAAGGATATTGATGAGTCTGATTTTGGAGAAGAATCTATTGCTCTATTGACTACTAAATTCAAAATTTTTTTGAAAAATAAGAGTCAAAATAGAACTCCATCATCAAGCTCGAAAAACAATTTCAAACCTGATTCTGGAAAATTTGTTCCCAAAGAAAATTCTTTTCAAACTCCAGAAAAACCCTTCACAAATCCATTTGCATCAAAATCATCCTACAATGGTAAGAACATTGATTCTATACAATGTAGAGAATGTCAAGGTTATGGCCACTATGCTAACCAATGTGCAAACATTTTAAGAAGAAAAGACTTGAATTTCTCAGCAACCTTGAGTGATAGTGATGGAGAAGATCCAGGTGATCTTATCACTTTGAATGTTGTTTATGATTCTGATTCTGAAAATGCAAATGTTTCAGCCAATGTGTCACCCAATGCAGCAACATCAGGAGTAACATTGGGAGATACATTGAGCAGAAACAGGAACGAATTCTTCTGTTTAATTCCACAATTGCAGAAGATGATGGAGACACAGAGTCAGACCTGCTGGAAGGGTACAAGGAGCTGTAAAAGGATTGGGAGAAGAGAGCTCACCAAGTTACATTACTTGGTAAGGCAAATGAGCTGTTAAAAAAGGCAAATGAGGATAAAAAAGAATGCATAGTAAGGCTGGAGAGTTTGCTAAGCAGAAAGGATGTGGAGATTGAGCAGTTGAAAGAGCAGCTTACTCAAGCAAATGTAACCATGACCAAGTGGAATTCTAGCAAACAAAAGGTTGATGATCTGCTGAATTCTGGTAATACATCCAGGTCAGGTATTGGTTTTGTCCCTAAGGTATTTGTGAAAGAAGGAGAAGGAACATCTGGAACTAAACAGACCGATGAAAGTTTTCCTGAAACTGTTTTCTGTGAAAAACCGAGAGTAAGAAAGAAAAATTATGTTTGTCACTTCTGTCACAAGGCTGGCCACATACAACCCTTTTGTTTTCTGAAAAAGGCTATGTATGAGGATGAAATAAGGCAAGCCTTCTTTGGAAAAGCTCAGAGGCAGAGTCGTATGAAGCAGCCAATGCGCCAGCCAATGCAGCAACATTGGCAGTCACATTGGAAGCCTCATTCGAAGACAAATCAGAAATTCTTTCAAAAACACCAACCCAAAACTGTTAAACAAATGTGGGTTCCCAAAACTTGTGATGATAAGTGTAAAGCCAAATATTGTGAGCCTTTTGATATATGTCCTGGTGCTACAATGTCACATGATGAAGTGTGCAATGTTACTTTCACTTCATTAAAATCTCATGTTGCTGGATCTTGGTATTTTGATAGTGGGTGTTCTAGACATATGACAGGTTCAGCTGAGAATTTGAAAGAATATGTGAGTATCAATGGTGGATCAGTGACATATGGTGGTGGTGCCAAAGGGAAAATTGTTGGCAAAGGAACATTGAACGTTGAAGGCCTTCCAAATCTCACAAATGTTTACCATGTGGAAGGACTTAAGACAAACCTGATCAGTATAAGTCAGTTGTGTGATGATGATCTTCAGATAAGGTTTGACAAAAATTCTTGTGAAGTTTTTGATCATAATGACAAATGTCTTCTGACAGGTATAAGATCGTCTGATAACTGTTACTTGTTCAACAATAACCATTCTTGTCAAAAAGCAAGTCTTGATGTAACAGATCTTTGGCATCAGAAACTTGGTCACATGAGTTTTCGTAAGCTCGATGAGCTTGTGAGACATGATGCTGTTAAAGGATTACCAAATTTGGAAAGGAATTATACAAAGGTATGTGGCTCTTGCCAAAAAGGTAAACAAACCAAGGCTTCACATCTTCCCATAACACAATGCACCACATCTAGATGTCTAGAGATGATACAAACTGACCTTATGGGTCCCATTGAGGTAGAGAGCCTAGGTAGAAAAAAATATACCTTTGTTTGTGTGGATGACTTCTCTAGATACACTTGGGTAATATTTTTAAGAGAGAAGTCTGAAACTTTTGAGGTTTTCAAAATTTGGTACACCAGTGTAATGAACTTGTATGATCTAAAACTTATTAGAATTAGATCAGATCATGGCACGGAATATGAAAATACATCATTTTCTAATTATTGTGCCTCCAATGGTATTTCACATGAATTCTCTGCTCCCAAAACTCCACAACAAAATGGAGTGGCGGAGAGAAAGAACAGGACATTACAAGAAATGGCTAGGGTGATGTTAAACTCAAAAAATTTGGCTAAAAGATTTTGGGCTGAAGCATTAAATACTGCTTGTCACATTGGAAATAGGGTCTTCTTAAGACCAGGTAGCACAATGACTCCTTACGAAATTTTTCTTGGTAAGAAACCGACCTTGAAGTACTTTCATGTGTTTGGGTGCATATGCTACCTTCTCAATGATAGAGACCAACTTTCCAAATTTGACTCTAAGAGTGATAAGTGTGTTTTCATGGGATATTCCACAAATAGTCGTGCTTATAGAGTTTTTAATCTACGAACTAAGACTATTATGGAATCCATGAACATTGTTTTTGATGATCTAACCGATCTTGGTCACAAAACTTCTGAAGAAGATGTTTCAGGGATTTTAGATTTTGGAGATTTTGACCCAGAAACAGAAGCTGAATCCAGCAATCCAGCAAGCAGTCAGACAGATACAGCAGATTCTGGTTGTTCAGGTGAAGAAATTCAGGATGTGTCACCCAATGTGCTTCCGAATGCGGCAGATAAACATCAGGGAAGACATTGAATGCAGAAGCTGACACAGAAGATGAAAGGGCTGGAACAGATTCAAATCAGGAAAATAGTCAGTCCAGGTCGACTGAACAGGAAATTGACATTCCAAGCAAGATCCAGAAAAACCATCCTCTCACTCAAATTATAGGTAATGTACAGGATGGTGTGTCAACAAGGAAGAAAGGTAAAGTGGATTACAAGAAACTAGCATGCATGTCCACACTTGAATTTGATGAAATACATGCTTCATGTTTTGTTTCCACTGTTGAACCTAAAAATGTGCAAGAGGCTCTCAAGAGAAAGCTCTCAAAGATGAAAATTTGGATAAATGCCATGCAAGAGGAACTAGATCAATTCACAAAAAATGATGTTTGGTATCTAGTTCCCAGACCCACTTCAATAAATGTTATTGGAACAAAATGGATCTTCAAAAACAAAACAAATGAAGTGGGAGAAATAATAAGAAATAAAGCTAGACTTGTAGCTCAAGGGTATACACGGAGTTGAGGGGTGGACTTTGATGAAACCTTTGCGCACAGCCTGTAGCCCCGCATTGAGAATCTATTCGTGCACGCTTCTTGCGATTGCATGTTTCTTGACATAACTCTTCAACAAATGGATGTGAAGAGTGCATTCTTAAATGGAATTCTTGATGAAGAAGTTTTCGTTGAACAACCAAAAGGGTTTGAAGACCCCCATAAACCCAATCATGTGTTTAAATTGAAAAAGGCTTTGTATGGCCTCAAACAAGCTCCTAGAGCTTGGTATGGTAAAACTTCTGAGATCACCTTTACAAAGTGGGTTTAGAAGGGGAGAGGTGGATAAAACCTTGTTCAAAACCAAGATAAACATATTTTGATTGCTCAAATCTATGTTGATGATATTGTGTTTGGATCCACCTCCAAATCCTTGGAAAAAGTTTGTTAGCATGACTTCCACATTTGAAATGAGCATGGTAGGGAGTTGACCTATTTTTTAGGAATTCAGATTAAACAATCACATGAAGGGATGTTCATATCTCAAGCCAAGTATGCTCTTAACTTGGTGAAGAAATTTGATCTTGAGAATGGAAAACATAAGAAAACCCCTATGGGTACATCAATAAACTTAATAGAGATGAAAAATGAAAGTGTTGACCCTACTTTATATAGAAGTATGATTGGAGGTCTGTATTTAACTGCCACCCGTCTAGATATCATGTACAGTGTGTGTGTTTGTGTGCTAGGTATCAAGCAAATCCCAAA
>CM028377.1:135397336-135456178 GCA_013146195.2 Codonopsis lanceolata | reverse complement strand
GGCGGAGAGAAAGAACAGACATTACAAGAAATGGCTAGGGTGATGTTAAACTCAAAAAAATTTGGCTAAAAGATTTTGGGCCGAAGCATTAAATTTTCCTGTCACATTTGAAATGGGTCTTCTTAAGACCGTAGCACAATGACTCCTTACGAATTTTTTCTTGGTAAGAACCCCGACTCAAGTACTTTCATGTGTTTGGGTGCATATGCTACCTTCTCAATGATAGAGACCAACTTTTCCAAATTTGACTCTAAGAGTGATAAGTGTGTTTTCATGGGATATTCCACAAATAGTTTGCTTATGAGAGTTTTTTAATCTACTAACTAAGACTATTATGGAATCCATGAACATTGTTTTGATGATCTAACCGATCTTGGTCACAAAACTTCAAGAAGATGTTTCTGTGATTTTAGATTTTGGATTTTGATCCGTAAATGTCTAACTAAAGAATCCGGCCAAGCAAATTGCATTGTGTACAACAGACTCGTTGTTCAGTGTGAAGAAATTCGTGATGTGTCACTCAATGTAAGAAACATCGAGAGATGGAACGCAGGAACCGACGTAAGATGAAAGGGTGGAAATATTCAAATCAGAAAATACCAGTCGACCGAATGTGAAATTGACATTCCAAGCAAGATCCGAAAAACCATCCTCTCACTCAAATTATAGGTAATGTGTGATGATGGGTGTCAACAAGGGAAGAAAGGTAAGTGGATTACAAGAAAACTAGCATGCATGTCCACACTTGAATTTGATGAAATACATGCTTCATGTTTTGTTTCCACTGTTGAACCAAAATGTGAACCTCAAAATGTGCAAAGGCTCAAAGATAAATGTTATAATGTTATGCAGAGGAACTAGATCAATTCACAAAAATGATGTTTGGTATCTAGCACCTAACCTACTTCAATAAATGTTATTGGAACAAAATGGATCTTCAAAACAAACAAATGAAGCGGGGGAGAAATAATAAAAATAAAGCTAGACTTGTAGCTCTGGTATACATGTCAGTTGGGGGTGGACTTTGATGAAACCTTTGCGCTGTAGCCGCATTGAGTCTATTCGCTCGCTTCTTGCCATTGATGTTTTTGACATAACTCTTCAACAAATGGATGTGAAGAGAAGCAGCATTCTTAAATGGAATTCTTGATGAAGAAGCTGAACAACCAAAAGGGTTTGAAGACCCCCATAAACCCAATCATGTGTTTAAATTGAAAAAGACTTTGTATGGTTCTCAAACAAGCTCCTAGAGCTTGGTATGGTAGGCTTACGCATCACCTTTACAAAGTGGGTTTAGAAGGGAGAGTGGATAAAACACTGTTTATTCAAAACCAAGATAAACATATTTTGATTGCTCAAATCTATGTTGATGATATTGTGTTTGGATCCACCTCCAAATCCTTGGAAAAGAGTTTGTTAATTGCATGACTTCCACATTTGAAATGAGCATGGTAGAGTTGACCTATTTTTAGGAATTCAGATTAAACAATCACATGAAGGGATGTTCATATCTCAAGCCAAGTATGCTCTTAACTTGGTGAAGAAATTTGATCTTGAGAATGGAAAACATAAGAAAACCCCTATGGGTACATCCAATAAACTTAATAGAGATGAAAAAATCGAAAGTGTTGACCCTACTTTATATAGAAGTATGATTGAAGTCTGTTGTATTTAACGCCACCCGCCCGATATCCCGCAAGTGTGTGTTTGTGTGTAGATATCAAGCAAACCCCAAAGTGTACTCTCAGGTGCTTGTGTGTGGTGGTAAGTGTGTTCTCTAACTTGAAAGCAAATCCCAAAGTAAAAAGAATAATTCGATATGTTGGTGAGACTTTAGCATGGGTTTGTGGTATACTAAGCACACAAACACCAATCTTGTTGGATTTAGTGATGCCGACGGGGCAAAGGTGATGACATGAGAAGTACATCCGGTGGATGTTTTTATCTAGGAAATAATCGATTTCATGGTTTAGCAAGAAACAAAATTGTGTAGCCCTATCAACAAATTGAATCGAGTATATAGTCTGGCCGGTAGTGGATGTACACAACTTTGTGGATGAAACAAATGATCAAAGATTATGGTTTGCACAGTGATATCTTAACCATGTATTGTGACAACACAAGTGCGATAAGCATTGCTAAAAATCCTGTTCAACACTCAAGAACAAAGCACATAGATATAAGACACCATTTCATTAGAGACTTAGTTGAACAAGGCATTGTTTGCATTGAACATGTGGGAACAGAAAACCAATTGGCTGATATTTTTACTAAGAGTCTAGATTTTGAGAGATTCATAAATCTTAGGAAATCTCTCGGTATGTGTGCCATGTAATTCCTCACTAATAATAATAAAAAAATTAAATTAGGCATATTGCATTATTCTCTAGAGGGCACACTAGTTTCACTCTGTATGTTTTAGTACCTTGTTTGATTGTCTTGGTGATACATTCAAGAATGTATAGTGATCTTATTGCTCAAATTCTTTTCACCATCTCCCAATGAAGTTGTACTAGAATTGAAAATTTTCTTTCAAACCACAAAGGAAAGAGCTACCTTTTGAAATTTTTAGGATGCTGCAATTTGTCAATGGACTATGAAGTTTAGACTTGCATGGGTTGATCTTGACTAAATTGACTCCTTTTAATTGACAAAGTGTGAAAGCTACCTAACGGAAAAGAGCTACCTATGAACAAGGTTGTGGCATCTTTCTTTTGGGACTATGAATTCTCGAATTTCATGGGTTGATCAATAAGTAAAGTTGCTACCCTTGGTAAATAGTGTGAAAGGTTCCTAGTGGTGTCTGTCAAATTAGCTTGAAATAAAGTAAAGCTATTCTCATAGGGAAATAAAGTACCTATGATGAGTATGGGAGTAGTTGTGTTAATTTGGTGAAAGAAAATGAAAATTTGGACATAAAATCACAATTTTGGCGAATGTGTTTTCCATTGCAAAGAACATTGGGAACCGCATTCAGATGATCTAGACACATCACATGTGTGTGTTTGCATTCTTTCCTTTGATTATCTCTTCTGCATTCTTTAGGCATGTTTTCTAGGTCATATAGTTATTGAATATCAGCCTCCTAAGGTTCTGTCTCTCCAATTGGTGCATGTTTTGCTTCTAGTTCACAAAGTCAATATTTTATGTGGCTGTCTAAACTGTTGTGTTCTTCATGAGAATCTGAACTGGTTTTATTGTCAGTGTTTGACAAACTTGTGTGGTTTCAATCCTGGTTAAGTATGACTTGTGTATTCTTAAAATACATGATGAATTCAAATTTTTTTTGAAATCGATTTTGATCAGAATTTATTCTCCTCATATCTCTCATGTTCATAACAAAGATATTTTTTCTCTTATCTCTATTAGGTTGTTAGCACTTGATTTTTTATCCATATTTTTGGAAATTTGATTTTCTAATTTTGGGTCTCCTCACCTTCTCTCATTAATGACTCAACGGCTAATTTCAAATTAGTGGAAGGATTAGTGTTATTTTCTGCAGAAGAAACAGGTCACAACTCAAACGAATTCTCTCATTCTCCGGTGATCTACTCAGTCTTATCTCATCATCAAAATTTCTCTCTCTTTGTTCACTTCATCCATATTCCACCTAACATCCTCAAATGGCCTCCTCTTCGTCGAACCCTAAATTCCCAAGACCTGTGTAGCAACAAATGAAGCTACAATCGCCTCATTCATCACCCGAAACCCAACTACAAAGAATGGTCGTTCAATCTTTCCCCGAACCTCTTACGCTGATTCTTCCTGCGAAAAGGGGAATGAAATTGACGTCGATAATCTAGGGGATTTATCTGGGTTACCTAAAATCGGTAACCCTAGCACACGTCGATCGAAAAGACAACGAGGAATTCCGGCAAACTATGAGAATCCATCTGTATCGGATGTTCAAGCGGCAAAGAAAAACAAGGTTGAGCCAGGAATTTTTAAGGAATCTGTTGAAATTGAAAGCGATCCAGATGATGTAGATTTTGTTCCTCCAGTCGGCTCAATTCCCCCCGTACAAGAGCCATCTTCTCCACCAGCATCTCCTACACCTACTCATGTTCAGGATGACATTCAAGATGATGATTATCCTATTCCCTCGCCTCAGATTGTGTTCCCGGCAGACTCATCTCCTCCACCGAGAAAAACACCGGCTGTGGAAGTAAGTTTCCCCTCTGCCTCAAGCGATGACATTACAATCTCTGATGAAGATGTTGCTGTGACCGAGAATTTAGTCAAACTGAAGAAGGCGTTTTCTTCTCCATCTGGTCCGTCTCAATCGCCTCAGCCAGAGGGTATGCCAAGCCAGCCCAGTTCTTCCGAATTTGATGATAGTTCTGATAAGAACTTCGAAGGAAAAGAGGGGTCTCCTGAAGATAGCGAAGACTCAGAAGAAATTCCTGTGCGTGTCACAAGAAGCGCATTGCTTGGTTTGCCCAATGTTGCACCCAATGCTGCAACATCCAAACACGCAAAATCATTGGGTACCCCCTTCTCTTCAAAATTTATCTCCAAGGCTGCTTCTGCTAGATATAATATTTCTAAGAATATTATAGATGAAAGAAATGTTGTGTCCTCAATTTTACAAACATATAATCTCACATCTTTCTTTACTGATAGAGGACTCATGGACACCATTTCATTAGCCGCATCATATTTTAGGGAATTGATCCATGAATTCTATGCTAACATTGAGAAGAGAATCTGTAATCCCTCTGATGCTAGCTTTGAGAAAGTATTTGTGAGAGGGAAGTGGTATAAATTTTCTCCCTCAATCATTAACTCAATCCTTCACACACCTGCTTCTGGCCCTTTTGATTTTCACCTAGACCTGGACACTTGTGTAGTTGAAATGACAGGTGGAAAATTATCTAAGTGGCCTGTTAAAGGAACTTCTCTTGGCACCTCACAACTCTCATCACTCTATGCATTTCTTCATAAAATTTGTTGTGCAAATTGGTCCCCCTCCACCAATTCCAATGTAATCACAGAAGAACATGCTAAGGTCCTTTATCTCATTGGGACTAAGGCCCCTTTTGACTTTGGCTGTTATGTGTTTTGAAAAATTTCTTCCATGGCTGAAACAGGAGGAGACAAAAGGTCATTGATATTTCCCTCCCTGATTTATAAGATACTTGTGTCTCAGGGCTACAAACCTTTCCCTTCCACACGCTTGTCACCTCTTCTTGAACCACTTCATTTCTCTGCCAAATTATTAAGGGGTGATAGAGTTGTTAATTTGCCCCTTCTTTCTCCATATGCTCCTGCATCTTCTGGACCTAGCACCTCACACCCAACTGCCTCACCCTCAGTTCAGGTTCCTCCCATTGCTTCCTCAACTGTTGGAACATCTAACCTGCTTGCACATCCCACTGCCCCCATTTCTGTTGCCTTTGTCAAAGAACAGCTGCACATGGTTAAGGCTCAGTTAGCCATTCTCTCGCCCAGCTTTCTCCTCCTCTTTGGTCTGCCAAGACACCGCTTGGTGGAACTTCATTCTGGTCAAATAGGGGGTGAAACTGAAGCTGAAGCTGCCTCTGCAAGTGTTCCTGAACCTACTCCTGAAGTTGTTCCTACTGATGCAAGTGGTCATAATGCTGAAGCTGATCTTATGTAATTCTGATGTTGGTTGTTCTCATGGTTTATTCTGAACATTTGTTTCTGTCATTGTATGTTTTAAAAGACTTGTGATGATTGGAAGTTTTGGAATACTCATTGGTTTGTAATAAGTAGTTATAAACATGCTTCTTATGGTTTATTCTGATATCATATTTAGGGGGTGCTTGTCATTTTTAACTGTTTGCAGGACATCCTTGGATATTGTTTTATTTGTCACTCACACTCACATTTGTTCAGGATTTGACCAGAAATGCTTAACAAAGGGGGTGATTGTAAGGGTAAAATAGGCAAAGCCTATTTTATCTTGTTTTCACCTTTCTTGGTCAAAGAAGGATTTTAATCTAGTCAATACTTTTTAGGTAGTAGAATTTTGTGATAGATTTTGTTTAGATTATTTTTGGTAGATTGGTTTATTTTTGGTAGGAAAATCTTTCAAAGGATTTCGGCTATACAAATTAGGCAACTAAATCTCGGTAAGCAATCTGGTTATTCCAAGTATCATGTTTTTGTTAGGAAAGATATCTTGCAGATTAATAGCTAATCTCTTTCCTAGTAGGAATGTATCTCTCTTGCCGTGGCCTTGTAGGTTTGCATATATATATCGAAGGCTGGATTTCGAGGATAGACAGCTTGAAGGAGAGAAGATCAAAAGCTATAAACTGAGAGCAATCTTGTTGAAGTTCTGAAGCAGTGTTTCTTCGAGTTTCACAGCAGCCGTTTGTAGGTTCTGATGTTACAACATCAGCTGCTACATTGAGTTCTTAAAAGCTGTTTTGTGTTTGTTCTTCCTGCTTTTTGAAGAAACTGAAATTCTTTCTTCCCATGTTTGGTTTAGTAGTTTATGTGGGATTTTTTATTCTCCAAGATACTTTGTCTTGTGAGAATTTTTGCTAAGTTATTTATTGTAAAACATTATTGATTTTAGTATAATTTGTGTGGCCTTGAGGCTTGATCTACAAGTACTAAACTTGTAGATTGTTTTGGTTAAAATCTGTTTACGAATCTGTGTTTGAAAGTTGTGTTTCACACTATCTTCCGCTGCTACTGTTTTTGCTATTATTTACTGTTTTCATTGTGTCTGCCATTGTTGCAACAATCACTGCAACATTGGTATACACATTGACATCTATTGAGAATCTGTGCTATCACATTCTTTCAAGAACTGTTAACAATTTTTTCAAGATAAAAAATAATCCAAAAATGTTGATGCCAATGCTAGGCATCAGAATTGTTTCTATTGTCAAAATCAAATCCGAACAGAGCCATAAGATTCCTAACTCAGTCACATAATTATTCCAAGTACACTCAGGCTCATCTGAGCAATCATTTCTTCGTACCGCGTGTAATTGATTCCAAATACAACATTACACTCCCACAGTTGACACACACATACATTACATTTCGTTTTTTCTAGTTCATAAAACTGCAGGAAGCTCGTCATAATGTCATTCACCTATTGAATTGAAGGAAATTAAAAATATAGAAATCAGATAAGGATAATGAATCAAGTAATCATTTATCCCACTTCACATTTGGAGAAACATGGTTCATACCCAATTGTGGTACAAAACATCTGAACAAACACTAAACAACATATATAACATATTAAGCTAATGGAGATTAAGAACTTAGCACCAACACAAAATCAAATGATACAGTTCCATTAACTAACATAAACACACACACACACACACACACACACACACACACACACAAAAGTGAGATTTAAACTCAAATAAATCAAAACAGTTAAGAGTGAAGTCAAAGGAAAGTAAAACCTTGGGTTAGAGATCGGACTCAAAATTGAACTTCCAATCTCGATAGTAAGGGAATGAAGGGGAAGAGCTTTGAGCGAGCGAAGAATAATCGGAGTGGGGTACGACGGCGAAAAGAGGAGAGGTGTCCATGTCGGGGAATTTGTGGGACTACTCCGGCGACCAGCGAGAGATTGGATCGTCGACACCGCCACCTCGCCATTGGAGGATGAAGGCTAAAACTGCCAAAGTGATGGGGATGGAGCGTGAGAAGGAGCAGCTTCGAGGCGAAGGAATAGTGGTTGTTAATGGAGGTTGGGGTTTGAGAGATGAGTACATACCCACTATTTTCACTGTGTATCTGCGTGAGAGAGATAGAGAGAATGAGAGAGGACGTCGTTGCTGCCTACAACATAAAGGGCAGTGACGTACTTTCGTCCCAAAATTATACCTAAAAGATATGTCCAAAAATAGTTGGATTCATTTGAAAACATGTTTTAAAATATGTACCGACTTGTAATTTGTCCTTTTTAATATGTGATTTGTGCTGAGAGCCCATGGGCCTTTGGAAAATAAACCACTATTTTGTTTTTGGAAAAATTGCGAACAAGTCCACTTTTCAAAATCTCTATTCGCTCCAGTGACGTGTGTTTTTTTCAACTGGAAAAAGACACTTTTTGAGGTGAAAAGACAGTGATTCCCTTAATAAGCATGAGACACGCTACATAAATGAATCGCGATGCATTGACTATTGAACTGCGATTCATCAATTGTATTGTATTAATTGTTGCATCGTAGTTCAATAGTTTAATTGCATAGTCCTTAATTGCATAGTCCTATTGCACTGCAGTTTAATAGTTTAATTGTCTATTTTAATTTCACCGCGGTACAAACTTTTATGTACCGGAATGAATTAATTTTTGAACCACGATACATATACCTAATCCAAGTTGCACCGCGGTATCAACTTTATGTACCACAATGAACTAATTTTTGAACCGTGATACATAAAATATTATTAATCCATTTTTGCACTGCGATACAAAAGGATAATGAACCACACTATATCTTCCACCTTCTTCTTCCATCTCCTCCGTCGTAAACCTTCTTCTTCCCCCTCTTCCGCATTCGTCCTACTGAAAAATCATTTAACCCATCACAAATCCATTACAGTTTCGTACATAATGAATAAAAAAATCGTTTATGTTTCAGGGGTGTTGCCCCCATACCCCGCGAAGGGGCGCTGCCCCCTCGATCAAACCAGGCAGGTCGATTCCTGTTTCGTTGTGCAACAATAGTGATTTTCGAATCCAAAGTGTGTTGTCAGAGCTGTTGAAGGAGATGATGATATTTTCTGAACAATATTTTGGAAAGTAGTTTTTTGCGGTTGAAAAAAAGAACTGTTAACTTTTTGGGTTAAAAACTTTGGAAAAGAGACCGACCAAAATTTTACCCTTTGTTTTTCAAGAAGCTTGAAATAACATTCGAGAAATTGTTGGCCCTCTTTACTAAGTTTTCGACTACTCCAATACCACATGTTTTTTTAACTGCTAAAAAGCATTTTCTTAAAATTGTTCCAAAAATGCCCCAAACCATGAAACTAGTTTCTATCTTTATCTTCCACGTCCATCAAACTAGTTTATTTGTGAATCTTTCTACTTTGTTATTGTATTTAAGTTGTTTCGAAATATCAATTGTTGGGGAAATGAAATGGGGATACATCGAGGAAAGATAAGCAATTTTTCAGATGGCTGATTGATGGGCATTGAGGAAAGAAGAGTCACGTTTCTTTGAAAACAAGCACTCTAATGTTTATGTTTACGACAAAGGAAGAATAAGAAGGCTGGAGAGATTTGCGATGCATCGAATTGGAATCGCGATGCATTGCTATGAAACGAAAATGGTGTAGATGAAACCCGTTTGAATCACAATGCATCATAAATCAATTTGGATTCGCGAGGCATCACTCTAAAATAAAATAATAGTTACATAATTTAGAATCATGCATCGTGATGCAAATAATCATGTACGATGCATAATTTTGTGCATTGCGATGCATGAGTTGATGCTTTGCACACGCATGTCCGGCTCATTAATATAGTCGTCATTTCACATCAAAAATGTCTTTTTCTTGTTAAAAAAATGTAAGGGACGAGAGTGGTTGAAAACTTTTAAAAGGAGTCCGACCAAAATTCCTCCCAATAACATATGGTAGTTGCAACAAAAAATAAATTGTGAAATTGTGAAATTTTCAACCACTTTTAAAAGTTTTCAACCACTCTAATCCATCCTTTTTTTTTAACAGAAAAAGTCATTTTTGGGAGTAAAATACTACAATACCTTCAGTAAACCGAACACTCGCACATAAAAGTATCAGTTAATGCATCGATTTTGCATCGTGGTATATAAATTGAATCCAATTTGTACATAGGGATCTTTTGCATAGCGATGCACAAAATCTTTTGTGTATTAGGATTTTTTGCATCGTGAATCGCATCAGGAATCCAATTCTGTATCAAGAATCCAATCTCTGCATCGCGAATCAAATTTGTGACTCGCAATTAAATTGATACAAATGAACAATTTGATACATCACAGTGTACAAATTGATCCTTCCAGCTCATTGATGGCATAGCCGTATTTTCGCCCTTTAAAGTAATTTTTTCCGGTTAAAAAGTACAAGGATTTAAGCAGTTAAAAACTTATGAAAGAGAACCGGCCACAATTTCTCCATAAATAAACTGAAATGGAGCATATCAGAGGCTTTTGATCCAATCATTGGGACTTATGTAAGGCCCAAACTAGCATTGTCTTTGTTTATGTTTTCGAGCCCGATGACCCTTAATTGTTAAAAAGGCCCATGAATTTAGACCCCTAGGAATGCTATATAGTTTTACAAAATGCTAGGTTTTACCATTAAGTTTTGGTAAAAGTTAAATGTGTTTTAGTGAAATACAAGTTTGCATTTCACTAAAACTTAGTAATAACAATAGTAATAAAAATAGTGATAAACGTAGCATTGTTGATATTTTTATCTATCCAATTATGAATTATCTCATATAGCTTTTTCCTTATTCTAAATTTGTAGTTTCAATTTAGATGGGTGTGAATTGTTTTTCATGAAAAATTACATCATATTCGTAACCCAAAACGTCAGCTCAATGAGTTCTTATGTGGATTAAAGGTTTTTTTTTATATACATCATAATGTTGTGGTAAGAGAGGAGAGACACTCGTAGCAAGATTAATTGATTATTTATCATATATAGGTTCAATTTTAATACTACCTCATTGGTTAAGGTGGTGGCCAGGATTAGGGGTGACAATATTTTATCCGGTCTATTGGATTATCCAATATAACTATTATAAAATATTTATGAGGTGTTATTCATTAGAGACCAATAACAATTAATAAATATAAATGGAACTTGCTACTAACAAGATTCAAATTTGGATCAAGTTACTTTGTACCAAAGCTTGTTACCACTAAGCTAGACTCCTTTTTGAAATTTATTTGAAAGTTTAATATAAATATAAATAAGTATTCATAAAAGTTGTTGATTATTATGAACTTATTTATTATTTTGTTTTGGATTATTTATAATTATAATGATATAAGTATTTATTTATTTTTATTTTGTAAAAATTGCATCAACTTATTGTACTGCACTCTTCATTTACTTGTCAATTTCATTTTGTTAAATTAGCAGTTGGCTCAATTTCATTTATTTAGCTTAATATTTGTTGCTTCATTTCATTTGGTTTAAAAAATATTTAGCTAGAAATTAAAAGTTGGCAAGACAAAAAAGAAAACAAAGTCAACACAAGTTTAATATGCATTTTTTATAATAAAAATTCATGACGACAAATTATGACATTTTTTTAACAAAAAATATGCATTTTTTAATATTTGATGATTCATTTCATTAAGCTCAATTTAGTCACCCTACTTTCGGCCAAAAGTCATTAAGCTCACACTACTTTTTTTTCCTCAATTTAATCACTCTACTTAGCTTCGACATTCAATAAGGTCACTTGAGTCATTTTTGTCCGTTATGTTGGATGGAAATCATTGAAAAGACCAAAATACCCTTATTAAGTTGAAGGGTTTTACTCTCAATGTTAAAAGTTGAGGGTTCAAACTAAAAAATAAAAACTAAACCTTACAAATAAAAACTAAAAACCAAGTGTTGCCCAAGTTCTCTCTCTCTCATCCTTCACCCATCTCCATCTCTCTGCTCCAAACCCGAGAATACCCAAGGGTCCAGGGGGTAAGATTGGGGGCAATGTTGCGAAAATGTTGAAGTAGGTTTCGGTGAATGATTTGAAAAAGAAAGAGATGATGTGGATATTACCAGGGCCGTCGAGCAAGAGGAGTCTTGACCCGCAAATGGGTGGTCGGCGCAGCCTAGAGCCGACCCTCTCTTCCTCGCCTCCTCCTTCTCCGTGAGTTAAGCGAGCTGCCGACCCGGTTCCAAACCCGATAATACCCAAGGGTCCAGGGGGTAAGATTGGGGGCAATGTTGCGAAAATGTCAAAGTAGGTTTCGGTGAATGATTTGAAAAGGAAAGAGATGTTATGGATATTATCGGGGCCGTCGAGCAAGAGGAGTCTTGAAAAGGAAAGAGATGCTGTGGCATCTCCCTTCCTTCCTTACTCATCCGGCCAGAATTAAGGAGCCTATCTCCTCTTGGAGCTCAGTTTCAGACTTTGATTGTATCTCTCTTGGTTAGACTCAGGCCTATCGTATTGACTGTCATCTAGCCATATTTTTTTATCTTTGAACTTCTTCCATGGTGACCTTGTTAACAACGGTTCTATCAGTTCCTTGGTTCGATGGTCTTCCCTGATTTTCTGTGAGCAGGTGATATTATGGATCTCCTCCTGGATTTCTGGTCTTTCCACGCTCCTAATCTTCTGGGAATTCCGCCTCGTGCCGGACAAGATTGGCTTATTTTCGCCTCTAATTCTCGACATTGACCGAAAACGTGGCTACTTTTCATTTTCCGATTGGGACATATATAGAATGTGAACCGCCTTATCTCAAGATAGCGGGTGCCGTTTTTGATTTGGATGTAGATTTCGCAGCTTCAGAGCTTGAAAGCTCTTCAGTCCTCCGGAACATAAATGTTTCTCCGAAAGTTCGTCATTCTTTGTGAGGGAGAGTTTTCAGCCTGGTGTGAGGGAGAAAGATTGAAAATTATATTAAACATATTAGTAAGTAAGGGTATTTTGGATTTTCAAAATTTTTTTAAGGTTTCCAACAAAATAATTGGACGGAGTGATGAACTTGATATTTATGTCCAAGTAGAGTGATTAAATTGAGGGAAAAAAAAAGTAAAGTGAGCTTAATGACCTTTTGCCGAAAGTAGGGTGACCAAATTGAAATTTAAACCTTAAAAAATAGAATACTACAGATATTACAATTTCACAAAATGAGACTGACCTTCAATTATTTCATAAACCAATTAGGGATCAGCCGGCCTTCTTCATGGCATTCACACAAAAATAATGGTGGAACGTGGGGAGGAGGGCAAAAATAAAATAATCGTACATTGTATTAAGCATTTTGCATGTTATTTATAAGGCACACCATATCAGAACCCCTAAATGTTACACTTCAAAACAATACATACCACACTACTTAACATGTCCAGTTACCAAACTGTCTTCCTATTAATTTAAGTAAAAAAAAACATTTTGTCAAGTTACCAAATTTCCATCCTTCGAATTGAAAAGAAAAAAAAATTATTTTGGGGAAAATCTCTTTTTCAATTTTCAATTTTTTAAAAAATAATTGTGACAAAAAAATTAGCCAAGAAATATCACATTTTTCCAAAAAGATCTCACAAATTTTTAAAAAGAATTGTCATCCTTTCTTACGGCAAAAAAAACACAATCGTTCAGAAAAAAAAATTAACAACAAAGTCGCCAGGTATTTTGGCTTTTTAACAATACAGTCGCCAGATATTTTGGCATTTTAACAAAATAATCATCATATGTTTTGGCTTTTTAACAAACAAGTCGCTAGATATTTTGACTTTTTAACAATACAGTCACCAGGTATTTTGGCATTTTCACAATACAGTTGCCATATTTTTTTGTTTTTTAACAAAACAGTCGCCGGGTATTTTAACTTTTTAACAAAATAGTTTTTAGATTTTTTGGTTTTCTAATAAAAAAGTCACCAGATCTTTTTGGCTTAAAAAAATTGCTTAAGCCTCTTTTTCCAATTGTTTTTATGCAAAATCGTTTTCTTTTTATTTCAACTTTGAAATTTGATTTTTAGTATAGAAAAAAAAACATATATTAAGTACAACGTATATAAGAACTTACCAAAAAAAAAAGAGAATCAACATGAAACATTGTTATTTATATCAAAATTCATTAAAAATTTGTTAGAAAGTAGAATAAAAGTTTATGGTTAATTGTAACAGAGGGTTTAAGGTATATCAGTATTCAAAGCTGATATAACTTTATTTTATAAGATCAAAAATTAGTATTTAGAGTTTAGGGTCAATTGTTTTTTATAAGAAAATTAATTAGTAATTAGACCATTAAGTGGATGTTGCATTTAATGTTTTTTTGCTTTGTATTTAGGGCCACTCTTTATAAAATGAGTAATTGATAATTAGACTTTTAAGTGAATGTAATATTTATTATTTTTTGTGTTGCATTTAGGGTCACTCATTATATTATAAAAAGGCTAACAATTATGTTTTAAATACGAGTAAGTTACATATAAGAGCATCCTTATTGTATAAATCTTCATATACATCTTTTTAGTTGGGTCTTACTGCCACCTACACATTTTTATCTTCTTACCCACTTAAGAATATATATTCTCATTGTATAATTTTCTTACATATATTTTTACACAAAAAATAATAAATTTAACACAATCCCACATAATAAATACAAAGCCCTCCCTCCCCCCTCCCCCCTCCCCCACCCCACACATACACACACCACAAAGTGGACTGACAGCCGCCCCCTCTCTCGCTCTCCTCCCCAAAAGTCTTCTTCTTATTTAGGAAGAAACTTTTTCTTTTTCTTAGATGACCCTTAAGAAGATGTATAATGATGGTTAAATTTTATCTTCTTAATTAAAAGAATGATAAGAAGGGAACATTAGGGATGCTCTAACCCAAAATTTAGTTGGCCGTGGTCACCATTGGCCCGCACCCTATAATATATTTTTTAATGTCAAGAAATTCAGGACATCTCAAAAAGACCCATCATTTGGTATAGGCATGTAAATTGGGCACTGGTTGGTCATGTATTTATGTTAGAAGGTGGGCTATATTTTGTCCCATACTAGCTATGTTGACATTAGATAAGCTATGTTTTTTGTACCCATACACACACATACAAACTACTACTAGCTATATTGACATTTATCTCTCACGATAGAGAGTGGGCTATCCCTTGTCCGATTTCGATGAGGTGAATGATTGACAAATTTTTCATTTCAGATTAGATGTTATATAAGTAATCATGTACATGTCTCTACTTAGGTGTTGATGAAAAATTCTTACAATTGTTTTTTGTATACTTATGATTACTCGATATTTTTATAGCTTAAATCATAATTTGATCATCCTAATTTAATAGATTATTTGTTAAATTGGATGAAGTGTTGAACATGAAAAACAAAGCCAAGTATAGTGATTACTTTAATAAAAAAAATAGTTATCAACAGAGATAAATGCATAATCAACAACTTGAAGATCATACAAGGAGTTGAAGTTCAAGTATGTGCCAAGTATGGAGAATTAAACAATAAACGGACAAAGTTCCTCAATATTGTATACATGGAAAGTTTTAGCACCTGGAAGTAGTTATCTGTTTCTTTGAGGGTCTTTTATGTAACTTGTTAGTTACAATTAGTTTTTGTTTGTGAAACCCTAACCTTTTTTAATTCAGGTTACAAGTATTCCAATCTTGTATATATTTGCCCTCCTTGTATCTATGTTTCAAGTCTTAATAGAAAGAGATCAATTACATCATTCATCTTTGAGTTCTACCCAGTTTCTCTTTACATGGTATCAGAGCATGGATCTCTTGAATCTTGATTCCTATTTTTTTCATCATCCTTCCAGTCTCTCCTTTGCCATGGGAGATGAAACCTCCAACCCAAAACTCATCAATCCCAATCATTCAAAGAACAAGATTTCGACCATGGAGATCGGGATAGACTCCAATATGCACGCCATATATCTTCACAATAACGACCATCCTAGCCTCATGCTCATTGCCACTAACTTGACAGGAAGCGAGAACTATAACTCATGGAAAAGATCTCTGGAAATAGCTATGTTGGCCAAGAACAAATTGGGTATCATATATAGAAGTTTCTCAGTTCCTGAGAAGGAAGATCCTATGTTTTCTCTCTGGGCCAGGGACAATGACATGGTCATTTCCTGGACTTTTGATGTGGTGACTGAAGAGATCCTCAAATATGACATCAATGCCAACTCTGTCTGGAAAGAATTGGGAGATAAATTTGCCAACATAGACGGCCACAGAGTTTTCCAATTAGTGAAATATTTGCATAGATTAGAACAAGGTACAGGGTCTGTTGAGTTTTACTACCACAAAATAAAGGGGGTATTAAGATGAAAGCTCTGCACTAGACCCCATCACAGCCAGCAAATGTCCCTGCACTTGTGGATCTACCAAGACTAAAGAATTAAGAGATCAAAGAAGACAACTAATGTAATTCTTGATGGGTCTGCATGATAGCTTCATGAATATAAGAAGACAAATTCTGAGGATGAAGCCCTTGCCAACAATTGGGGAGGCATACTATATGATAAGGCGAGAGGAAACACAAAGACAAGGTTATGTACTAGAATCTAGTTTTCTTGCAGCCAATGTTACTTAGACTTGACAAAATCAAGGCACCACTGAAAGATATAGCACATCATATACCAATAATGGTTATAACAAAAACCTACAATATGTCAATTCGGAAGCATTGCGATGCCCAAATTTCAGCGAGGAATTTTGCATTGCGATGTCCAAATTTTGAAAGACTTAAACGGTTCATTGTGATGCCCAAATTTGGGGCATGGACTTATTGCATTACGATACCCAAATTTGGGCAGTTGCGATGCCCAAATATGGGCAGGGGATTTTCGCATTACGATGCCCATATTTAGACAGACTTCAATTGTGCATTGTGATGTCCAAATTTGAACAAGGATTTTTGTATTGCGATGCCCAAATTTGGACAGACTTCAATTTTGCATTGCGATGCCCAAATTTGGGCAAAGGCTTTATCCCCCACACCTTTTCTTCATTAATGGTATCGTAGTCATTTCCCCCCTCCCTCAAAGTGTACTTTAGCGGTTTAAAACAAATATAAGGGACCTAGGCGGCTGAAAATTTCACAAAAGAGACCGGTCTGATTGTGACCCTTTTTTATTTTAAAGATTTTTATTTTGCTTTTTTATTTTCTTTTGATTTAATCCCACTATTTTTTTCAAGTCTCGCTATTATTTTTTTCTTTGATTATTAGAGCATGGTTAACAATACACAAAAATCAAACATAATTCATTAAAAATTAATAAAATAATTCTTTTGAAACTCATTTGATTCAAAACCAAAAAACCATTTCAATAGTATCACAAACTCTAATACATTCAAATATCTCACCATCTTTATCTTGAAAATCGGGTTGGTGTCCAAATGAATCAAACAAAGTCTCTATTTATAGATAAAAATGTGTACTCTTTTTTTATGAAAAAATAAAAAAATTGAAACATTTTTTGAATTGCTAAAATGTCAAAAAAGAGATAAAAATCAAAAAGTGGTTGTTTGATTTGCATTTTAAATTGATACAAATCAAATCAAATAAGATTTGGATTTAATTTTTAAAAAAATTATCTATTAACCGAGAAGATTTGATGATTGGAGTTTGATTCTTCGTTAAACGTGCTCTTCCCGAACTAACCTAAAAAGTAAAAACCCTCTTACCAAACACACCCCCATTAGCTTGACTTTTAGGCCTCGTCTGGTGCAGCGTTTTGAAAATACGGCTTTTTTAAACGCATCGTTTTTAAAACACAACATTTTCAAAAGTAATTTTTTTCTTGTAAACATGTTTGGAAAACTATTTCAAAACGCTATTTTGATAAACAAAATAGTTGTAAACGTTCAACATTTTTAAAACGCTGCATTGAAACACTTTTAAAGAGAAAACACTGCGTTTTTTACCAGTGTTTTTGTTAAAACGCTCCACCAAACAAGCACTTAATCTCACAATTTCCAACTCTTAACTACCTTCTCTTTCAAATTTTAAAATAAAAAAATTATTTTCATATTCTATCGGTTATACATTTTTTTTCAATATTTGAGATTAAGCACAACAATTAAGTGGGGTTGTTGGGTTAGATAATAGATCAAAACATATCGTAACTCATTAGAAAAGTCAATGGATCGAAATAAGTCGGGTTGAATCAGACCGATCTGTGCTAACCCAAATTTTTTCCCAAAAACTTCATACATTTATGGTGTAAAAAATATCGGGTTGAGAATGGGTAACAGATTCAACCTGTTTTAACTAAATCCGATCCAACCTGTTAATATTCTTGGGTAAAAACAAATTACATGTTTTAACTTAAAAATATTAATGAGTTGAGTTGAGTCAAATACTTTTCAAATCGAATCGGTTGAGTTAACGAGTTCTGAGTTAAAATTACCGGGCGAAGTAAGGGAAGATTAATGCAACTAGCATAAAATTAATCAAGAATAACCCTCATCGGCAAGGACATGAATTTCTTATCCAGCCTAATATTTGGTTTGTTGAATTGCCATTTGAGCTTAGATCACGAACTACTGAATTGATGCTCCACTAACAGAGAGACGTGAAAAAAAATAGAAAAAAGAAAAAAAGAGAAGATTTAAAGACCGGTAATTGGAAAATGCGTATTTTATTCACTTACAAGTTACAACGTTAAAAAGTTTCAAGAAACGCTTAGAGCAATTCTATTGTTGCTTTTTAATCATCTTTCAATTAAGAAGATAACCATTTACTTAAGAGAGAAATTTTTTTCTTCCTAAATAAGAAGATGGGGAGGAGAGAGAGAGAGGAACAGCCGCCCACTTTGTAGTGTGTGTGGGGAGAGGGTTTTGTATTTATTATGTGGGATGTTGTTAAATTTAATATTTTTTTGTGTGTAAGAAGATTATATAATGAAAAGATATATTCTTAAGTGTGTAAGAAGATAAAAATATGTAAGTAATAATGAGACCAGCTAAAAAAATATATAAAAAGATTTATACAATGGGGATACTCTTACAACCATAACAGTTAAGGCTTAATGGGAGCCTTGGATATCTGTTGATTTTGCACTTTTTTGTCACTTTCATGACGGTTTCAAAAATCACATTATTAATAAGTGAAAGATAGGGTTTGGAAACACGAAAATTGAAGATAAACAATCTTAAAATCGACTTGGATTCGGTGATTAAGATTAATGTTGAACATGAATGATTGGAGGTAAATATTGGATCTCGATCCTTCAGCATTAGGATGGGGTTGATTCTTATTTCTTACACAAAAATCATCTTAAAATATTACTCGGTAATTTCTTTAATCTTATTGCATTATTTTAAAGTGTGTTTTGTCGGGTACTAATGGAGTAGAGCCAAAAGTTACCGAAAGCATAGTGGGGGTTGCAGCAGTGAATTAGCCCTCCTTGTACAGCACCAATTATGGTCGGATGCATTCTGCAATATCCACGATCTGAAAAAGACAACTAAAGTGTTCGATTAAAGGGAAAACACTCAGAACTGTGTCTAACAATTAGGAGTCGTAGTCTCGTAGAGCGTCTACCTGGTCTTGGGTAATTAATACACGCAATGCAAATGTAGATTGAATTTTATGTGTTATATATCTCATCGTTAAAATCAAGGTTTTAAAAATTATTAGGTAAATGCTAGGCGATATATCTATATATCTATATATATCTATATATATATATAATGACAAGGGTAGATTTTTCCCTTCAAAATCACACTTTTGAATTAGTGACTTTTGAGTTATCATTCTACTCTTTCTCTCTCATATCTTCTCCCTATTTTCTCTCTTTCTCTTTTCTTCTCCCCGTTTCTCTCCTATTTTCTCTCTCATCATCACTATTCTCTATTTTAATTATGTTTAAATATTTTTTCTCCCTTTAAGCATAAAAAATAGTAACTAAAACAAAAATAATAGTTCCTGAGTCAAGAAAACAATAATATAAGAGGAGGTTAGTAAAATAAAAAAATAATTTATGGAACAAGTCACTATTAAAATAAAAGTTACAGAATCAACAAAACAAAAATAATTTAATGCGGAGATCAGTAAAATAAATAAAACAAAAATACATTAGTAAAATAAAAATATTTGATGGATCTATATATATATATATATATATATATATAACGGCAAGGGTAGATTTTTCCCTCCAAAATCATACTTTTGAATTATTGATTTTTGAGTTATCATTCTACTCTTTCTCTCTCATATCTTCTCCATATTTTCTCTCTTTCTCTCTCCCGTTTCCTCCCTATTTTCTCTCTCATTACCACCATCTTTTCTATTTTAATTATGTTTAAATATTTTTCTCTCTTTAAACATAGAAAATAGTAACTAAAACAAAAATAACAGTTCCGGAGTCAAGAAAAAAATAATATAAGAGGAGGTTAGTAAAATAAAAAACAATTTAGGGAACAAGTCACTGTTAAAATAAAAGTTACAGAATCAGCAAAACAAAAATACATTAGTAAAATAAAAATATTTGATGAAACACAAATAATAGTTACCGAGTCAATAAAATAAAAACAATTTAAAATGAGGTTACTAAAATAATAAAAATAATTTACGTGACAAAATTTTAAAACAAATTCTTAAAAATAGTTATGTAAAACAAACATACATTAGAAAAATAAAATTATTCGATGGAAAAAAAATAATAGTTACTGAGTCAATAAAAAAATAATTTAAACTGAGGTTAGTAAAATTATAAAAATAATTTACAGACCAAAAGTTTAAAACAAATTCTTAGAAATAGTTATGTAAAACAAAAATACGTTAGTAAAATAACAATACTTGATGGAACAAAAATAATAATTACAAAGTCAATAAAACAAAAAACAATTTAAACTAAGGTTAGTAAAATAATAAAAATAATTTACAGAACAAAAGTTTTTCGTAAAACTAATTTTTAAAAATAAAACAAAAATAATAGTTACAAAGTCAAAAAAGAAAAAAATATAATGGAAGTTTTAAAATTTGGAAGTTTTAAAATTTTCGTAAAATAAAAATATTATTTAATAAAAGTAATCACTCAAAATGAAAAACGTATTTGAGTTCATATTCTATTTGCAGAGCGGAAAAAATCCAAGTTTGTTCGAATACATTTATTATACAGAGTTTTTGAATAGTATTAAAGTGTTCGGGGTTGTCAGATAATGGATTAAAACTTAAAATTGGTCTTCCAGTAATGATATTGAGAAACTTTGACCATGCTGCAGGGTGTGTAATGGAATCAGATTAATCATCATAAATCTTGGGGATCACATTGTTGAAACAATTTTTTTGAAAGGAAGCAACGTTGGAGAAAAAGTTTTTATCTCAAGATTGTCATTAACTACATCGGATGTAGACCCTAATGGGTGGCCCAGTGGTAGAGTTGAAACTTTACAAAATGTGAGGTCTCAGGTTCAATCACTTCTCATGACCCCTTAAGGGAAAGTTCTACAAAAAAAAAAAAAAAAACTCCATCTGATGGAAGACTGACTTTCAAATTCCAGAGAAGACAATTTTCATTACTGGTATCATATGTAATGACAATTAACAAGGACCAAAGTCTATAATTGCACATACATCTATTCTTGAAAAAACCAATATTTAATCATTGACAGTTATATGACGTAATTTCTAGAGTAATAAATTATTTTGATTTAAAGATATTGATATGTAGTGAAGATGAAAACTTAACAAATAAAACAACAAATGTTGTGTATAGGAAATTTGTTTTAGAATTTATAATGATTAGTGATATACTGATGTGTATTTGTTAATAAATCGATTCCTTTTTTTATTTTTTAAGATTTTTTCTCCTCTTTATTTTATTTATGTACGATTTAGTTGAAAAAACATAATGACGTGCGTTTAACGCACGGGTTAAAAAAACTAGTTAGTGTCTAGTGTCTAGAGGACTAGTTAGGGCATAATCGGGGCCTAGGCGGGATCTAGAATTAATGCATAATTATCATTTTTTTGATAATTTACATCAAAGATCAAATACATTTACTACAAATTTAATTTTTTTTTATGTTTGTTATTTTATCAAACACTTATATATATTTGTAAAATGAACAAAAATATACAAATCTACCATTAATCACAATTCTCAACAACCCCAAAGCAATAAATCAGCCAAGTTTAGAACTAATATATATATATATATATATATATATATATTACTCTACCTACCTATTGCCCCTACAACCTACAGTCTAACATATCCTCCATAATCCCTTCTCATTCTAAATTCTGAGTCTCGAGACAGTTCCCTTTTTCTTCATCTTTTTTTCTTCTTCTTTCTTCTATCTATCTGGCAGACCGACACCCTTTTTTTCTTCCTTTTTTTCTTCTCTCTCTCCGGCAGACCGACTCTTCTAATTTTTTATCCTCCAATCTCTTTCCTCCTAAATCTAACCCTTTAATCTATCCTCTCTCTCATCCCACCAAATATCCACAAAATCAAATCTCTTTTCTTTCTACCTAGCTCCCTCTCTGCCTCACCATTACCTCTCCCCCTTCCTTCTCCAGTTCGCCTCCCTTCCTTCTCCGGTCACCGCATGCCACAAAATCAAAGCTAGAAAAATAAATTAAGGTCAACGAGGTTTGGCGTAGCGCCGACTTGGTCGATTAGGCGGCGACTAAGAAAGTCGCGGCGATAGAGAGGGGGCTAGCGCTTAGGCAAGGCCTAGGCGGAGCTAGGCGGGGAGTTTTAAAACACTAATTAAAATAATATTTGATAAAAAAAATAAAAAAGAAAAAAAAAAGAAAACAACTACTAAAAAGAGTTTAAAAAAATAATATTGATGACTAGTATGTATCCATATTCACAAGTATAATGTGAAAAATTAATATTATTATTCACAATGTGAATAAATTTAGTTGTCACATCATATCCACACTCATCTTTTACATTTGTATTTGAAAGATTTTTTCTTTCAAAAAATATGTAAATTATAAGTGACATCTAATTTCTTCCACATCCACATTAGCATGAGAGATACTCTGGATAACATGTCTAACAATTGATTGCTTCAGTGCCCTCTATTTTCATGAAAGAACCAAAGTGACACTTCTATAGATAAAAGTAACACTTTTTATGAAGAAAAAAAAGTGATACATTTTAATGAATAAAAAGACACTTTTAATTTTTAAAAATGATACTTTTCATTATAAACGTGAGTGGTGATGTAGTAATTTCCAAAATCTGAGGGACGGCGTTGTATTTTGTGAATTTTGACTTATTTAACATGTATATGTTCGTCTTATTAATTAAGATTCGTAAGACCATCTTGCACAAATTTGTACGGAGTATAAGAGTATTACACATCTTCTTAGTTGGATCACATTATCACCTACACATTTTTCTTTTCTTATCTATTTAAGAATATATCTTATAATTTCTGATCTTCCTACACATAAAAAAAATTAAATTTAACCCCCCCAACTGGTCACACACAAATACAAAAGAAGATTCTTTTTTTTCTTCTTCTCCAAGAAGAAAAAATCTTCTCTCTCTTATATGGCAATTCTAAGAAGATATCCCCTCAATGTGTATTTTCTCTAAGGTAAGACGGGATATAAGATCAACTCAACCAAATCGAATTAATTCTAATTTATTTTGTTTTGATTTTAATCGTTTGGTTTTGGTGCCGAAAAGTTAGAAATCAAGAAATCGGTCACTTCAATTTGAATTGAAGTTGTTAATGTTATATTTTTGTTCTTTTGCTTCTAAAAACCTTTACTTTTTTAATGTTTGATGTTAATTAACCATTTCATCTACCTTACTTTTGGGGTAAAATTATAACCGGTCCCTTTTCTAAAGTTTTTAATCACAAAAGCTTATCGTTCTTTTTTTCAACTGCAAAAGATTATTTTTCGAAATATTGTTCCGAAAATATCACAGTCTCCTTCAATAACTCCGACAACATACTTTGGATTCGAAAATCACCATAATTGCGCAAGGAAACAAGGATCGATATGCTTGATCAGGTCGCAAGGGTCGAGGTGGCAGCGCCCCCGAAGGTAAACAATTTCTTTGATTCATTACGTACAAAATTGAAATAGATCTGTGCTGAGTTGAATGATTTTTCAATAGGACGAAGGTGGAGGAGGAGGTGAAGAAGAAGGTTTACAACGGAGGAGAAGAAAGAAAAAGGTGGAATACATGGTCTGGTTTATTATCATTTTTGTATCGCGGTGCGAAAATGAATTAATAATATTTTATGTATCGTGGTTCAAAAATTAATTTATCGCGATACATAAAAGTTTATACCGTGGTGCAACTTGGATTATGTTTATGTATCGCAGTTCAAAAATTAATCCATCGCGATACATAAAAGTTGGTATTGCGTTGCAATTAGAATAAACAATTAAACTATTGAACAACGGTGCAAAAATTAATGCAATGAAATTGATGAATTGCGATGTAATAGGATTATACAATTATAACTATTGAACCGTGGTGCAAAAATTAATGCAATAAAATTGATGAATTGCGGTTCAATAGTCAATGCACCGCGATTCATTTATGTAGCGCGTCTCATGCTCATTAAGAGTATTGATATCTTTTCGCGTCCAAAAGTGTCTTTTTCCGATTGAAAAAAAAACATGGTATTGGAACGATTAGAACTTTGAAAAGTTAACCGATCAGCAATTTTTCCTTACTTTTGGTATTATTTTTAATGTTGGATTTGTCAATACTAAAAGCATTTATTTAGTAAAATTGTTATTCCTTCCGTTTTCAAATTATCGTTATTCTTTCCTTTTTCGTCTGTTATAAAATAATTGTCATTTTAAAAAACTTTCTCTTTTATGAAAACACTTTTACCACTTTATCCTTTTTTTTACATATTTTAATTATGAACACGTGTTCAAAGGTATTAAAGGAAACCACACATTTTACAAATATTTATAATGCAGTCAATTATTATTTTTAAATGATGTGTCAGATCAAAGATGACAATAATTCAAAAACAGAGTGAGTATTTGAATTGCAAAATCGAACCGCACCAAGTTGTCTAGTTTGGTTTGTTTCGATTCCAAGTATCATACAATTTGGCACGGCTTAAAAAATGAGACTAACGAGAGACGATTCGGTTAGCGATTTTGATCTAAATCGAACTAAACTAAATCATGTACACCTCTACCAACAATGGCTTCGTTAGCACCTCTGTAAACAAGTTATGATTCTCACATTCTCTCTCTTTCTCTATATCTCGTAACTAAGTAAGGCTTCGTTTGTTTTACGGAAAATCATTTCCAGAAAATGATTTCTGGAAAATGATTTCCGGGAAATCAAAAGATTTCATTTTCAGATATTTGGTAAATCTTTTAAAAATATGTCAGAAAACATTTACGGGTGTTTGGAAAACATACGAAAAATGTTACGGAAAACAATATATGAATAAATACAAAAATAAAAATAGAAAATAAACAATGCTTAGGATGTCCCTAGAAAATCAATAAGGACAATCTCTTTTTTAATAAGGTCCATCTTTTTTTTAATCTCACAATTACAAATAATTTTTTTGATAATCGATATGAAAAAAAAACGTTTTAAAATAGAAAATAGACATTGTTTAGGATGTCCCTAGAAAATATTACGGAAAACTATATATGAATAAATACAAATAAAATATATTCTAATATTAATGCACATATTGAATATAAAATAGTGTTGAACTTTAAGTAATTTTTCTTTAGTAACTCTCAGTATCATTAGTGGTGTCAAATCAATATCTACATTTCTTCAATCTCACAATTACAAATAATTTTTTTGATAATTGATATGAAAAAAAAAACCGTTATCAAATAGAAGATCGACAATGGTTAGGATGTCCCTAAATAATATAGGTGACACTAATTTTAGAACGTAGTAAGCATTTATTAAAATTAAAATTTATAAATAGTATGCACAAATTTTATTTATATTTCTAAACAATTTATTTGTTGAGTGAAATATTGTGTGTGTAAGTAAATATGTGCAATTGTGAAAGGGGACGGAGGGTGCCCGAACATTTGGAAAATGACTTACGGAAAATGAATCTGTAAGTCATTTTCCGGAAAAGAAGCCATCATTTTCTGTTGACTCGAAATTTTTTTTACGTTGACTACATTTTCCCAAGGTTACCAAACACCGAAAAATAAAGAAAACGTTTTCCGAAAGTCATTTTCCGTGAAACAAACGGAGCCGAAAATGATTTATTTAGATCAATTTGTGCACACCTCACTTCAATTCGTTTCTAGGCTCATGTTCAACTTAATTCATTTGCTAACTATTTCCTACATATAAAAATCAAAGTTAAGCAAATAGCCAAGAAACAAATCCAACTCGATAACCTCTAGTCCTCTATAATCTTCCCATACTTATAATGTTTTTATCTTGTTTTTTGAGTAGGTCCCTGTAAAACCGTCTTACGGATCTTAATTCATAAGACGAAGCATCACTCTCTCACAGCTCAACTAACAACAAAATACTATTCTCCATGTATTAGTGGCTTTGGTTTTAGAATTTTTATTTCTCTTTCTTTGGTCATAGTAGCTTCTCTCTAAATTACTTGAGGGTAGCTTATGAGTCATGATCAAAGTGATTTATAGACCTGCTCATATTCTAATCAATAGATAAACAAATAAAAATTATAATATTTTTTTAAATCACATAGAACTAGGTCAAGCTTGAACAAGGTAAAAACAATTCTAACTTGTTTGATAGTCTAAAAAAAGAGTGGCATCAATACTCGATATAAAGTTTTGCATTCACTTGTCCATACTTTCTATTTTCATTTAATTATGTATTTAGTACATCTGTTAAATTACTTTAAATAGTTAACACATTATTGGCGAGGGCTATTAGCATCCCATGAAATGCTCTATACCCCCCATTTCTCCATACACCTCACTCCTTAACACAAAATCAACTAATTTAACTCACACACCCACATGTTCCTATTTTACCCTTTTTCCCCACCTCTCTTTCCCTCCGTCGTTCGGTCATACTGTCTCTTCCCCCTCTCTCCATCTGTTCGTCACGCCCCAGGTCCCCCCTTTATCTCTCCCTATATTTCTTCCCCCTCTATCCCCCTCAGTTCGTCGCTCACCCTCTCTCTACCCCTTTATTTCTTCCCCCTTTTCAACCAACAAACCTAGATTTCTAGGTAGGAAAGCAATCAAAGATGCTGCAAAATTGGGGCAAGATTCGTCACTTTTTTCTTCTCTCTCACTCTGTTTCATCTCCAACTCCTCCTCTCCCCCCGTTTCATCTCCAACTCCTCATCTCCCTATGTTTCATCTTTAACTCAGTTTTCAATTTGGAAGTGTTTAATCATTGCCAGAGAAACGAATGTGGGGGGGGGGTGTTTGGCTGAGACTGGCTGCACTTCCGAAACAATGTTTGACTGACGCCGAACATTGCTTGGGAAGTGCGGCCAACCTTAGCCAAACACCCCCCCCCCAATTTTGTCCATCTAGCAATAACCGCACACTCCCAATGTCTATTTAGTCCAAGGCTATTTAGTCTTTTCTCACGACGACATTTTTGCAAATATTTTGAATGGGGTGTGGGGAGCATTTCATGGGTGTCAATAGCCCCACCTACTGAAGCCCGAACCACTAAATCGATTAATTGAATCGAACGGTTTGGTTTGGTTTTTAATTCGAACAGCTTGGTTTTGGTTTGAAAAAAAAACTGACTGGTTAGGTTTCGTATTTCGCATAGTTCGGTTTAGTTTGAGAAAATGTAGTGTTGGAATATGCTTCTTGATAAATAACTTATCACCTTGCATATTATGAATATTTTGATTTGCTTGTCTCCATTACCATGTGTCATAACAAGTGGCTAAAAGGTCTGCGTACCGGTTAGTGTGGCAGCTTGTTTGACAACACATAGGTCTTAGGTTAGATCATCCTAATCTAGTCCTACCTTTTTAATGATGATTGACAGACCAACACTTCATATGCACTAGCAACAGCAGACTTGCTGTAGCATCAAGGTTTTCGCAAGACTCATCACCAGCAGACTTGTCATATGCACTAAAGGACACTTTGAAGACTCATCACCAGCAGACGTGCTGTAATGTCAAAGTTTCTCAAAAGACTCGTCACCAGCAGACTTATCATGTGCATCACGAAAATATCTTGAAGACTTGTTACCAGCAGACTTACTGTGGTTTGAATGTTCACACCGCAACCAGCTACCAGCAGTCTTCTCTTACTCTTACTGAAGACTTACTCTCGGATTGAACATCTTACCAGCAGACTTGGTTCTACACGTGCTACAGAGAGACAAGACTACAGAAGATCAAGACAAGACAAAAAGGTTCAAACTTCCAGCTATTCAAATCCTTATGAAGCCTGATATCTCAGACACTGCAAAACTCTCTCTCACTTACGTGGTCTGGAAAATTCAAAAGAATCTACTTTATTAGACAGACCACATGATAGTGCATCAGACGTCAGACTCACTTTTCAGAGACTTATCAATGCAGTCTGACGGGCAACCAGTTCAGGATCTGCAAGACAAAGCCTTTATCCAACAGTCAAAGATCCAGTGAACAACATCTCTATCCGACAGTCTTCAACAATGACATTATCTCTAAAGGATAGTAAATCCATCTTCATCTCTCAACGATCAAATTGACCCCGGTCTATATAAGAAATCTTCCCTCTTCTTCAATAAAAGATACACAAGACGCACATCGAATCAACAAAGTGATTCGAAAGCACCTGCAACAAGAATGTCAAAGAAGCTGTGAGATTTACAAGAGATCGTCGTCACCAACGTATCTCAGATCTTCATAGAAGGTTGCAGTGAGCTTACCCAGACCCTAGCAAGACACTCTCTGTGGATTGCTAGGAAGAAAAAAATTTGAAGAAGAAGAGAAAGATCAGAAACTTCAATAGACAGAGATCGGTGTCTTGGTCAATAATCCAGTTCTTGATTTGAGTTCTTCACCCTTCTTCGAAGAACTCAGCCTTTAGCTGAAGCTTCATGACTTTATTCCTAAAGCTAGAGGTCAAGCTCTTGGATCGATTTGAATATAAATTTCAGATGGTGCCCAAGGAAAATGAAGAGCTGTTTGTTTATATTGCATTCATATCTTCAGATTTGTATTTTATTACAAATGCCGTTGATTGTGCAATAATCAATCATCATAAAAGGTTGAGTGCTCTGCACTCATTCGAGTACAAAGCACTTGAATCCGTCTCATATCCGTCTCTCGTATCTGTCTCTCGTTCTCGTCTCCTATTGCCCTCTTTACTTAAGGATTTGTCTATGAATAATTAAGTAAAGATTAAGGTTTGAAAGGACGAGGACAGAAACTTTACATAGAGAGTCTAGAATGATGTACTCTGCAATTTATCTTTGAATAAATTCAGATGTTCTTTCAAACGATCTATCTTTATGTCCTTACTTCTCTACTAGCTTTTATAAACTAATTTATCATTTGAAAAGCTATTCTCTAATAATTTCCTAAGACTGCATTTGTAAGAAAGATTAAGTGTGTTGTTGTTCTGATCATATATTCATGTACAACCACTTCAGACTTCTCTGAATCTAAGCTTTACTATTTCCGCTGCTTAAACTATCTCAAAATAGGCTTTACTATTTCTGCTGCTTAAACTATCTCAAAACAGGCTTTTGATTTACAGGCAGTTCACCAGCAGAGTTCAAAACTCTCCTAAAAGCAAGTCTGTTGTCCAGTACTACCAGCAGACATGCTCAATAAGTTAATTGCCTATGTCTTTAAAACCTATGCTTTAAATGTAAATAGAAGAAAAGTTTTAAACAAGCATTATAGGCTATTCACCCCCTCTAGTCTATTTGAACATCACTGTGGACCAACATGTAGAATCGATAGGGGTGATTTAATTTTCAGTTTTAACCAAAACCGAATCAAATCGAACCATCAACACCCTGCCACCTATATTATTTTCGTTCTGAATTGTATATGTACTAGGTAATTCCCTCTTAGTAAAAACCCGAGTCGTAAAATGTGTCCTTAAACTTCCACTAATCTATTAACTATGACTAAAACAGAAGTCGTTGCTGCCACGTGACGGTTTTCTGTAAAATGCTAAAAGTTCTAAAGAGATTTTGTGTTGCCACATGTCACCTACAAAATGGTTAAAAAAACTTTTTATTTAGATGTATTTTACTTGATTAGGATTCCTCAATTGTCATGGTAAAAGTTATTTTTTTTCTTTATTTTTTATGTCAAAATCGATTACTACATGATAAATTTTATCACACTTTATTTAAATGTATTTCATTAGAATCCTCAATTCTCAGGGTAAAAGTTTTTTTTAACCATTTTTTTGACATTATTTTATTTTTCTCTCCGTTAGTACCTATCCTTTTCATTTTCCCACAATGACTAGAATTACATAAGATTGAATTCTTCTATTCTATTTTATAATTTCATCAATAAATATGTATACACTATGCAAATCAAATAAGATAAAATCTATTTCTGTGATTTTTATTTATTTTATTAATAATTAAATTTTAACAAACAAATATTTTTCCAATTCAAATTTATTTATCCATTCTATACAATCTCTTTCAAATTCAAATTATATTTATCTCCTTTAAACGTCCTATATTCTTATATCTACAAATAATATTAGAGTGATTGAAATGTCTACTCCACCATTAATTGCAAGAGAGTTTAATTGATGTAATCACTTCCTCTTAAATTTAAACTTACCTCTTTCAAATTTCTTAGTTTTCAAATTGTTTAGTTGTGTTTTTTTCTTCTTAGGTTTTACAATAGAATACATATGCATGCCAAAAGTGAATGAGAGAATTAAGGTACGTTTATGTTAAGTTGTGTGTGAGTGTTTTTTTACAGTATAATTAATTAACTTACCAATTATTACATGCTTTAGAATTCTTTAATGCTTATATATGGCTAATGGATGTGTGTGTGTTTATTTTTTTAACTGATCATTGCTTAAGTTTTCTTTCAACAAAACATGCATCAGAGTAAGGATAGATTGAGAGATGTGCCAACTATGGACAATTGTACATGCATATATCACATAAGATTTTATTTATTTATTGGGTATATTTACTTTGCATAATTTTTTATTATAATGAAATCTTCCACAAGATCTTATAAAGAGAAAAATATAAAATGTTTCTAACGTTCCATTTTTTTCTTATATTGATTTTTTTATCGATGTTGTTAAGCTTAATCATATTTTGATTTTGTATGTATTAAACTCATCTATGTGTATGCATATAAAAGAATATAATATTCAAGAATTCCATAGTTTAACTAGGTTAATTGACATTTACAATATTATATCTCTTTGTCCACGTTTAGTAAGTTTTATAACTAGAAACAAAACAAATACTAATGTAATATTATGTTCCATGTAAAGTTCATTTGGTCAGGTCTTTTGATTCTTTTGTATCTTAAACTTTAGATAGATAAATTTGTTTTCAATTAATAATTTTTAAACATTGGTCACAAATTTGAATAATAACATAATATCATAATTAAGAAAGCTAATTATTTTTAGGAATTATAAAAAAATATTCAATTTCCGACTCTTTCAATTTTTATTTATTTTAAATTTAAGATAGAAAGTTTTTAGTTGTTAACTATTTTTAAATTACTAACTATTCTGATAAATTTTTTAAAAAACTATTAATTTCATTATTTTATTTTATTTTGAAGTAAATTGAGTTACATTTGAAATTTATATCATTGACACTTAATACATCACCTATGAAATACTTAACTTTTCATCTCAACATTGGTTGAGATATAATGAAAATGATGGAGATGAAAAGTGGTACATCATACATTGCCCTTTGTAGACCAAATTGCCCTTTGCCATTTTATGAGTAAATGAAAAAATAAATAAATTTTTTTCTTTGTTTGGGACTGCTCCCAAACCAGACCCAATACCTATTTGTTTTTTGTTTAGGACTGCTCCCAAACCAGTCCTAAAGCCTAATTTTTTTTGTTTAGGGCTGCTCCCAAATAGAGATGGTAATAGGGCCGGAAACCGCAGGTCTGAACCTATTAAATCAGTTTTTTAGGGTTAGGTTTGCAATTTTAGTAGACCGTTTAAATCGCAACCGATTAGGAACAGAAACCGATAGGGTTGGACCGATTAACAGCTTTACTGGTCACGCTAAAATTTAAGTTGTCATTCCAACATTCCATCTGTTTTTTCATACTAACATTTATGTTAGTCTTACATTCGGTGGTATAATTTAAATTTTATCTTTTTAAAAAAAATGTAAAATTGCTTTATAGTTTTTCTTTTTGATCATCTCTATTTTATTTTTTCGATCATTACACAATGAAAATCTAAAATTTAAATACTAACCAAAAACAACTATGCAAGTCAAACTCTAATGAATCAAGTTATTCAAAATTGGATTATGTTTGGTCTAATAAAAGTTTAATTTATGATATTTATGATTCTCGACTTATTTTATCATTTCATGTTTGATTAGAACTTTTTAGTTTTTAACTAGTAAAACTTGAAGTCTTGAAGTTTGTTTGTGTTTTGAACTCTATCACTTATGTTTAATGTTGTTGACTCTTTGTATAACTCATTTGAGTCATTTTGTTTTGGATTGTGTGTTGTTGAATGTTGGTTGTTGGCTCGTTGCCTGATAATTACTTGATTTCGAATTTTATATTTATATATTTAAGTTTTTAATTATGTTTAGGTGTAACCCGTTAGTGACCCGTTTAAAACCGAAACCTAGAGGAGTAGGTTTAGGTTTGCAATTTCAATGGACCGTTTAAAGAGGACCGTTTAAACCGTAACCGATTAGAGATCGAAACCGACAGGATTAGACCGATTAACATCTCTACTTCCAAACCAGTCCCAAAGCCTAATTTTTTTTTTTGTTTAGGACTACTCCCAAACCAGTCTCAATGCCAATTTTTTTGTTTTGTTTTGTTTAGGACTGCTCCCGAACCAGTCTCAATGCCTATTTTTTTTTTGTTAAGAGTAATATAATATTTTTACAACAAAAAAATGTTGTATTAAGTATTTAACAGATGATGTATTAAGCATCATCCAATTTATATTATCCGTCTATTTTTGCAATAATTTAATAAGATTATAAAATCGTTTAATTAAATTGTATTAAATATTCCATATATTAATTTCAGTATTTTAGTTCAAAAGATTGTGATTATAAAATTATGTTATTTTAAGCAACTTTTAAGATAGAAAAAATCTGGGTATAATCTAGTAACCTTTTATAATCAAGTAAATATTGCTGCTGATCCGATATTTCCATCCTATGAGGCTATGACATTTGACAGTGTCCAAATCAGTACCCGTTAGCAAAATTGTACTACGACTGCACTTAAAAACAAGTACCAGGGTTTTTGCTACCTACCCCCACCCCCACCCTCAGGCCTCCTCCAAAATGAAATAAAATCTAGGGCTTTATAAACAAAAAAAAAAAAAAATCGTTCATTTTCTCATCCAGAAATGAAAATGAATCCAACCTCGAACATCACTACAAAATTCCAGAACAATGCACCTTGATTTTCGATTCCACCATTGATATATTTATACCCCTTTTGAAAACCTCTTTCAAACCACAAACACATATCGGTAGTCTCTGTAATAAATTAAAAATGGCGAAAAACAGACCAGCAGGGAAGCGAGACTTGGAGTTTTACACCATTAGAGGCACCGATAAGATTGTTCGAGGTAACTTATATAAGCATGCAATCAAAACCCTTTTTTTTCTGGAATCTACATTTGTGTCTGCTGTTATGTTTGTTGTGTACATACGAGGTTAAATGTTGTTCTTGTAGCTGGATTTTTTTTCTGGGGGTTTGTCTGTGTGTTATGTGGTGCTGGTGGTGGTTTGGGGGTAGGGTGGTATGTTTGTTTGTAGGAGTATTTGTATTGAAGTGTTGTTTCTTGATCGGGTTGTCATATAAAACTTCTTGCAGCTGGAGATTTTTGGGTTGTGTGTGTGTGTGTGGTGTGGGTGCCTGGGTGGTATGTTTATATGTGTGTGGGAAGTGTGTTTGCATATCTCAAGTAAAAATGTTGTTCTTGTAGCTGGAGATTTTGGGGTTTTTCTGTGCGTGTGCGCACTTTTTTGAGGTTGGGTGTTGGGAGGTATGTTTGTATATTTCTGATTAGGTTATCGGGTTGTTATTGAAGCTAGATTTTTTTTTGGTTTCGTGTGTGTGAGTGACTGTGTGGGGGGTGTGTTTGTGTTTATTTTCTAAATGCAAACAAATCCTGTTTCTTTTCTGGAATATACATTGTGTGTATTTATGTTTGTATGTATAGATTAAAATGTTCTTTCTTGGCTGGACATCAGTTTCGTATTGTTCTTGACACTGTAGATCGTGTGTGTGTGTTTTATGTGTTTTGAGTGTCTTTATTTCCGAAAGGTATATGCTCATTTAATATTAAATGTGTTTGATAGAAGACTGGGTACAAACCTCAGGTAGCTTATTACTAATTTTTACACAAGTTTTTTTGGTACATGTATGCATACTTATGCGTGTGCTTGTATCCTATCAGTATATGGACCTTTTTGAGATTAAATGTCATCATTGTTTGATGCTGAAATTCAAGTTGGGTGCACTATGAGTTTGATGGAACCATGGATTCTATGGGACCAGATATATACATACATGTGTTTTGTGTGTGTGTGTGTGTTTGTGTATATGCTCAGTTTGAGCTGTTAAATGTTTTTTCAATGGACTGTTTCTTTTATATAAGCTGCGTGTTTGTTTTTGATGGGACTATAGATGACTGGTGGTTGATACATGCCTCGTATATGTAGTCATAAGCATCTTTTTGCTCATCCTTGCTGTGAATATTTACTCTGAGTTGTTTGGTGCTTTTCTTGGAGTGCAGTTGGACTGCCTTATAAACCGGGCTGGCTTGAGCTTGGCATGTTTATAGCCCGAGTCTGCCTCATTCGTGTTGGGTTCGACTCGAGCTCAAACATGATTTTTGGCTCAAGGCATAAATGAGCCTGTCCGGTTGGCTCCTATAAGCTCGGTAATCACAATAATGCACAATTTTAATAGTGGACTCAACGATTAAAGCTTGAGCTTGGCTCGTTATAGCTTGTTCATTAAGTAATTGGGTTAAGCTTGAAAATACATTCCTTGGCTCGAGTAAAGCTTGAGTTCGACTAAAAATAAAAGAGCGGAGCTCGAGCACTCAAAGCTCAGCTCAACTTTTTAACAGTTCTAATTGGCAGGTGTGGCCTAGTTGGTTGGCAAGTCTACTGGATAAGCTAATTATGAATGGAAATGAGTTTTCTTTCAGTCTCACCAAATGTGCCCCTCCTTGATTCCCTTCATGGTGAACTAGAAAGTTTCTTGAGATGCATAGGAGAAAGAACTGAGAGAGATTCAGTTTTTGATTGCTTTTCTCTGGTTTTGAAGCTGGTGACTGTGTATTGATGAGATCATCAGAAAATGAGAAGGCCCCGTACGTGGCACATGTGGAGAAAATTGAAGCTGATAACAAGGGGCAAGTGAAGGTTCGAGTGAGGTGGTACTATCGGCCAGAGGAGTCGGTTGGAGGGAGAAAACAGTTCCATGGTGTGAAAGAGTTGTTCTTGTCGGACCACTATGATGTTCAGAGTGCTCACACTATTGAGGGCAAGTGTATTGTTCACTCTTTCAAGAATTACACCAAGCTTGAGGATGTCGGACCCGAGGATTACTATTGTCGATTCGAGTACAAGGCTTCCACCGGAGGGTTCACGCCTGACCGTGTTGCAGTGTGAGTATCGAGTAACTCAGCTTTGTTATTAAAGATAGTTAAATCTTTTTTTTAATAGGAAAGTGTGACCCCTTTGTTGGTTTGGAGATTAGAACCAAGGACCTAAAAGTGCCCTTGCCATCTCTCCCACCCCTTGGGGTCTTAAAGAGTCTCATTTGTAAGTTAATGGATGTGTTTGTGGTTTTTGTTTTGAAGGTATTGCAAATGTGAGATGCCATATAACCCTGATGATTTGATGGTACAGTGTGAAGGGTGCAAAGACTGGTAGGCCTTCTTTTCCTCTCTCTTTATTTGCAGCTTTCAACTACTCCCTTTTAATTTTTGATACTTGTTCTGTTTTTGATGCATAACCAGAAGCTGAAGCCTTTCAGCACACTTTTAGTGCTTGTTAGTCTCTTTATTTAAAAACTAGAGGAAAAGATCAATTTACTTGTACCATCTGTTCACCTCAAAGGCTTTTTTGGGCCCTTCAATTTTAAGAATCTGCCTATAAATTTGGTAAATAGTCATAGTAATTTATTTATTTTCATATCCAAGAAATTCTAAAAATCATTCTTGTATCCAATAAGTCGGAGAGTTAGACTTTTAATACCAAGAAGTTCAAAAATTAACGTTTCGACCCCAAGGGGTGGGAGATATGGTAAGGCACTCAAGCAAAAGGACCTTGAGGTCCTTGGTTCCATTCCCCGTACCAACAAAGGGTCACAGTCACACTTACCTATAAAAAAAATATTTGGTCTAAAACTCATTTTTCTTTTCAATTGATGGTAATGATTATAAGATTGCATGAAATAATAATAATAGTAATAATAATTATTATTGTCATTATCTTCATCATTATAATTATTATTAGTAAATACCATAAGTGTCTTTATAAATTCATTCCTAAATGATCTCAAGACAATCATTCTACTCGTAAAACATAAAGATAATCTTTTAATACTAAAAAACTCAAAAAGTCAACATTTCTACACCTTTATGAAAATTTTGGTAGTAATATAGGTAATATTAGTAGTAATGATAATAAAAATATTAATAATAATAACAACAACAATATTAATATTTGCAAAATGATTGATTCTATTGTTATTATTCCTACTGTGATTATTATTATTATTATTATTATTATTATTATTATTATTATTACTATTATTGTTGTTGTTATTTTTTATATTATTGTATATTATTATTACCTTATACGAAATACTGTAATCACTAACATCATTAAAAAGAAAAATAAGTTTTCATTCAAATAAAAACTCCCATCCTAACAACGTTATTAAAAATGTTCAGTTTTTGGACTTTTGGTTGTAAAAGTTTTTTGGGACTTTCTGGATTTGAATTTTTTCTAGGGGACTTTTTGGTAATTTTCCCTATAAATTTAATGACTTTCCACATTTAGCCTTGCTACGTCACCCTAGTGTCAGCAAATATATTTGAATTCTTTCAAACCAAGGGTACTTATGGAAATTATTTTTAGTCCTTAACAATGTTTGGCATTCAAACGTGAACTCTTTGAGTTATATTCTCTCAAAGCAAGATGGGCTATCTATAAATTGCTTCTTATGGGCTATCTGTACAGTGTGGAATGATGGATTTACTTTTTCATACCCTGAATTCTTTATGATGCTTCAGACGATGCCTTCAGCTGCACCTCTGTTCCACAAGTTCATGTGTTTATTTATAATGTGTCATTTTACCATGATTGTAGGTATCATCCTGCTTGTGTGAAGATGACTATTGAACAGGCAAAGCTATTAGATATCTTTATGTGTTCTGATTGTGATCCTGGAGATGATATTAAACCTCAGAGTACATTTTCTAATTGCAAGGTGAGATAAATTTCTAACCAGTTTAGCTTTGTGAATTTGTAAAAATTGCGGTATTTATTTATTTTGCCTACTCGAGTCCAATATTTCACAGTTTGATCTTGCTTGAGATATAATAAATGTTTGTTTGTGGGTGTAAGTATGTAACTGTGAAAGGTCAACCCATATGAAAGAGAATATTAGTGCAGAACATTTCATTTTGTGCAAAATTTGGTCATATTTATTTTTATCCTGTGGAAAAACTAGAGGTTGGAACCCCAATTAAAACCAATTTTTCTGGTTGGATAGTTGATATTTGGTGTTGTAGCTGTTATTCACAATGTAAAATGGTGAACTTAATGGTTCTGACTTTTGTTTGATTGAAGGTATACCGGATATCAAGTTTCAATAAAGGTGATTCGTTTATGAGTTGTTGTGTGTAGTTATGGTTTTACTTAGGTGTTTCAGTGTTTGCGGTGATTCCTTTGTGTGTATGTTTGTGGGTGTATGTGTGCACGACATTCACTAGTGTCCGTATGACCAAGAGAAGAAACTAATAACTTGGGAATGACTGTCGGTTTGGCTTACAGCGAAAGTTGTGGCAATTAGAGATATCGGTTGTTTGGAAAATGCAATCAAATGTGGTTCTTATTTAGCTAAGAATTGCATGCATCAAAAGAGAGAACAAATTTGTTTGAGGAGTTGTCTTCTATTTGGTACTTTGTAAGTAATAGCTGTTTATGCTAGCCCAAAAGAAAAGATTACGCCTTTTGAAAATTTTGAAGGTTTCTTACATGTGATTAGACAAGCACGTTTAAGAAGTTTTATGGCAGTTGTGGTGATAGTAGTGAGGGTGATCTTGTAGGCATATTTAATTTGAAATATTCAGTCATAATATTCAATGACGACGTTTTCTATTTTCGTAATAGTTGGAGCATTGACAGGATGTGATGGTTCTAGGATGTTCTCTCAGTATATTGCTAAGCATTAGAAAGTTCATCATATTTATCAAAAAAAAATATTGCTAAGCAATAGAAGTACTCTTCATCAAGGGTTTTGCTTTATTTTGTAAATTTCTGGATAGCAATTAAGAATTGAACCCAGCCATTTTTAGTGCTTAACCAATGGCAAGGCAAAAGGCATGATTGCAATTATACCCTTTCCCCCACCCTTTTTATCTTCTTCCATTTTGCATGCACATAACTTGACTTTACTCAGTAGTAATTTGATTCGTTTACAGATGGACCACAAGCGTCAGAAGAGGTGACGCCGGCTCGAGGATGGTTCATGGTGTTGTTGTTCATGGTGGTGTTGTGGGCAATGTACAGTGCGGAAAGCCAAAATTGGTGGCGCTGCTCAAAACATTAGGCTTCTTAGTTTTAGTTGTATCGACTGGGTTCTAGTTTGGAAGTGTAACTATTTGATGCGGCTGTGACTGGCTTTGTAGTTGGACTCTTCCTGTGCAGAAAGATGGTTCAGTATGAGGTTTAGAAGAGGCAAAAATGTTGATTTGTAGCATTTCCAATTTTACCTTTTAAATCCCTTCAATCAAATCATTTTTTTTTACCTTTCAAGTGGGAGCAGCGCAAGGATGACAGTGTAAACATGCTGACGAGCATTGACATAGTCAAGCTGTCAAAGGACTAACAGTTTTCTGCAAGTTTGTTGATTTCATCAAGATCATGACAAGATCTTGATGTTGTGTTAAACAACTTGCTTCTTCTTTATTAGTACTCTTTGCAGATGCCAAGGTTAGGCTCCTCTCTTGAAGAAACGAGTTCTTTTGGATTAGTGTCTGGCAAAGATCGAGTGTTGAAGCTCATTCCAAAGCTTCTTGGTCAGTTCAATACTGATTCCAGACCATAGTTATGTTCGACAGTTGAGAAGTTGAGAGTTGTTGAAGTGGCTTGGGCATTCTCATCCCATTGGTGGTTGCAGGGTCAAACCTTCTATTGTTAGTGTCTCGAGATTTTGGTGATTGCTAACACGAATCTTCTGTTGTGATTCGATGTTGATTCAATGGGTTGGTGGAGATTAGGCCCGACAATTACAACCACAACCAGGATTAACCACTCTACCTGACCTAAAAAATATTTGACCCAATCCAAAATGTTAACTTTTTTGGATTGAAACGGGTAACCCGTTTCAACCAAAAATATTTATGGGTCAGATCGGTTCAAAGTACATTTTTACTCTACAAATGTATAGATTTTTGGGGGGAAATGTAGGTTGACCTGCCTTAATCTGTTATTTGTTACAACATAACTCATTTGACCATTTTAATATTCGGATCCTAATGGGTTATGGCCCGTTATAACCCGTTATCTATCACAACCCGACCCAGCACACCAAATCGCATGCCTAGTGGATATCAATATCGTTAGCTATTTTCTTACTCAAGGAAAGATCCTTTGTTTAGGGAAGTTGCTTAGTGTTGTAACATCTTTTGTGAATATGACGTCGACCATTTGCTTTAGACAAATTGTTTGTTTTGGACAGTATCTTGAGTATAATTTTACACAAACATATCCACTTTTTGATCCATTATTCAACAGGAAGAAAAGGTGAGAAATTTGAATTCGACCAAAAAAAATTCGCGGAATCATTTGATCACTTTCAATTATCAAGTGTCATCATCGCCTGGTCGAAGAATAAGATCTTGTTTATCAAAAAAACCATTTACAGTGCGGGCGTCTCGTGTTTTCTCAATGGTGATTTATGAGTTGATCGAAGGTAGGCAAGCAGGAAAGGTTGCTTTTGTTGGCTTAAAATGGCAAGAGCAACATGAGCATGTAAACGTTTTCTTCACCTCTTGAGTTCAGCAAATATAACGGTTCTTAGGAAGAAAAGTCCAAATTCCCCTTTATTCACATGAAAAATGTGCTATGGAAATTAACTTTTGTCTTTGCCAGTAAAAACGTTTATGATTTCCAAAACAAACTAAGCCTCAACTTGCTTGTTATTTAAAACTGTCAACTCAATCTGTCTGCAACCAAAACTAACAATGTCAAAAGAAGAAGATACATTGCCTTCATCGCGATATAGAATGCTTTTCGCAATGATTCTGATGATTTTTACAGCTTGTTTTGCAGAAGAGAGAGAGTTGTATCTAGTTATGGTTGAGGGTGAACCAGTCGCCTTTCATCAAACTAACCGTGTTCATCACAAAGAAAGAAGAAAATTTGATCCAAACAGGTGACAAATATCCGTACTTGTGTAGTTTTATGCCATTTCGTTTATATGCAAGAAAATCTTGATTGTTTGGCTTAACTATGCGGCTGCAACTTGCAGCAATACAAAAAATCTCTCTCTCGAGTGCGATTAATGTACTGCAAAACCTGATTATACCGAGGCTTAGAACACAAGATAGTCCCATGAAATAGCTTAAATATGCTTCTCTCTCTCTCTCTGAGTTGGCTGATTTTTGTATGAATTCTTAGTGAATTTGCCAAGGCTCGTGCAAATCACCTGGTGAAATCCCATGACAAACTTCTACAAAGCACATTACAAGAAGGAAGTTACAACAAGCTTTACAGCTTCAAACACATCGTTAATGGATTCTCTGTTCACACTACCCCTTCTCAGGTCATCTCTCTTAGCGCATTTTTCATATTTTATCTCATACAACTACAGAGTTGTAACGTATAATCATTTAATGCATACACGTATTATGCCCTTATTCAGGCTAAAAGATTGAAAAGGGCACATGGAGTGAAGCTAATAGAGAAAGATAGGGGAGCGAAAATGATGACAACTTACACCCCAAAATTCTTAGGGCTACCGGAAGGAATTTGGGCACAAGAAGGAGGTGAGAGAAATGCAGGTGAAGGAGTTGTGATTGGTTTCATCGACACCGGGATCAACCCTTTTCACCCGAGCTTTGCATACGATCCCATGAGTCCTTTTACGTCGAATATTTCTCATTTTAATGGGGCTTGTGAAGAGGGTCCTCAGTTTCCTATGAGTTCATGTAATGGAAAGATAGTTTCTGCGAGGTTTTTTTCAGCTGGGGCTCAAGCTGCTGCTAGTCTCAATTCCTCCATAGATTTTCTCTCTCCCTTTGATGCAGTTGGACATGGCAGGTCTGTAATATGACTCTATGTGTGTGTGTGTGTGTTTGGTATTTGAGCATGCATGCATGCCATATTCTTGTTAGGGTCATCAATGATGTTGCTTATTAATCACTTTGACAATAGAGAAAATTCTCTGTTTTACAGTCATGTGGCATCAACTGCTGCTGGAAATTTTGGGGTTCCTGTGGTTGTGAACGAATTGTACTATGGGAGAGCCAGTGGAATGGCGCCACGTGCACGGTTATTCTCTTATATTATTAATAATAAGACTTTAATTTTGTTAGACTAAGATTTTGTCATGCGTAATCAACACAAAATGCAATACTTGAAGCTTTTCATTTTTCTCTCTCTCTTTTTTTTTCCCAAAAATATCCTTTTGAAAAATACAGAATTGCTGTTTACAAGGCTATATATCCAAGCTTGGGAACTTTAACAGATGTGGTTGCAGCAATTGATCAAGTAAGAACCAACTCAATATCCCATTTGTCAACCATTTACAGATCCTACAATATGAATTTTGTAACATATATTTGAGTTTAATTACATAAAGGGTACCCTTTGAGCAGATTAGTTTCGTATTTAACGAGCTTTCTTGTGAGTTTAGTTATATTTCTTGTTAACGATGATTTACAGGCGATTCAAGATGGAGTTGATATCTTAACACTCTCAGTTGGACCAGATGAACCACCCGAAGATACACTAACGGTCCTAAACATGTTTGACATTTTCATGTTATTCGCACAAAAAGCAGGAGTCGTCTTGGTGCAAGCTGTGGGTAACCATGGTCCGGATCATTACACTACAGTCTCTTACAGTCCTTGGGCCATCGGTGTAGCGTCTTGTGACACGGACAGAAGTTACCCTAGTTCACTCATTCTTGGCAATGGCCAAAAAATTCCTGGAATTGGACTATCAGGTAATTTCATTTTCTTCTAAATGAGTGTCACTTAGGAGTGTCATTTTACTTAGTCTTACTTCTATGCTGAAGCAAATTGATCTATTTGGCTAAATGTTGCCTTCCTTAAAAGCTATGTCCTCATTTCGGGATGTATGTTGAATAAATTTTTCCATCTAAAATTGCTTAGATTAGTAAAAATAATTTTCTTCCTTTAATCTACAATCAAATACGGTGACTTTTACTTTGTTTTTTTGTCTTCCACGAGGTGTCCTCAAACCACATTTTGAAATAAATCTTCGCTTGCGCTACTGAGTGTGCCGTTGGCCCAAGAAACTCCAAGAAACTTTGTTCCTCGTGAGATTCGAACACATGACAATATCAAATACAGTAGCAAGGATTTAGGAAATAAGCTAAATTGGTAAAGGTATCCATTTGAAAAGATGTTTCATCTAAAACTATAAAGGAAAGTAAGTTTTAACTGATAACGGTGACGTTTTGTTAGTGATTTAGCGACTTGGTTTAGTGATTTTGGACTTTCTTTCTTTTTAGTTCCACTAGCTTTCTGCCTTTCTCTTTATCCCTATCTTACTTTTTACTTTAATCATTACACAAAAGAAACCAAAACATCAAAATGAAGTCACTAAATCACGATTTCAAACACAATCAAGTTTTTATCCTTCTAAAGGCGGAAAGAGTATCATTGCCGCTACGATATTTGTTTTACAGAATTGTCATGGCTTGAAATCTATACAACCTAGGCCTGACAATTGGTTCGGGTATGGGTCGAGTTAGGATGGGTGACTGATCAGAACCAACCCAAAAATATTAACGGGTTGGGTCGGATAATTTTCATGTCGAGTAAGGGTTACGAATTCTGGGTTGTAATTGTCAGGCCTACTAGAAAAGCATCAACTTTTATTAACAACAGTGAAGGGAAGGGATTGACTTTTGTAAAGTCAAACTCTGTACACTACACTGATGTGAATGTTTGATGTTTATCTAGCATTTACGGGGCGGGAAATATTAGAAACTTCAAACTCAAGTGGCAATGCATGTAGTTGGTCAGTCCCTAGTCACGCTTGACGCTTGGGTCGTGCTATGTCTAGCCAATCACATACACTTACATAGGTTGGGACGAGAAGTTAGGTCCTCTTTCGGTTCGAGAAAGATTGTATACACTCAATTCTATTGGGAATAACACTATACCGACTCTGCTTTTCAACTAGGGCACTCCATGTACTACTTGAACTTATATGTACATAACGCTTCCAGTAATAAAACCGTGTGGAAATGTAATTCTTCTTGTCGATCTCTCATCTTAGATGATTATCTAAAATTGGTGATATTATTTGTTGTTAGGGCCAAGTTATGGAGACGAGTCATTACGATATAAACTGGTTTTGGCCAAAGATGCAGTAAAAGTGAATGGGACATTCCCTAGGACCTCAGATTATGTAGAAGAGTGTCAACATCCAGAGGCATTAGACCCCATTGTTGTGCAAGGCAGTGTTGTTATCTGCACATTCTCAACGGGTTTTTACAATGGGACTTCATCTATCACAGCCATTATTGACACTGCAAGGAGCTTGAGATTCATGGGTTTTGTGTTTATAGCCAATCCTGCTCTAGGTGATTTCTTGGCAGAACCTCTTCCCTTTTCTGTCCCTGGCATAATGATTCCAAGAACTAGTGATGCTCAGGTATGAAGGAAATAAATGGTACATTTATCAAAAAATGTTTACTGATTGGCCATCAAGGTTGTTTACTGTGGATCCCAACACGTGATGAATTACACAAATATAATCCCACTTCAAATCAGGGCCGTCAATTGTACCTCTTAACGGTGGGATCCACAACAGACGAATGACTGAGACGAATGCATTATGCATCCACCATGCTTCCAAGACCAAAATTTGTGTTACCAATCCACCCATCTAAAAGTTCTTATGATCATCTTAGTATCTTACAATAAACAAAATTACTTTTAAACATTCTTGCATTTATTCTTGTAGGTTGTATCACAGTACTATGAAAAACAAACATTTAGATACAACCAAGGACTTGAAACAAAATATACTGGCAGAGCAGCCATAGGTGAGGGAAGATCAGCTTCTTACATGGGAAATGCCCCTGTTGTTAGCAGATTTTCTTCAAGAGGACCCGATTACATCGACGTCGACAGGAATCCTACTGATGTTCTTAAGCCTGATATTTTAGCTCCAGGCCATCAAATTTGGGCAGCTTGGAGTCCCATGAGTGTGTTAGACCCCATTCTATCAGGTACATTTATCGTTTGGAACCAACTTTACTTATGTGTAACTCCGTAATGCTAGAGTTATAGAAAAACAGAATGTAGTATAAGGTTGTATAGGACAATCATCGCTTGCAGGTCGGATAAGTACAACCTTGTAATGCTATCTTTCGTTCTGTATTTTCTGTATCTGCAGCATTGCCCTAGATTGAGATTTGGTGCTCATACTACTATGGTTGCATGGTGGATTTGTTTTCCGAGTGATGAAAATTGTACATCAATGCATAGGAAGTTGTACTGTACAATCTCCTTTATATTGTTTTCCTCTTTTTTATGTTCAGATGGGTTGATTTGATTCATTTTAGGTTACAATTTTGGGCTGTTGTCTGGTACAAGTATGGCAACACCACATGTTGCTGGTATAGCTGCATTGATCAAGCAACATAATCCTTCATGGACTCCTTCCATGATTGCTTCTGCAATGTCAACTACTGCAACTAAGCATGACAACAATGGAGAGCCTATAATGGCTCAAGGAGCTACCGTCGATAGCTTATATCTATCCACTCCGTTTGATTTTGGTGGTGGTCTTGTTAGTGCAACCAGTGCCATTGATCCTGGCCTTGTCCTATTGTCAGGTATAATTTTCTTTCATACAATCATTCTGAGTTCTTTACAATTCTCGTACGTACTAATATAAGATTTGGTCCTATCTCAACATTTGATCAGTTACTCGTCCAGCATGAATCTCAAAACTGACACGCCTGTATGTGATCGTCATGTAGGGTTTGAAGATTACATGAGCTTCTTGTGCTCGTTACCTAACACTAGTCCAGCGATCATCAAAACTGCAACCGGAAGTTCGTGTGTTCACTCGTTCCTTAATCCGTCTGATCTGAACATCCCTTCAATGACCATAACCGCGCTTGTTGGATCCCGGTTAGTACGGAGGAGCCTGACAAACGTAGCGGGCAAGGCCGAGACATATTTGTGTGCCGTGCTTCCACCTAAGGGGGTGGCAGTTACCTTGAATCCATCATGGTTCACAATAGATCCACAGGGAACTCAAGATTTAGAAGTGAAATTCAATGTTACCCAAGTTCTTGACGAGTTTAGCTATGGTGAAATTGTTTTAGTTGGTAGTTTGAATCACATCGTAAGGATACCCTTGTCAGTGTTGCCTGTTGCTGTATCTTAAGTTAGGAGTAAAGGTGAATTTCGTCAAGGAGTTTGATTTTCAACGCCTTTTCTTTTGAGATAATTGCTAAAAAAACCTGGACTTATTTTATGTTTTTGCAAAATTAACCATGTGTTTTGATTTTTACCCTATTAAACCTCCACCTTTTTTTTGCAATTAAATTCTTCCATTAAAAGTGGTTAGTTTCACTAACGGAAGGCTGGTGTATCATCCACGGTGACAAGATAAAGTTTGGAATAATGGCATGACCTTTCTATTGATATTGTGAACATATTTATAGAGTACAAAACTTGCTACACAAGTTTAACCTAGGGTCTAAATACAAGGATTAGGAAACCTATCAAGAGGAACTAGGAAACCTAAATACAAGTAAATTAGGAAAGTAAATCTAAAGATAATTATAATATATTACATATATATTATATTTACTAATACTATAAATATATTATATATTAAATATATTATATTCTCTTATATGCTCCCAAGATGGATCACCATTAGGAGACAAATCTTGTGAAGAATATCAAACTTGTGAGTACAATTTCAAGTGGTTGAATCTTACAAAGCGAGGGAGTGTCGCTCGGCGAACAGGAGTGAGGATTGCTCGAGGTGAGTCTTCCAGAGCTAGGATTGCTCGACATGGGTTTGCATGTGAGCGAGGCGGTATTCTTGGTGAGGAGGATGGGAGGGCTCGACGGTAGGCAGTTTGTCGAGGAATCCTTGAGGTGCTCGAGTCCGACGGCGTAGCAAGCTTGAAGAGTCCCAGGGGCGAGGCTCGTGGTGAGCCGGGTTCTTTGAAGAGTCTGAGGTGCTCGAGGGGCGGGCCGGTTTCCAAGAGTTTGAATGAAATTGTGAAAGAGTCTTATAGGGATTAGCAGGGTTTGTTTGAGACTAGTTGCTCGAGGCGGTATTTTGCTTTCGAGGGAGGCGGTCTTTATTGAGTTGCACCGAGTGCCCAAGGAGCGGTTACAAGGGTACACTCCTCACAATTCTAACGGAACGATTGTTTAATCATATTCTCAAATCTCTCTTTGGTATAATGATGGGTGCATCCTAGGATCGTTGTCAACTCGACGGCCTCAAACACAACCATGCACTATAAAAGTTTAGGAATAATGGCATGACCTTTCTATTGATTTAATATTTATAGGACTCTACTTGCTACAAATCACACTTAGGAAACTCAATAAGAAACCTATATAAATTAGGAAAGTAAATCAAAGATAATTATAATATATTACATATATATTATATTTACTAATACTATAAATATAATATATATTAAATATATTATATTCTCTTATATCAATTTCCCGTGACGATCATTAAAAAGAAACTAAGCTAATACTCAATATAAATGAGACCTTCCATGAACATTTCATTAATGAAATTAACTTATAGTTCAAGACTAATATTTAGTCTTTATTCACCGTCCCATCATTCAACCTCTATCAAATCATCCTAGTCAATGCACACAACCATATCGTGATTTAATAAGCCCAACCAAAGACTTAAACTAAGAATCCTTCCATGAACACCCAAGGTCACCAACCATTATCACCATCAAATACCCAAACCGTATAAAACCCGATGACTTGTGATAAATTCACTCGAACATCATCCAATGACTTCAATTGGATCCCTAAACCATCAAACATCATAAAACTCCAATTTGGTCTCACTCGACCAATTCTCGAGATCTCAAAATTGAGACCCGACAAAACGAAAAGTTGTAGGAATTCATCCTAGTGTTCAAAATAACATCTTAAATACATAATGGACCATGTTGAGTCAAAATACAAATTCCCAATTTCTAGGGAAAAGCATAATTTCGTGATTTCTAAGTTCATCCGGGTTTCTAAACCCACCAACAAGTAATTTATTTCCAAATCACTTCAAAAAACTCCACAAACCCAATTCAATCCAACTCCACCTGTTCACTAATCAAAACCTCTCATAAGCATGTCATCTAAACATGTAATAACTCTACATATCATGGGAAACACATCTCTAACAACCTAGCATCAAAATAAGCTAGAGAAAGAAAGAAGGGGGTTTAGTAACGTACCTCAATCGAGTCCCAATCAATAAGGAAAAGAGTGGAAAGACTCTATTTGTCGAGGGCTTCGAAATGGTGCTCTCAGCTTGACGATCAGACGATCGGATCTCCGGGAATCATTGGAATCCTCCATGGGAGCTCTCTCTCTCTCTCTTTCTTTAAAACTCATGGTGGAAGCACAAAATGAGGGAGATGAGAAGAGCTTGAGGCTGATAAGGGTGTTAGGGACCAATTTGCACTTCAATTAGGTGGCCATGGGTGAAGGAGGGGGATATTTTAAGGGTAGAATAGACAAAACACCTCAAAATATCAAAATAGACCGTAGCAGAAAAAGGGACAAGGCGGTCGCCTAGTCCCTACCACTAGGCGAGCGCCTAGTGTTTTTTCCAGCCACATAACTTACTGGAATCTAGGCGGTCGCTTGGTCCTTTTTCTAGGCGAACGCCTGGTCTTGGAGAAAGAAAATGACTTGAAATCAAGTCCAAAGGGTCCCTAACTCTACCCCAAACAACCTAAGGTGAATCCTCACTCAAAACATAACCGAAACGTGTCCGAACGACACCCAAAACAACCTAGAATCAAATCGGAATAAAGCACAATAACTAACAATCGAAGTAACTAATGAAACAATGATTCGACGAGTAACAATATGAGATTCCAAGCAAGTCAAGTAACTCAAGAATAGGATTGAACTCTTCTACAAAGTTGTACAACGATTAAGAGTATCTAATCTCACGAGAATGAGACATTAACGCTACTCGAACTCAAATCATCAAACATAGATGAAAGCGATGCAACAATGATCACCAACTCACGTCCAACTCAAGAATACTTCTCTCATGAAGTAGATCATGTCTATATAGGTGGACGGAGATCAAACAAATATGTACGGTTCATCCAAGGTCACGAACAAGTCCGTACAAGTTAATCCTCAATCTAGTCGGGTTTCCAACAACACCAAGTTACAACTTGCAACCCTAGAAAGTTAATGGATTCAAATCGATCAACATAAGGGTATTGGTTACATCTTAACCTAACCAAACACTTGAAGTCTCGCATGAAAAGTCTAACATGCGGGTAAGAGGCACATGGAGTTCCCGGGTGTTACACTTCATATTTGGTAAGTCTATATTTTATAAGATTTAGTCCTTCTTTATTGCACTAACCAACTAATCTTTTATGGTAAATGATTTTCTTATTATACAAGGTTTCTAGGTCAAGGATGCAAGTATAAATAAGAGGAGACATGGATGTGAAGCTAAGATACGTTACTAAGCATAAATTATACACAGAGTTATAAGAGAGAAAGAGATTGAAAAACATGTTGTTGCTCCTATTTCTGAATGTACTATTGAATGTAGCTACATCGAAGCCTTCATTCATTCTATCACCAGCACTGTTTTTCTATTTACACCTCCTACTGTTTTGTTAAAATATTTTGAGTGTATATCAATCTAGGTAGTCTGAGGTGTTAGTATTATTCAAAGTTATATCTGCTTTATCTAGAGCTTTTCATAAATTCCACTTTGTTAGTCTTTCGATTTATATCAAGCTTAAACATATATTTTACTAGTAGAATATTTTTTGTCATGAGGCACGATCAATAAGTATTTTTGCTTATTGATCAAAGGCTATCTCTTGTGTTAAGTTTTGTTCTTCCTTTGTTTTGTTTTATTTATTTCCGTTGCATTGATATCTTAATGAAGTCTTCAATGAGCTCTTCATTGTAAACCTCATTGACAAGATCATATACAAAAAAGTTTATTTTTTTGGTATTTTATTTACTCTGTTTTTATCCTTGCTTTAATCATTCTTTCATGTTCGATTAACGAGAACCATGTGTTTGGATTCGGTTTGGGTTGTGATGGGCGATATTGGGTTCCATTAAGGTTAATTGTTTGATAAAATCTATGTTATATGAGGAAGAAAAGACGGTATGGTGGGTGGGAGACATGTGGGTGGTCTAAATGGTGTTTATGCATGTTTTTTATGATTTTTTGGCGTTTTGTCTGTTCAATATCACGTGTGGGTAGGACTTGGATGAAATCTATGTTGTACGAGGAAGAAGGATGAGGTTGTGGATGGCAGAGATGAGGCGGAGGAAGGTGGGGTGGAGGGTGGGGAGGGGAGAGTGGTGGAGAGAGAAATGTGAGGAAGAGGTAGGTTAGGATGGTGAGACTGAGAAGAGTGGGAAGGTGCCCCATGTTTGGTTTTGTTTCCATTTGAATTGGCTTATCGTTGGGTAGTCAACTAGCCAGTAGTGGATGTTGGAGAAGATTGCCTCCACTTAGTTGTGCACGCGCTACCGTGGGAGAGAGAGGAGAGTGAATCTGGTGATATAGTGAGGCGATAAGGCCTTATGGGGAAGAACCTGAACCTCAAGCTGAACCTACTACCTTTGGGTTGTGGTTTTGTCAAATTTCAGTACCCACCTTGTGTTTTGTCTATTCAATCTCACATATGTGTGGGACCTGGATAACTCTCATGTGCATACGTGTGTGGGGTGGGGAAGAGTGTAGGTGGACTTGGATAACTCTCATTTTTCTTTTTATTTCTTTTCTTGTTTCGTTTGCTAATTATGTGTGAGTTTTTAAACTAACTATGTTCTTTTTATATATTTAATCTAAATACAACATGTATCTATATAGATATATGTGTGGTAAAGAAAATAATGGAAAACTTGCAACAGCTACATTTTAAAGTTGTAATAAAAACATATATAAATTAGACTATAATAACGACTTGTTTTATAGCTACTTATGATAAATATTTTACCAGCATAACGACTTATTTATATTATTTAGACTGAATAAAAGTAACTTTGGTACCTATCTCTTGAAGCGTGAGGGTTTAAATCCAGGACAACTTTGCTAAGGCAGGCTTTTAGGTGTGCTTTCCATGTTCTTCCGAGAAAGAAAGTCTTTTTGTTTGTTTGTTGTTGTTGAAATTTGGGCAGCGTAACTGCTTGCTTTTGTTCCTTTTCACTCTGAAATTTTGGTGGCGTGACGTACTGTTGTATTTGTTGATTGTCGTGTCTGAATTTTGGCAGCGTAATTACTTGTTTTGTGTGATTTTTGCTGATGTCGTATCTAAAATCGGGTAGAGTAATGACAGCGTTGATGGCTTTCTGGGACCGGGTTTAGGGCGAAAACCTAATCGGTTAACTAGGTTTCCATTTGGACGGTGGGTATAAGTGTATAGGGAGGATCACTCAGCTTAAAGGGGAAAATGATTTTGGTAGCTTAACAACTCTCTGTGATTTCTCTCTGCTCTCTGTATATATTTTCTCCGTAAAATTTCTCTCCCAATTTCTCCGTCTGTTTTGCACTGGGCAGAGCCTCTATTTATAGGCTGAGGAGATAAAACCTTAACAGCGAAGGAAGTCTCAGATATTTTATGTTCGTGCATAAATGTGTTGTACCTTATACTGAAGGAATTGTACCAACGAAGAAAACATCAAATGGGGAGAACAAATTTGGGCGCCCCCTATTGCACTTTTGGGGGCGGTGCCCAAAATTGTTTTAGGCTTAGGGATTTTTCATTTCTCCCCCTATTGTTTCTTGTTCGTCCTTTTCATTTCCTGTTTCTTCCTTTGACGATTTGAATCCCCTGAAGGTTAACGTTTATTAGTCATTTTGACTGGATTTAACATTTCATATAATATCTCAAATAGGGGTATGAAATTGGGGTGTTTACAGTAAGAAAATGCTTGCAGTTTGAAAATGTCTAATACTAGTCATCTATATGTAACATTAGTTTGTAACGGCTAGTTTACAACCAACGATTGCTTTAAAATGGTTAGTCTTTAACGACTTGTTTGTAACGTGAATAATTAAGAAAATGCTTGCAGTTTGAAGATGTCTAATACTAGTCATCTATATGTAACATTAGTTTGTAACGACTAGTTTACAACCAACGACTACTTTAAAACTGCTAGTTTTTAATGACTAGTTTGTAACGTGAATAATTAAAATTACATTAAAACATCACTAATAAAGCAATTAAAATAGTAGAGAGAGAATTTGTAGAGAGAAAAGATTGAAAATAATTTTTTTGGAAGAAGTTGGGGTTTTATAGGAAGAAAAAGGAAGTAAAAAGGGTGAATTTTTTTTTTAATAAAAAAAGCAAATAAGTAATTGTTGAAACAAATGGTCGAAATTAAAAAAGAATTTGACACGGTCAAATGCAATGCAATGGTTAAATTAATAAAAAAAGAAAAAAATTGAAATGGTCAAATGCAATGCAACGGTTTAATTAATAGAAAAAGAAAAAAAAAATTAAAGAATCTAAAGCAATTTAACAGTTTAATTAATAAAAAAAGAAAAAGAATCTCATGATGGTGTCTGCATGTGGGGCCGCCACATATTTGAGTCTCACGTCTTTTTTTTGGGGGTGTGGAGCATGTGCCTCCTTTTGCCAAACAGTGCATCCCACTCTCTTTTGGCGCGGCTGAGAGAGAAAATTAAACGAATTCTATATTAATTCTTTGGCAAGAATTGGTTCTCATTGGTTGAGAATTCTTGCCTTGCAAGAATTTTTTGTAAGAACAACCCCATTGAGGATGCCCTAACATGGATACGTGCTAAAAGAGCAACTCCAATGGAGAATTCTTAGGCAAATTCTTACTAAGATAAAATGGGGGGCAGTTGGGGCAAATTCTTGGAAAATTCTTAACACTACAAATTCTTAATTAAGAATTTGGGTTGGAAGAGAGAGAAAGGAACGATCAGGCCGAGAGTGTGGTGCACTAGCCACTCAACCGGGCACGTGCTGGAGACTCGAGGCTTCGACGCGTGAAGGAAGCGAACAAGGCAGGTCCCCCATGTTCCCCACTACAAACATTTTGAATTCTTCAATTTGTTTTCATTTAATTTTTTTTCTAAAAATTCAGCCATTCAGACGTTGGGCTTTGTTTTCAAAAAAATTCAAGAATTTTCAAAAATTTAATTTGCTTTCATTTTTTACTTTTTCAAAAGTGACCGTTTTTTGTTGAATGGTCAGTGTACTTTTAAAAAAATCAATTCAACCGTTTAACTTTAAAAAAAATCATCCAATTTTTACCATATAAATAACCCTCTAATCTCCAATCATTCTTCATTTTCTCTTCTAAAAATTCACTCTTCATTCCCTTTCCTAAAAATTCACTCTACATTCTCTCTTCTAAAAATTCACTCTTCTTTTTACAATTTTTTTTTAATCCCAAATGGATGAAAATTCTGGTAATGATCAAAATTCTCAAAATCCTCCAATTTCGGAAAATGTTCAATATTCTCAGTTTTCGGCTACCCCCCAATACCCACCAAATTTGCCTTTCCATCCAAATTTTCTCAACTATCCAAATATTCTTGTCTATCCAAATTATGCTCAGTTTCCAAATTTTGGAAATTTTCAAGGTGCACAAAACTACTCACATTTGCAAGCTTCTCCAACGATGTGCCACCAATATTTCATGCAAGACCCTCTCCATGTTTTTTTGTCAAATGAATCAAAAAGAGCAAGTTTAGGAACGATGTCCTCGGAACCGGCTACACCATCATCCGTTCCCGAGACTCAAATAAACATGCAAACAATTGATTTGGAGGAGGAACCGGTACCGACAAAAGCGAAGGTAACCCGTGATAAATGGTCAACTGAAGAAGACATTGTGCTTGCAAGAGTTGTGTATATTGTTGGAAAAGATGCAACGGTTGGTAATAATTAAAAGAGTATTGGAGTCCTGTAAATGAATATTACAACCAATATCGTCCAGACTCATTGTAAGTCTAGTTGGCAACTAATAAGGCTAGAGGGGAGTGAATAGCCTTTTAAAACTTTGAGGGTAATTTTGAAAAACTTCAAAAGTTGCAGGGAAATGTGTAATTTTGTGGTCTCAGCTGGCTGATGGTTTAAAGAAGCTGACGTTTTAGACTGAAACGAAAATAGTGGTCAGCTGGCTGACACCATTAAATCCTTTGAAAAATAGATCACAAGATACAAGGAAAGTTCTGAAGAACAATTTATAAAAACAAATAAGTAAACAATTTATGTAAAGAACTGGCTGACACTTAAGTAAATTAAGAATTCTTAAGTGTTAGAGCAGTTTGTAAGAACTGATGAATTAACAGACAAAGCAATTGAAGTGGTTCATAGTAAAAACTGCTATGTCCACTACCAAGTTGGCCAAACTTGGATTTTTGAAGTGCACTAATATTATTAATAATCTAGATGATCACTAATGGATCAGTGTACAACAAAGATCGGTGTTTATACATGGAGTATGATTGAGAAACAATCACACTCGTGAGACAATCAACTGATTCCTTAAAGAATATGAAGGAAGTAAGGAACAACAAGACAGTGATTGTCTAAAACAATAACTAGAAAAGAATAACTGTAAGGATTATCTAGCTAGAGTTTTAAGGCTGAGGCACTTCAAGTGAGTAATCTGCTTATGAGAGTATGAATGCTTCAGTTGTTTTTCTTCAAGAGGTTCCTGTGGATATTTATAGAAGAACTTGAAGTGCAGTCCTTTAGAAACACTTTTGAATTTGAAATGAGCCAATAATTCGGATGTATTTTCTTACAAGATCATAGAGATCATGTGGTAGAGATAAAGAACAGTGAGATCTATCATAACACAAAGTAGGTAAGAGTCAATACCAAGAGATGTTTAAGCATAAAAGGTAGGAAGGCTGACACTTAAAGAAACGAGGGTCAGCAGCTTCTAAGTGGCTGACAATATGATACAACGAGCTGACCAAATATACTTAACCAAACAAATTATAAGTTCTAACTAAATAAAAGTATAATGTTTTTAAGCAAATTTGAGAGAGTTTGATCATTTGTCTGTTGATGTGGATTATTTAGCTGGCTTGTCAGTTGGAGCAATAGATGATGGACCAACATCAGTAGGAGAGGCAGCTTCAGGTTCCTTGTCAGCTTCAGGTTCCTTGTCAGCTTCAGGTTCTGCATCTACTGACTGTGATGGTTTGAGACCCAATTTGTCTGAGAATTTTGTTTTCAGCAAGGAAGGAATCAGCACGTGCTCTCTGTTTCTTCTCATCCTGAATGGTTTGAATCATGGAAGCCTTCAGCATTAAAAGTCTTGTTGGCCCATTCCTTTTGATAAAGAAGGATAGACCTCAAATCATCCATGTGAGACTCACGAGGTGCACCGGCAGTAATAGCAGTCTGCACTTCAGGTGTGATTATCTGCACAAGATTTGGAAGAAGAGTAACAACCTGTTGTTGGAGAGTGGAAAGCTGATCAGTATGATGTGTGTAAGCTACTTTCATTTGAAGGTGGTGAATGTAGAGCAGATCCAGTTTGGCAGAGTTAGAGAGAGTAGCAGGTGGAAAGGGATCATCAGTCTCAGTAGCAGGTGAATGAGAAGGTCCTAGAGCATCTGAGAATAGCTAAAAGATTCTAATACCTTCATATTTAGTGTCAGCCAGAAAGAAGGTAGACATGGGATAAGCAGGAACGGGAGAAGTGGGCTCATGTTCTGACTCAGGGGATTCATCAAGAAAGATCGTTTTTCTGTCAGTTGGTTGCTGAAGGGCTTGAGTGATAATGGCTTGTTGCTTTCTTGCCTTATTAAAAGCCAATTGAGATGGAGATAGTAGAGAATCATCAATAGAGGTAGATTTGGAAAAGCTGGATGAGAAGGCCATAGAAGTATTGGACGAAGCCTCAGCAACCTCTTCAGATGACTGATGGTCAGATTCAGTGGATGATGATAGATCGGTCTGAACTGTAGTATGTGCAGTGTGAGGACCGACTGACATTTGAACAGTAAAGTGGAAAGATAAGTCATGCATAATGTGTAGATGAGAAGCTTCATTTGGATGAGCAGTCTGATCAACAGCCACATGCGTAGGAATCTCAATAAAAGGAGGCATAATATCTACTGGAACTGGAGAAGTTACAATATCAGCTGGTAGATCAGGTGTGGGAGCAAATGATGGAGCAACTGATGGAGTAACAAGCGGGTCAACTGGCACAAGAGTGGCAGACACAATGGATGGTACAGAGACAGTAGCAGGAACTGGAGTGACTGAGGATGAGGCTTCAACTGATGGAACAAGCACTGGTCCTAGAATAGGTGTCAGCTTGTCAGGGTAGATGTGAAATTGGGTAAGGGTTCAGCTGAAGTGTTAGTAGGAGTGTTAAAAGGTGGTGTAGGAGGTGGTAAGATAGCTAATGAAACAGTCAGGGTAACAGTAGGAAGAGTTACCAAAGTAGGAGCTGAAGGGATAAGATCAGTGATTAAGGGAGCATGGTCACTTGTGAATTCATATGGGAAGGCTGTAGAGGCAGAAGCCCCTCCTTGCATGGAGGCCATCTTTCTATGAAGCTCAATATAAGCCAGATTGGCAGAATTAACAACATCTTGTACGTATTTAATGGCTGCTCTCTGAATACGTATCAGCTGAGTAGGATCAACTAACGGTTGTTCTCAGTCTTGATGCACTTTGTTATAGATGGTCCAGGCAAGAAATATAAGTTCATCTTAAACAAAATGGACATTGGAAAGGTAGAAATGATTCCATAGTAGAGGAAGATGATCAAAATATTTGCCATAGTTTGCAATGAGGTCTTCTTGGGTCAGGTTTGGGGTTTCAGGGTATAGAATATATGGTCTCTTCTTAAGGTTGTGATCAATGTACTTGATTGGATTGACATAAGGTTTTTCATTCTTTTTCTCTTCATGAAAGGAGAGAAGGAATTGAACAAAATAGGGCAAGTGATCAATAAGAAAGACCCAATTAGGATGAATGGGAATAGGATTTGCTTGGTAGTAAGAGTGTCTTGGATGAAAAGTGGGATTTCGAATAGGAGGAAAGAATTTGATGGGAGCTGTGTTTGGAGATGGAGGATTTGAGGGAGGACAGATTGGTGTAGGATCAGTGATAGGAATTTCTGGAGTAGGAGTGAATGGAACAAAGTTACCTGGATTAAGATCAGGATTTCTTCTCTGTCTTTTGGTTCTAGGAGGCAAGGAGGAGATTGGAGCAGTTTGAGTAGGTTCATCTTCAACTGAATCAGCAGCTGTTATTAGTCTTCTTCTTCTTGTCTTTCTAGATACATGAGCATAAGAGATATCTTCAACTAGCTGACAAATTTGCTATTGGACCATCAGTTGGCTGACCACCTTCTGCTGGCTGACCAACTTCAGCTAGCTGACCACCATCAGCTAGCTGACCAACTACAGTTGGCTGACTGGACGAAGTGGCAGTTAGGGCCGGAGTCCTGGTCCTTTGAGGTCTTCTTCCTGTTTGAGCAATGGAGATTTCTTGGCCAAAGTGGCTAGATACAATTGCTCTATTGACATCTGCAGCAATGTATTTCTTAATTTTGACTGGTTCCAAATCTCCAATAGCAAGAAGCTGAGATTGAAGAGCAGGAAGAGAGCGAAGAAAGTGATTTATGATGAGGTGGTGGGTTAGCCGAGGGTTTCCTGTAGCAATGTTATCTTTGTATTTGGCTATGTTTGTCTTCACACACTCCACAAGGACAGCACCCCTGTTGAGCTCATAATTTTCTACAATACCTTCCATAAGAAACAGTTGAGGCTCAGTGATCTTATCATGCCCACTGACTTAATGAGGAGACATTTATCCAAAACAGTAGCAAACGCATAGTGACGAGGAGCAAAACGATTCTTGTGTCGATCAAAAGCGAGCTCAACAAGAACTTCTCCACACATAGTAATCCATCCAGCCTGTTGTGTTTCTTCTGGAGTGATGTAGATGGTTGAACCATCATCTGAGAGATTCGGAAAGGCTGTTGTAATGGATTATGAATCAAAGACAATAGGAACCCCTCTAATAGACCCAATAAGAGAGAAGGGGTCAGAAGGGTTTTGCACCATGGACATAAAAAATTCCTCCGTTAGCTGGCTACTACAGGTACGAATGTTGAAGGTTAGAAGAGGTAGCAGACCAGTAGAGGATATGAGATGAACTAGCTCGAGCCCTAATGGGTTGAAGTTAAGCGAAGGAACATCCAAAATGCATCCCAGAGCTGTATTGTTTGCCATTTTACTTGAAATAGAAAATAAAATGTTAAATTTAGGGTTGGAAGAAAGAGAAGAAGCAAGCAGATAGTAAAAGAAAAATACCATATGATTTAGGGTTAGGGTTTTGAAGAAGAGAGTTTGGAAAAGAATGGTTGGAGAAGGAAGTTGAAGTGAGGATTCTATTCTGTTAGGAGTATGTATATATATATATATATATATATATATATATATATATATATATATATATATATATATATATATATATATATATACTAGTAAGATTTACGTGCGTTGCACGTGATGTTAATGGTTTTTTTAAAGTGATTTGCCAATTTCTTAACTTTTATGTTTACTTTTAATTATTGGTTTTTGTGTTTTAATCTTTACAGTTTTTGAGACTTATAAATTGTGTTGTTGTGTGTTTAGGTTTTTCAATATTTTGTTTTTCGGTCATTTATAATGTAAGCTTTTTGTCATTATATTGTAACTTATCCTACACATTTATCCTTTTTATTTGTTATTTTTAAATCTTTTTTTTAATATCAAACATGAATTCATTCACTTTTATCGGTGTTAGAATTGAAAACAATTCAAACTTACTTTCTTAGATAAACACATTGTTGTTGGAGACTTTGCTTATGTCGTTTCTATAATTTATGACTCTCTTTGAAAAATAATAAATTGTGTTATAGAAATCAAACTCGCAATCTCAAAGTATATACTTACACTCTAAAATACAAAATTCACCCAAAGTATCTATAAAGTCTCACTTTACCACTCAACCTAACTTTTGTGTCATTTTCATATTTCATTGTTTAAGTTTTTTATAGTTTGCCCCCTAGACACTACTAAGGTTACCAATATGACGTTAAGGTGCACATGGTATTTCAATGGAAGGGCATTTTGGTCATTTTTAACAATGTTCTTCATGGATTTTATTACCCAAAAATGAAACTTCATTTTCTTATTTCTTCGACAACGCTTTCTCTCGCTTTTTCTCCAACAATGACATCTTTATTTAAATTTTAAGTGAGATAAAACTCAAAAGTGTATAAATCTTTTATTCAAATTTTTATATAGAAAATAAATAAAAATAGTGTGGAATCATATCGATATAGAGATAAAACA
>CM028377.1:135294125-135397236 GCA_013146195.2 Codonopsis lanceolata | reverse complement strand
TGATAATCTTCATCAAATATGGATCGGTAGCTTGAGCCTCATTGATCGGCAAACAACAATTATGCTTGCACGAACATTAGCAAAGAGAGCACTATGCTCACTCACAGCAAGGACTCCACTCACGGACATCCTCGAGCATCTTCCATACTCTCATCATCAAACATGACATGTAGGGATCTCCTACTCAGCGCATCACGCCACTACATTCGCTTTCCCTGGATGAGTACGGGATAGTACAATCATGATCATAAAAGCTTCTCCATCCATCGCCTACATGTCTCATATTCAACTCCTTTTGTGAAAAGAGTATTTGAGACTCTTATGATGATCGTATACACCTCAAACTTAGCTCCATAAAGATAGTGTTTCCACTTATGAAGCACTTGAATAATAGCTGCTAACTCAAGATCATGAGTCGGATAATTCGCTCATACGGTGACAACTTCCTAGAAGCATAGGCAATAACCTTCCGTTCTGCATAAGCACACAACCCAACTTCAAAGAAAGCGTCACAATAAACCACGAAGTTCTCAACAACTACTAGGCAAAGCTAAAACCGAGCCTGTAGTCAACCTCCTCTTCAACTCTGAAAACTAGCCTCGCACTTGTCACTCCAAAAGCAAAGCGGACTTCTTCAGAGTAAGATTGGTCATAGGAGTGGCAGTCTTAGAAAATCCCTCAATGAACCTACGGTAATAACCCGCCAAGCCCAAGAAACTTCACGGACTTCGGTCACCTGTACTAGAGTCTTCCACTTGGTAGCGCCTCAACTTTTGATGGATCACAGCGATACCAACACTAGACACAACATGCCCAAGAAAAAGCAACTTGTTCTAGCCAGAATGCACACTTGCTAAATTTAGCAAAAAGTTGTTTCTTACGCAACACAATAAGAACCTCTCTCAAATGATGCTCATGCTCCTCTCGTGACTTCAGTACACGAGGATATCATAAATGAACACCACTAAAACAATCGAGGTACTCATGAAACACCTATTCATCAAGTCCATAAAACGCGGCAGCGCGTTTGTCAAACCAAAGCGACATCACAACAAACTCATAATGGCCATAACGGCGTCTGAAAGGCGTCTTGAGGACATCCTCCGTAGCGAACCCTCAGCCGGTGGTAACCACTCCTCAAGTCCAACTTGGAATACACAGACCTTGGTCAAAGATCATCAATGTGAGGTAATGGATACTTATTCTTTATAGTAACTCGGTTCAATGGCGATAGTCAATGCATAACCGCAAACTACCATCCTTCTTCTTCACAAACAAAACCCAGGTGCACCCCCACGGAACACCTCGGTTAATAAACTCCCTATCCAGCGGTTCCTGCAAGCTGCTCCTTCAACTCTCTCAACTCAGTGGAGCCATCCTATAAGGTGCTCTAGAGATAGGTGAAGTACCGAGGGAAATAACTCAATGCAAAACTCTAACTCTCGGTCGGGAGGTAATGCATAATCGGTCGAAAGACATCCGGAAATTCATTAACTACCGGTGCATCTTCATATACTAACATGCATGCTAGTATCAAGCACACAAGCAATATACCCCGTACACCGAGATAGAAGTTTCTAGCCGCAAGCGAAATAACATGTATACCACTCATAGCATGATGCCAATAAACACAAATTCGAATTCGGTCATGGCAAAAAGTAACCCTCTTGCTGACGGTAATCTATTAAAGCATGGTAAATACAAAGCCAATCCATACCCAATATCACATCAAAATCCCGGATAGGCAATACTACCAAATCATGCAATACCCGATCACAAACAAGTACATCGCATAACCCCTATAAACCTCGGATGCAAGCATATCACCCAACTGTAGACACCTCAAGCATATAAGGCAACTGAGCGAGGCAATACACATAAATGATCTATAAAATGATATGCACATATGAATGAGTAGACCCGGATCTATAAGAACTCGAGCTCTATGACCCAGCGAGAGTGTACCTCAATCACCAGAAGTAGACTCACGGGGCATACGGCCACGCGATCAAATGCAAAAAGCACGTGCATGCGCCTTAGGGCCATCATCACTATCCTTCTTGTTCCCCGATCGTAGGCAGAACCCAGCAGCCCGACTAGCACGGACTTGGGACAGCCTCTCCTCAAATGACCGTCTCCCCCACACCGTGACACTTAGCGGTCTTAGTCCAACACTGCTCAAGCTGCTACGTGCCCGTCTTGCTTGGCGACAATAAGAACATACTACTGAAGCTGTTCCTTTGTCCCTGTGCCTCCGCTCGAAGATGGGCGCGACTATCTCGACTCTCGACGACGGCAGTATGCAGCATCGCCCCCCGGCTGATCGCTTGTCTACCATGGCCACGTTGCTGCCGGCGGTTTGCCTCTGATCGAACCGATTCCCAGTGCGGCCTCTCCCGGAATGCCGCGAGGCTCCCCCGTGATGACGTCGCTGCTGCCATGAAGACGCACGGAAAGGCTTCGGCTGTGCTCCTCAATATCTCTCTCTCTCTCAAAGGCACGATCTACCACGCCCAGATAATTTGTCAAGCTGAAGAGACAAAAATACTCCTAAACTCATCTTCAATCCCTTCACAAACTTAAGTACCATCGAGGCTCATCAGTACAAGATGCGCTAATACCGGACAACTCTTTCGGTGAACTTAGACGAATCTTGCGAGCCACGGACATAGAACCGCTCCCAAGTCTTGGAACTCCTTCTCTCTCTTCTATCTCACTACCATAGGGACATTGTATGAAGCCTTGAACTCCCTCTCAAAGTTAGGCCACACTCTAGGAACCCCATTTAGATTCCGCCTTGCAAGACTTTCCACCTATGGTTGGCGGCTCCCTCATAAACCGCTAGTACAACCCTCTCTTAGTGCGGTCCCGTAGGCCGCAAAGATCTCTCTAAGTCCTCCAAACAACTCAAAGAATACTAGCATCGGACTCAACCTCGAAGATGGAGGCTTCATCTTCAAGAATCTCTCCAAAATAGCGTTGTTCCTCCCTCTAGGATCAACAAGCACATCAACACGGCGCGGGCCGCCTCACCTCTCGTTCAGTGGTGGTGGTGGTGGTACAAGTGGTACTCCTCTGGCGACCTCCTGGGCCATCTCGGTCATAAAGGCAAGCATACGGCGATACATGTCGCCATCTTGCATTAGGGTCAACTTTGCGCCTCCTACCGGAGGAGGTCTGTCACCCTGTCTATTCTCTCATCACCTCGACCAACACTGCCTCCTCGCTAGGACCAAGCATTCGTGATTTAGTGTCTAGTCTCCACCATCGTGAACCTATAAGAAATCACTCGGCGTTAGAAATCACACAAAGAACCAACCCACCTAGGCCATGGAACCTATCATCGGCCGATAGCTAACCTATAAAGCTCGATACCAACCGTGACCCGACCAGACCTCGGGAGGGTGGAATCACAAGTCAAGTCGTCCAAATAGGACAACAATACATGCAAAGACTCAATTATAGAAAACGATGTGACGCAACATTTTAGATGAAAGCGACTAGGCACCAAAAGGCCGGAAATTTTTAAAACTTTTTAAACCTGATATAGCAATTTAAGACAAGTATTTCAATTCATCGGCGACTTTACTACCGGAACCCATCACTACAGTTCATGCAAATATACCTCGGCGGCTACAACATCTTTGGAGAACAACATATATAAATAAGAGCTAAAGTAATGCCCGGAAGTTAAATCAAGTGAACCACTCTACATCTATACAAGGCTCGGCGTACATGCGACCGGCACTCAAAATAGGATACATGAACTACAAGTATAGACATAAATCCAAATAAGCAAAGTTCCCAAGCAAAGTCTAGATGACTTGCTAAACCCAACGTCCTTACAAAAGAGAACAAAATAATGACATCTATAAACCACAACCTCGTCGCGTGCGATCACGGACAAGCAAGAATCTTGCAACACCTCAACGAGCGGTACCTGAACGGCTCGGATCTAAAGCAGTAAAAGGGAGGGGGTAAGTCATAAAGACTTTGTGAGTTAACAATTATGCATGTCATGGCATTATGCAACATACATAGCAAGATATCATCTTTAATATCAAGTCACTCAAAGTATTCATTTAATAAACACTTAAATCACATATCCATGGTAGCACATTGTTTCACATAAGTGCTATAAAGTAAACCACATAATAGGAGGATATGTTATGGAACCGGTGCCGCTACGTAGCTCCTGCAATACACAGCGTTAACATTCGTGCCAATGATACCCGTGATTAGTGTATCAAAGTACCGAGTTCTCTACTCGGGTACCAAGCTCTCTCCTCCGTGGTACTTAGACTTTCCAATGTGCTCGTTTGGTTCTGAGAAAGGTGCTACTTCCCCCTGTGGCCAACGAGAGGCGTGTGTGATAAAAACCCGGTATAACAACCCATCACTATCACGAGTCCCATAACTCGTGACGGCGATGCATTGTCACACCAACGACTCAACCAAATATGCCAGCTGGACTCATGCAATGCCAAGTAGATGTTTACTCGTCATGTAATCTCAAATAAGGAACAAGTTCGACAAGAGCGAACTTATTCAACAATTTGTTGTTTACTCATTTAAGGAATCAAATAAGAATTCGACAAGAGCGAATTCAACATGTCAAATAGATGTGTCATTCTACAACATGCTCTCAATCATGCATTTACTTCACACGATCACACAAACCGCATAAGAACTCGATTGAGTCTTACAAGCACACATACATCAAGGCATAATCATCAATCCATCTCAAAGTATCATAAGCTAATTCATTAGTCTAACGAACTACATTCGTCGAAGGGATTGATTGTGGAGTCGTTATTGTTCGATAACTCCCTAATTTCAACTCCGGTGAGTTTTACTAAAATTCAACCAAGTAGAGCATTGATAATATATGTATCACATTGCCCTTTTCTAAGTTCTCCGTTCATTTAGAACTTGATAACTAAGCCGTTATGTTCTCGAACTAGCCTTAAACACAATCCCGAGTTTCAAACCCTAGTTTCGGTGATTTTGTTAAACCTTGAATTGAACCGAATTCTTTCACAAGAGTTATTCCCAAGCTTATTACAAACAACATTCATGCTTTACAAAATGTCAAAATCATAACTTCATAGATATTTCATAAAATCATACACATATTTTATATGTTGAATTGGAGGTTTTGTCTTCAAAAAAGATGTTCATAATCATCATTAAAACAACTATAATGAAGGGGTCATGTTATTTTATTAAACATGGAAATCTCAGGGAATTGTCACTCACCTTAGTCTGAATATTAATGGATGAATGAGTGATCAAAGCAAGGATTGTTGTAGAGGAGATTGAGGCCTTCGATTTGGCGGTCTCGGATCGCCGATCGGACCACCGGATCTCCGGGAAATGGTCTCTCAAGTTGGAGTGACCTCTATGGACGAAAATGGAGGAAGAGCCTCTGATTCTCTGGAGTTTTTGATCAACAATGGCTGATTGGGTTTAACAAATGGCTTATATACTTGCCAAGTAGACCCCAATCCAAGTGAAGGTGATTATCTTCTTTCTAATTGGCCAAGGCATGTGAACCCTTGATAAGGGATGATCAAAGGGCTTAGAAGGGTCTTAGAAGAGTCAACAATGAAGGCTTGGACTCACTTTGGTCGGCCAAGAGGCAAGGCCTCAAGGCTCAATACCCAAAACACTCAAAAAATAGCACAAACCAGAATCTGCTATGATGCGGTCGCATCATAATCTGCCCATGCGACCGCAAGGGTGCCTTTCCAGATTTCTACACTTTTGTTGGTGCTCTCAGCATCTCATGCGAGCCAGCCTCCAAAACCCAATGCGACTGCGAGGTACACTACTCAAACCTCATCTAATCTTGTCCTAAATGATCTCAAACTCAAAGGAAACAATCCCAAGGTGTAACCAAACTCAAAACAAGTTGGAAACACACCCGAAACACATCCGAAACACATTAAAACATGGCTGGAACCACTCTACAAACGGCCAATGAATCAAACACGAATCAATCCCAACTTAATCTTGGATAGAATGAACATCTATTAGGCTTGTTTAGACATGGTTATGGCTTGTATACAAGGCCTAGAACTCAACCGAACATCTCTCGAGACGAAACGAAGGCAATACAAGCAATGATAAACAACCTCAAAACACAACGAAGCAACGAAGCTTCTAAACTTCCAACCAAGCACAAAACAACTAAGATGAACATTATAAACCTTAGATGCAAAGTATTAAGACTCTCATGTGACTTATTAAGGTGCTAACACAATACGATGAACACTCGAAACATCAACACAGGGCATGCAATGCATGGAAGACCATTACTCTATTATGATCTCAACCAACTCAATGCCAACACGATATGAATGAAATGAAGTCTCTAACATGTCAAGATCTATTGTAAACATGTTATAATGATGACAAACATGAAATGGGGTTTGAGTTCTCACAACTAGAGGAAGGGATGTGGAGGCAGAGGGATCAAAAACTTCCTGCAATTCCATATCGACCGACATTGGAGTTGCAACGGGAGGAAGGAATGTGAAGGGGGAGGAATCAAAATCTTCCTACAATTCCATATCGATCGACATTGGAATTGCAACGGGAGGAAAGGATTGTGAAGGAGAGGTAAGCTGAATTGGTTTTTTATCACTTTGCCCCCTTATTTTGATGATGTTATACATAACCCCCTTATTTTGATGATTTTATACATAACCCTTATTTTGTTTAACATTTGTTACGGTAAAATTTTGACTACGATAAGCAACCTTAAAAGACTATCATATTGGTCCATAAGTTATAGATCTTAATAACAAATCTCTATTCAGTTAACTAAATAACTTTTGTTATGACCATATTTCTCTTTCTATATAAAAGTATGAGTATATTCTTATGTACAAATTAGTGTATGGGAAATTTGGAAGTTTCGCAACAAAGCTTTGCATGAGGGTATTCGGTGTTCTTCTTGGGTCTTAATTGATCGTATCAAGCAGACCATAACTAATATTTTCTCTGCCGCTGGTCTGGATCCCTCAGTTCACAGACCTATTCGGAGTCGAATGTCTAGAAGTTCCGTAAAAGTTCTCTTCTGGGATAAACCTCCGTCTGGTATTGTCAAGCTCAATACTGACGGGGCTTGCCGAGGTAACCCCGGTCTTAGTGCTGGTGGGGGTCTTATTCGTGATTCAAATGGCAGTTTGATTCATGCTTTCTCAGTCTCCTTCGGTCTTGCTACCAGTTTTCAGGCGGAATGTAGAAGCCTTTTCTTGGGGGTGCAATGGCTTCAAAAGCATGACATGGTAGAAGCTATTGTAGAGATTGATTCTAGGTGCCGTTTGGTAGCCAGGGTTAAAGGTAGATAAGATTAATAAGCCGAGTTGCCTGATGTTTGGTACGCAATAGGTGATCGGGACTAATAACACGGGTTATCCGGATTAAGTCATTATTGCCTCACTATTAATACCAAGGAGAAAGGTGTTATTATTAGCACCCTTACTAAAAAAAATTGGGATTAACATTTGTAATCTCAAAATTACCCCCGATATACAAGTGAGGATTAATAGCGAGAGAACTAATAGTACTGGGAGTAATAATACTGCTTATCCTTGTCTGACTACCAAACAAGCCCCTAAAGTGTTATTTGATTGTGTGATGGGTCGTGCTTCTTCTCCTTGGGCTTGCTCCTACATGATCCGATCTATTATATCCATTCACAAGAAAATGCGCTTTGATTTTAGACACTGCTTCAGGGAGGTCAATTCAGTTGCTGATGCTCTTGCTAACTTGGGTTGTGATGCCGGTTCCGATTCCTTCTTCTCTTCTATTTTGGTCGTTCCTCATCATATTCGCGGGCTCTTTAATTTGGACAAATGTAACACCCCATATATTCGTTCTGTTTAGTATTCTTTCGCTTGTTTCTCCTTCTTCGAGGTCAGGCTCCTTTGTCCCCCCCTAAATCGGGTAAGGCTGGTTGTCCCCCTCAAGTTTGTATTTTTTCTCTTAATTAATAAAACCCCCGCAGGTGCCGCCCTGCTTTAACCAAAAAAAAAAAAAAGATAATCAACATTAAATCTTGTTTAAAAAATAATAAGAATTTTTTTAGTTAATCAATTACCATAGATTTTGATGTAATGTTTCTAAAATACTTAAATTTTGTTCTGGTGAAATTTAGGTAGACATTAGTAGAGGTGTATGAATTTTTTTAAACTACTGTAATAGATTGTTGGTAAATCTCGAGATATTAAACAAATCGGTGGCGAGTTTACTAATTATCAGTGAACAAACCAAGAGATATGAGTTTTTTTTTTTTTTTTGAAAAAAGAGCTATTGTTTAAGATGATGAAGAAAACATTGGAAAACACATTTTATGAATATGCGTTTTTTGTCGGAGAAGAAAGCAAAAATTTACAGTTTGCTCCCTTTAATATTTGAATACTATAAGTAACTCTAAAGACTAACATATTGGTACCTAACAAATACCTCCAATCAATTAATTAGGATTTTCACTATCCTTTAAATATTGAAATTTTCGAATAAACCCTCAAAAGTTGAGAAATGTATAGAACCCGTTATCCTACACATAACGTTAAAGTAAGTATGTTGTCTATAATTATTTCATTTTATAATATATGGATTAATGAAATGTATAAAACCTGTTACCCTTATTTTTTCTACCTACTTCAATTATAACCACATACATAAGGGCATTAATGAAAAAAATCGCACATTACATCAATATTTACAATACAATCAATTACTTTTTTTCTTAACGATGTGTCCGGGTCAAAGAGACAATAATTTAGAAACAAAGGGATCATAGTATAATTTAGAAATAACAAATATATTACTCAACTTCAAATAACAAGTAATTAATTAATAAGAAATTTTGTCCAAGTCTACATAAGTTAAAAGTAATAACTAATAACGTGGCAGATAAGTAAAAAATGTAGTGGGAATAACATTTCACTAAAAAAAATCCTTAACAACACGTGCAACATGTGTGCAGCATGCTTGCAATGTGCGTGCATTTGAAAGCATCAGAATATATATATATATATATATATATATATATATATATATATATATATATATATATATTTTATATATTTATTTTAGACAATAAATTAAAAAAGTAAATTATTGTATAATAAATTATTTATCCCTTCCTATTAAAGAATTATCTCACCCGATTTGCACCTAAATGCCACTAGGAATATCTTGATGAACCACAAAGAGGAGATAGTATCTGAGTGGTGCAACATTACCCGAACCCGGTGTTGTCACGTCGATCTGGTAAGTAGATTTTCATTTGTTTTACATTATCGACATTTAACACCGGCAATCTTTGATTCATGGAATACGAGTGTGTGGTGAATGATGGTGCTACCATTGTAACCGTGACTAATGTTCCATTCAAACTTCCGTGATTGTGAAGCGAACAACTAATCTTTGCGTGCCGATTTTACTTTGAGAACCGGGGCGTAATTATCTTTGAGGCGCAAACCATTTGAGCCCGAATCCAAGTAAGATGGGAGAATGCTTCCAAGCTCAATTCCGTTGGAAAAAGAACTCCCACGAAATTATAGTAAATATGAGGATTACTTCTACCAACAAGAACCCTACCATCACGAAGCAAAATCGCGGCTGAATGGTACATCCGCGGTGGTATGGTGGCTGCAGTCTGTACCTCGAACCGAGATGTTGTAGGGTTACTGGGCCGGTAAACAACCGGGCTTAGCACCGAGTTCCGCCCATATTCCCATCCAGCAGTACCAGCTGATCCACCATTTATGATCAACCCGGGTAGCAAAAGCATATCCCCCATGACCCGAGCCAACGACATAGTCTCCATAACCCAATTGGGGTTCGGGTCGGTTATTTTAATCCGTCCACAAAATGCAGCAGCTCCATCAAATTTACCATTTAATGCATTGATGTAAGCTCCTTTAGGTGCACCCCCACAAACCAACACTTGAGCTTCAACCACCACTACTTTAGTGCTCTTCAATGGAAGCATAACTGCGGAACCTGAGCTCAGGTAATTTCTGGGGTCGCCACCCAGGATTTTCGGTAATGTCTTGACAACTAAATTTTTGGAGTAATCAAATAACAAATATATTGCTCAACTTCAAATAACAAGTAATTAATTAATAAGCAGTTTTGTCCAAGCCTACATAAGTTAAAAGTAATAACTAATAATGTGCATGGTAGATAAGTAAAAAATGTAGTGGAAATAGCATTTCACTAAAAAATCATTAACAACACGCGCAACATACGTGCAATTTGCGTGCAACGCGCGTGCACTTGACTAGTATATATATAAAGGCAAGATACTATTACTTTTTAGGAAAGTTTCCGTCAAAAACCCATTACCAAAAATAGAATGTATTTTATGCATTAATTTAGGTGTAAAACCGTAAATCTATGGAAGCAGACCATTGTAATATGAAACCGTGGGTGGCCCACAGTTATTTGTCCATGGTATTCAAATTAGTTTGAGTACATCAAAAAATTACAAATGCAATATCCGTTACTTTTTCCGTACGACAAAGATGGATATAGAGAAGATATTCCATTTTCTAAATCCAAAGATGGCTCAAGAGCACGAAATAAAGTTAGCATACGAGAATTCTTTGCGTATCGAATGCATGATAGAGATTGTGAGCCGACAACCGTTATGTTTTCAGGAAGACAATTTCAGCAATTTGTCGTTGATGCATACACTATGATTAAAAGTGTACGTTTGACTTATATCCGATTGCATCAAAAACAATTGCGGTGTGAAATGTACAAAGGCTTGCATGAAGCATTGTTACGTGGGGAAAATGATGCATCAACTCAAGGAAAAAAAATATATTGCCTTCAAGTTTTACTAGAGGAGCAAGATATATGATTCAGGACTATCAAGATTCCATGGCTATATGTAAATGGACAGGTTACCCTGATTTATTCATTACATTTACATGCAATCCCAAATGGTTGAAAATTGTTCGCTTTGTTGAAAAGCGTGGATTAAAATCTGAAGATCGTCCAGAGATTGTTTGCAGAGTTTTTAAAATCAAACTTGATGGACTTATTGAAGATTTTCGTAAAAACAAGATTTTCGAAAATGTTGGAGCATGTATATTTGTTTAATTGGTGCACCAAATATTTAAAGCTTACAATCTATATTATTAGTAGTATAACTTAGTAAAATAAAATAAATTTTATTTTGTTGTGTTTTTTTCCAGTTGTTTATAGCATTGAGTTACAGAAGAGGGAGTTGCCACATGGTCACATATTATTATTTCTTTCTAAAGAAGACAAAACGCCAACACAAGATGCAATTGATAGTATTATCTCAGTTGAAATCCCGAATGAAAATGAGGATCCACTGTATTTTATGATTCATGGTCCATGTGGTGATGATCGAAAGAGTTCTCCTTGCATGATTGATCGGCGTTGCTCAAAACATTTTCTGAAACAATTTGTTGAAACGACTACAGTTGATGATGAAGGTTATCCAATATACAAATGCAGAGATAAAGGCAGAAAAATTTCTTAAGAATGGAGTTTGGTTGGGCAATAGATATGTTGTTCCACACAATTGCTACTTATTGTTGACTTATGGAGCTTATTTGAATGTGGAGTGGTGCAATCAATCTCGAGTGATCAAATATTTATTTATTTAAGTATATAAACAAGGGTCATGATCGTGTGACTGCGGCATTTTTCCAAAGTTCAGATGAAGGTAATTCGAAAATGAATATCGACGAGGTAAATTTGTACTATGATTATAGATACATTTAATCTTGTGAAGCTACTTGGAGAATTTTTGGTTTTGAAATACAATACAAATATCCCCCGGTAGAGCGACTAAATTTTCATCTTCCGAATCAACAAAATGTTATTTTTTCAGATTCAGATAAAATTGAGTCTTTGATGCATAGAGAATCAATCAGCAAGAGTATGTTTTTGGCATGGATGGAAGCTAATAAGAAATATCTTGAAGCTAACATATTCAATTTCTCACAAAATTTGCTAATATGAATTTTTTTTTTTTTGTTCCTCCGTGATCAAGGGACTTATATTTTTTGTGATGCCTTCTAAATGTAGTTCGTGGAGCTACCTGCTATGGTGATTTATGAGCAATTAATGGGGTTCAACATCCTTCTTTTCGAGATGCTTGCTATGCTTTAGGATTGTTAAGTGATAATAAGATTGACGGCATTATCGAGACTAGCCATTGGGCATCGGCTCATGTCATGAGAATTCTTTTTGCGATGCTGTTAACATCTGGATCTATAAGCCGCCCTGTGGTAGTTTGGGAATCATGCTAGTCTTATTTATCTGAAGACATTTTATACAAGCAAAGAAATCTATTCAAATATCAAGGCACATAAGAAGTATTAATTTACTTATTTTTTATAGAGTTTGAATATAATATATCCATTGATTTCAATTATAGGATTGCAATTAAATGAGAATCAAATAAAAAATTATGCACTTGTGGAAGTTGAGAAACTTTTAAGAAGTTCTGCACGAAGTTTACGTGATTTTCAATCAATGACATTTCCAGAAGATCACTTTTTTTCCAATTCTTGCCTTCTAGATTACTACACGATGAAATGCGTTATGATCGAAGAACCTTGGGTGAAGAACACAAACATCTTCTTTCTAATTTGAATGATGAACAACGACACGTGTATGAAATGATCATCGAATCAACGACTTTGGATCATGGAAGGATTTTTTTTGTCTATGGTTATGGAGGAACTGGGAAAACATTTATTTGGAAGACTTTATCTGTTGGGTTGAGATCACAAGGACATATTGTGTTAAATGTGGCATCCAGTGGTTTCGCATCTCTTTTATTGCCCGGTGGTAGAACTGCACATTCGAGAATTTCCATTTTATTTACTATAAATGAAGAATCAACTTGCAACATAAAACAAGGTCTCCTAGATTATTCTAAATCAATGAGCTTATTCATACTCACGGGATGCCATTGATGCAGCTTGATTAAAGAGATAGATTAATAAGCCATTCAACAAGAGCTCATATCGATGTTTGAGAGGCAAACGATTAATGTGGGACTAATAGCAAGATATCGCTCATTAAGTCATTATTGTCTCACTATTAATACCAAGGAGGATTACAAAATAATGGGGTGAATGCGGATTTTCAAGAATTAAAATATTTTGCGATTGAATTGCAAACGTTGGCGATGGGAAAAAAACCAAATGATGAATGTGTTCTATTGAGATTCCTCGACGCACTTTTGATTAAGAACTCAACGATCCAATTGTTGGAATTGTTGAAAGTACGTATCCCGGTTTTGGAAATGATTGGCGTGATGCAACGTGTTTGAAAATAGAGATTAATTTTGGCGCCGACTCTCAATGTTGTTAGTTCCATCAATGGGATTAATTACATGGTATCAATTAACAACTCAACAGAAAATTGTATTTGAGCCTTGATTCTACTACCAAACGGTGGTTTAAGAATGATATTCATACCCTCGAATTTTTAAATGGAATTAAATGTTCAGGAACTTCAAATCATGAGTTGAATTTGAAGATTGGAACTCTAGTAATGCTGCTATGTAACATAGACCATTCCCTTGGTTTATGCAATGAGATGAGACTGCTTATTACAAGACTTGGAAATCACGTTTTAGAAGGCAAACTTATTTCAAAGGGCAACGCTGGTGGAACTGTTCTTATTCCACGAATGTCATTGACGCCTTCTGATCCAAGATTGCCTTTCAAATTTCAAAGAAGACAATTTCCACTGATGGTGTCTTATGCGATGTCAATTAATAAAAATCAGGGTCAATCTAGAATTACTAATCCGAAAGGGCTTAGAATTTTGTTATCTGAAAATGATAAACCAAGTAGTTGTACTACAACGAATGTCATTTTTTTCAATGGCTTGGAACAGACTCCATTTGTGAACTTTGCCTAGCTGGCAACTCAACCAGATTACCTTCCTGGTGAAGGGTCAGGAGCTAAATCTAACGCCTAGGTTCAATTCTGTTGCATGGTTTCCACAGTATTCCAAAACTTCAAATGAAGGTCTATGAAGGAATCCATTTTGTTAAGGACTCCATTTGTTAAAAGATCAAGAAGAGTCAAACTTGTTGGAACGAAAAGTCAAACAAGTTAACTCGCTAAATTATTTACGTATTGAAAGTAAAACTTCCAATCAAATAAATAAAAGATGAAGAGAAGAGTTGAACTGAAGGCTTGATAGGGTTTTTGGTGGGTTTGAAAGATGGTGTTAAGCTATGTTGCACGGATATGGATACGTAGACATGAGATACGTGGATACACGATTTAAAAAAATAAGCGGGGTAATGTGTAAATATTCAAAATATTATGATCGAAATGTAAATATTCAAAATATAAGGATCAATTTGTAAATGTTAAAAACTATAAGCACAAAATAAATACTTCCAAGTTCCAATATTACCAGAAGAAGGAAGAAGGAAGAAGGAAGAAGTCCACGGGTAAGAAGAAGGAAGAAGCCGTCAGGACTTACATCACCAAATCGAACTAGAAGAAGGAAGAAAAACTTGACCAAAATCGAAAGGACTTACATGTTGTAGGCCGATGGTCACTACTCGACTTCACAGGGGCTGTCATACGACTTCGAAGGGGTTGATATAGCTAGGGTTCGTGAAACCTAGGTCTTCACTTCAGCATGATTGAGCTTTGAGTCTTCGATTTCACTTCGGCACTTTGCAAAAGGGGCTAGGGCTTCGATCCTTCGACAGATGACAACTGTTGTGATTGTAAATGAGGTAGATAGTATCCCTCTCAAGTGATACATATCTCGACTCCCTTAATCCTCTACCCGTGTCCGTGTCATAACTTTTCAAAAAATTGAAATCAGACCCCTTGACGTATTTGGAGTCGTATCTCGCGTATCCATGTCGGATACAGAAAATGGTAGCAACTAGGCGTGTCCGTGCAACATGGGTGTTAAGGTCTTGGACAATGGGTGCGCTTCTCTTGTCTTTGCTTCTTTGAGAAAGAAGGCTTTGGTTGATTTTGTTGGATTGTAGGACTTTTTTGGTAGTGTTTAAGGCTTCAAGAGGCTCTAGTTTTAAAGGAAGAACAAGGCTTCAAAAGACAAATTTGATGCAAATGGTTAAGGTTCAAATGTCTCTCAAGAGCTAGACTTCCAACAATGGGTTAGGTGCATGACTTCTAACCTTACAAATGGGATTTCCCCCAAAATGGAGAGTTTGGGGGTGGGTTTGTTAGAGCAATTGATGGAGAGAGAGAGAAAGAGGGTTTAGAGAGGTTTCTTGTGGAGATTTATGAGATGGAGTGGCGTGGGTTTCTAATTATAGTTGTGTAAATGGTTAGGTTTGGTTCGATATGAAAAAAAAATACGAGCTGAATCGCATGTCATCGATTCGTAAAAAATCGAACCAAGCTAAACCATTTAAAATTTCAAACCAAACCACGACAGTTCGACTTTGTTCAATTCAGTCTCATGGTTTGGTTTCGCGATTTGGTCTTGTGGCTCTATTTCGCAGTTTGGACAGATTTCAAAAAAAAATCTCTAGCCTTTCAACTTTAAAGTAAACCAAAATAATAATTAAAAAAAAAAACAACTAAAAAGTACTAATGGAAACAAATAAAATTCAAAACATAACATTTTGATGTTTCCATCGGTCTCCTAATTTATGTTTTCAATTTTTTTGGAATAAATGGCTCCACACATAAAATACGTACTTGATGGCGAGACCTTGAGGGGCGGCGATGAAGTGAAGAACTGGGCAAAATTTATTGAGAGTTTCTTGTACTCACTGGAAATCATTCATACCTAAAAACTATATGAGAGATTGAAAATACTAAAGGTTGTATATGTAAGTTTTCAGACTTTAGCCTATATACATTACAACATCCTAATCACAGTCTACTTTGGTTAGTTTTTTATTTACTTTAGTTATAATTTGCAGAAAATGTTTCTAATTCAAATCTGAGGAAAGAAAACACTATGAAGCAAAGCGTAGAAAGTTCGTATTCCACAATCCCTATTAGCGGGATGGTGTATTTCTTGTGTAACTTTAGGATAAGAAAATTAAAAAAATTGGAGCCCGATAAACAAGTTATCATTGTCGTTTAAGTATGTTTAATGTTTAACGTAGCTTAGGTTTAGGTTCAATTGTATTTTTGTTTGTTAGTTAGGTTTAACATCGATGCATCATTGCAATATAGATTGGTTTTGGCCAGAGTTGCAAGTAAAAGTGAATGGGACATTCCCTAGGACCTAAGATATTGTAGAAGAGCCTCAACATCGTGAGGCAATAGACCCCATTGTTGTGCATGGCAGTATTGTTATCGACACATTCTCATCATTCAACTATCGCAACCATTTTTGACATTACAAAGGAGCTTGAGCGATTTGTGGGTTTTGTGTTTATGGCCAATCCTGCTTTGGTGATTTCTTGGCAGAAGCTCTTCCTTTTTTTGTCCCAGGCATAATGTGATAACACACGATATAATAAAGATTATTTTATATTAGTCCAAGAAAGGCAGTAGGATTGTATATATGCCAGTCTTCATGTCCAATTAGGATTGTGATATATGTTATTGTATTAAGGGTTAAGTGACCCATATATATATATATATATATAAGAATTTAGTGCCGTGAGATAGCTAAGAAAGGCGGACGGCTTCTTACTCTGTGTCTTCAGTTCTTTCTTTCTTCTTCTCTTCTATTTCATTTTGTGTTGCACGGTTTCTTTCATGGTATCAGAGCCTTAAAATCCATGGCGGATGAATATATTGCCTCTTCCAAAACCAAAGTTTCTATCTCGACCTCTCAAGACAATATGGTACAGACTTCTAACCCTCTCCCTCTCTTCTTTAATATACAATCCTATATGTCTCACTGCCACCTAACTGGAGAAAACTATTAAAACTAGAGCTCTCTTTTTCGATCTGGTTTTGAAAATTCACAACCTCACACATACCATCACTAGCAAAGATCCTCCATCTGAAACTCTTGAAGATGGCACTCTCAATCCTCTTTTTTCCCTATTTCCACAAGCGACCGGGTTAGTAGCTGATAGATGTGTTTTATATGCATCTATTGGGTACTTTTATAGTTTAGAAATAGCAATTCCACGAGGCTTTTGACTACTAATATGTGGTTTTGAGCTTTATTGTGAGTTTCAGGGTTTTAGGTGAAATTATGAGATTTACAAGGCTTAAAGTGAAGAATTGAAGGAAGGGTGCAAAGTGCTAAATGAGAAAAGAAGAATGCATCGGAGTAGGAAACCCCTTACGGACGCAAGGGTAAGGCACCTTGCCCCCGCAAGGTCTTTACATAAGCTCAAAGGAATTAACCCCTTGCGGCCGCATTCCTAGCTAACCTTGCCCCCACAAGCCCTTCCGTTTTCTTAAAACGGGTGTTGCATCCTAATTGTATCTCCTTCCCTTGAACACATTAGTATAAATACAAGCCATGTGACGGATTTGACTCCAATTTTAGTGTGTAATACATAGTTTTTAGTGTTTGTAATTATAGTTAGAAGATCGTTCATGTATTCTTTCATTCCAATGATCTGCTCATCATCAAGGATGAACTAACCGCTCCATAATCTAGGAATTGGAGGTAACTTGTATCGAATCTATTGCTCATCTGTTATATATTTTTATTCAATCAAATCTTGTTGATCTCAATGTTTATCAATCTCTTTACTATCTAGCTTTTTCCTAATGAAAGGTATCGTAAGTAGTAAAGCCAAGAGGTGCGGATAACTGCACGGCCATATGCATATGTCGTACATTGGCTCACCATTGTGATAAATTGACCTTTATCGATGCACGAGAGTGATAAGTTAGGGTCAGGTTCATATATATGTTCCCAAGTGACAGATAGGAAATTCATATGTTCTTGTTCTTAAGGGTATAGATTAGATGAATTATTTAGGATAGACACTGAATTATAATTTGACAATCTATACCTATCTTTAGTGAACAAACCCAAGATTAAATTGATTGATACATTAGGTAAAAGAGCATTAGAGTAGATACAAGTGAATCCACATTCCTAGATTTCCATCCACAATAAGATCTTTATAACTGTGATTTATGCTTTAAATTATTAATTAGTTTACCTGATGTCTAGTAGAATAAATTAGATAAATAAATAAAAATCCCCCTTAGTTTAATTGTTACATGTTAACTTGCTCTACATACTTCTTGTCTCTATGGTTCGACCCTTGCTACCATACATCTATTCTATAATAGTCTTGTGCACTTGCGAAGAAAATAAATAAGACATCAGTAGCTAGCTGGATTAAAGATACTGTGACCGCATATGTTCAGCCCCATATAAACCCTTTCGAGACTGCCTTCGAAGCATGGGAATTACTTTTAAACATTTCGGAATAACCTCCCATATCCATATTCTAAAACTTCGAGGCAAGCTTCATGATCTCAAGTTGCAACCCAACATAACCATCGACCAATACATCCTCCACGGTAAAACTTTGGTTAATTCTCTAGCTAAAGATGGAGTGGTTATTTCTGACGTAGATTTTCATCGCAAAATTCTTAGCGGCCTTGGCCCTCCTATAAAGAATTCATAACAGTGCAAAACTCTAAACCCGCAGCCACTACTGACGATCTACATGATCTTCTTCTTCAAGAGGAAGACCTCCTAAAGAAATTCTCTACCCTTTCGATAAACCCCACCACTGCCCCTACTGCCTCTAAACCCCCAACCCACCCAAACCACTAACCAACCTTCGACCTCCTTTTCATCTCCACAACCTCAAAACTCTTCTCCACATAATCAGGCTTATTCCCCTATGTCCCACACTGGAAATTACAATCAAAACCGTAATGGAGGAAATCATCGAGGCCGTGGTCGAAATGGAGGGCGCAATAATTGGCGCGGTCGTGGTCATGGTAACCAAGGTCGAGATATACTTCCCACTCCCACTTACCCATCCTTTCCTCACTACCAAACGCCCCCACCACACCCTTCCCAGCCAACTAGTTTACCCATTTTGATCAAACCCCAACCTGTTAGTTCTACAATAAACAAGGACATCTAGCTCCCTAGTGTCAGAATCGAAATAACTTTGCTTACACTGCCTATCCTTCTCCCTCTTACTCGTCCCCAGCCACTCCCTATGATTCATCTTCCATGGCTCCCGTCTCTTTTGTCTTGGATTCCGGCGCGACAAATCACATGACTTCTTCTTTCGATTTCATGTCTCACTCTACTCCCTACTCAGATACATATTCGGTTATAATTGTAAATGGTTCTTCGGTACCTATTTCTTCGATTGGTCAAACTAGTTTTTTGCATGGCAAACGTAATTTTAAACTTAATAATGTTCTTTGTGTTCCGAGCATGCATAAATCTCTTCTTTCTATACGTCGATATTCTGTTGAGAATAGTTGTTTTTTTGAACTTGACGGTTCTGGTTTTCGTGTCAAGGACACCACTACTAAGGTGATAGTTCTTTCGGCAATAGCTTGGGTGGGCTCTACCATCTCTCGTTTACTCCTTCCTCCATGCGCAATCCTTTAGCACTCATTGGTGAACGAGCTTCTTCCAACTTTTTGCATGTTAGTCTTGGTCATCCCTTGCAAAGAGTTTTTAATGTTTTCGTAAATAAACAAAGGATACTGATTAGTGGATCTTCTACACACACATGTTTTTGTCATGTCTACCCTATGGGAAAATCATGTAATTTGCCTTTTGTGTCATGCACTTTACATTCTAAGAAACCTCTAGATTTACTTCACTTGGATGCTTAGGGGCCGTCCCCATTTGTGTCACATTCTGGTTTTTGATATTATTTATCCGTTGTGGATGATTATTCTCGGTTTACTTGGTTATTTCCTCTTATGCGCAAGTCAGATGTGTGTTCTGTGTTTGCTTCTTTCAAAACTCAAGTCGAAAAACAATTAGAAAATAAAATTTATGCTATTCACACCGTTAAAACTGTGCAAACTGATGGGGGGTGAGTTTGTGAATCGACAATTTGCTCAGTTTCTAGTAACTCATGGAATCAAACATCAGTTAACTTGTGCTTATACTCCTCAACAAAATGATGTGGTGGAAAGTAAACATCGTCACATTGTTGAGATGGAACTATGCTTAATGGCTCAATCCTCCGTTCCTTATACATACTGGTTTGAAGCTTTTTCTACTGCACTGTTCTTAATAAATCGCCTTCCTATACGTCAATTACATTATATATTTCCATACCAAAAATTTCTTCATCGTACTCCAGATTACAGATTTATGAAGACTTTTGGGTGCATTTGTTTTCCTCGCCTTGTCCCTTATAATAAGCATAAACTCATGCCTAAATCAGTCCCGTGTGTATTCTTGGGACACGATCTCCTTCGGAAAGGATTTAGTTGTTTGGACTTAAAAACAGGAAAGGTATATATTTCACAGCATGTTTTGTTCGATGAGACTCATTTTTTATTTGCATCAAGGCCTAACTCTACAGGACTACAAGCTTCTTCAAATCAGTCTGTACCTTCATCTCACATCCCATGTTCTGCAAAATGCCATGTCGGGTTCAACCTTTTCAAGCTCACCTCCAGCACATTCGGTTAGCTCTCCTTCACTAATACAAACTACAGATTCTCATGCTCCAGCTAATAAGACTTCTGATATTCAGCTTCCTGCGGAAAGTTTTCCTTCTCTGCCTTCACATGTGCATACACCAGCTCACTCCAGCTCTCCTCAACCAACCTTCCAGCGCAGTCCGATTCTTTTTGAGCTGCCATGGGATCATGACTCACCTCCTGCTCCAACAGATTTGATCACATCAACAGAGTCATCTATTCCACTCCGGGTTCGTGCTATTAGCTCCATTATGAATGATCCAGCCTCTAAGTATCCTCTACCTTCTGCATTAGCTGCCTTTGCTCCTACATCACCTGATTACAAACCACAGACATACAAGTAGGCCTCTTCTCTTTCGCAGTGGCAATCCGCTATGCAAGATGAAATGAAGGCTCTTTCTATAAACCAAACATGGTCTTTGATTCCAACTACACCTGGTATGAATGTTATTGCTAGCAAGTGGGTCTACAAAATCAAGCGTTGAGCTGATGGAACCATTGACCGACACAAAGCTCGCTTGGTAGCTCAAGGTTATACTCAGCAAGAAGGTGTGGATTTTGATGAAACATTTAGCCCTGTTGTCAAACCTCCAACCATTCGACTGCTCCTCTTTCTTGCTCAATCTCGTGTATGGCCAATCGAGCAACTCGACGTCCGCAATGCTTTTCTAAATGGTTTCTTATGTGAAGATGTATTTATGGCTAAACCTCTGGGTTTCATTGATTCTAGATATCCTAATCATGTCTGCAAACTCCCTCGGTCGATTTATGGTTTGAAGCAATCTCCGCGAGTTTGGTTTCAATGGTTGCATGAGCTTCTTCTCTCTCTCGGATTCTGTAATAGTAAGTCAGACATCTCACTTTTTCTTCGTCACTCTTCTACTGGCACCGTGGCTATTCTAGTCTACGTCGATGATATTCTTGTCACCGGCTCCTCAAAATCTGAGGTGGACAATATTTTGGATTGTATCTGTTAGAATTTTGAAAGTCGTCGTCTCGGACCTCTTGGATATTTTCTTGGCTGATTTATTCAAAAATTTAACATGCATGACTGCAAGTCCGCTCCTACGCCTCTTGCTCCGGGCTTACATATGTCTTCCCTCGATGGTGATTCATTACCTGATGGTACTTTATACCGAAGCATGGTAGGGGGACTTTAGTACTTGACCCTCACTCGTCCCGATCTCGTATTTTCTATTAATCAAGTGTGCCAATTCATGCATTCTCGCTCAAGTAGTGAAGCTGAGTACTGGGATCTTGCAACAACAGCTGTCGAGCTTCGATGGTTCTCTTATTTATTTCGTGAGCTGGGTTTGTTCCTTCCTTCACCTACTATGCTTTGTGATAATGTCTCAGCTCTTCATATGTCTCCCAATCTAGTCTTTCATGCTCGTACTCGCCATATCGAGATTGACTATCACTTCGTTCGTGAAATGCACCAAAGTGGGTTCCTCCGATTAGCTTACGTCTCTTCAAGAGATCAGCTCGCCGACATTTTCACAAAGTCCCTAGCTCAGCCTCGTTTTTAGTCTTTGACTTCCAAGCTGCAACTTTGCTCCTGTTCGTTTGGCTTGAGGGGGTTGATAACACATGATTTAATAAAGATTATTTTGTATTTTATATTAATTAGTCCTAGAAAGGCAGTATGATTGTATATATGCCAGTCTTCAGGTCCAATTAGGATTGTGATATATGTTATTGTATTAAGGGGTTAAGTAACCCATATATATATATATATATATATATATATATATAAGAATTCAGTGCCATGAGATAGCCAAGAAAGGCGGACGACTTCTTACTCTGTATCTTCAGTTCTTTTTTTCTTCTTCTCTTCTATTTCATTATGTGTTGCACGGTTTCTTTCATAATGATTCTCCAAGAAAAAACTAGAACGAGTGATGCTCAGGTGTGGAAGAAAGAAATTACACATTAACCCAAGGTTTGGAGTATCATAATGGTCACACCTTACCAACTCAGACATGGAGGTTATTGGACATTTTAATTTGTTCATTTACCTATGCGGTTCAGGTCACAAGGCTATTCATGTCTAATTGGATAGTGATTTTGAACTTGGAAATTGCAATCAAAATCATGGTTATTAAAGGCGGAAGGCGAGAGCCGAGAAAAGGGCGAGGCGAGGCGAGGTGAGAGGTGGCCTGCAATACGAAGAATTAAGAAAATTGGTTTAAATATTTTATTTATTTATTATAAAAAATTCCAAAACATGTATAATATTAGAATGATTATTGTCACTAATTAAATATGTTGAGTAATAACTCTGTTAGAATTGGAGGCCCTTTATTTGTGGCAGCCTTCTACAGCCAAGCCTAATGACCTATCCGCCCAGCCCCTTCCTTGGTGACTTGGGGAGTAGATTTGCCCATTCATTTTATCCTCCCTTGATTTAATCCTTAATTGACTATTCCTTTGGTATAAATACTCCCCCCTTCGGCAGCCTATGTGTGAGAGTATAAAAGAAGCAGTGAGCAATTTTCTTTGAGGAAAAAGGCTACAACCCCCATCTTTCTTATTCTTCTTCAATATGAAGGCGTGATTCTCTCTCTCTCTCTCTGTGAGTGAGTGGTATTCTCCGGTTGTCTCTTTCGTGGGTGTTGCCGGAGTGTGTTGGTCGGACTGAGTTTTGGGGGCTTTTCTCCTTGGTTAATACTTGTTGGTATTACAGTGGGCTCACTAGTGGACTTGGGTCCGTGAAAGGTGTCTGAGCCGAAGAGTTTGTAGCCTAGACCTTCGTGGTCAATGAAGGCGAGTCGTGCTTGGGTCACGACGTTATAACAAAACTCTTCGTGTCCTTTCTTCCCTCTGTTCAGTTACTCTTAATTTATCTAGACTAATATTTGTTTTGCAGGAATAAAGACTTATTGGTCTAAAAGCTTTACCGGTGATATTTATTAATTAGCTATTTGTATTAATAGGCTAGTTGTTAGGAGGTTGTAATTTTTGTCTTATTCAAAAGCTCCGTTTTTTACGGGTTCATTCTAGGCAATGTGATATAAAATCACAACAGTGGCATCAGAGCCCGCGTTCCGTACCGTGAAACGGTAGAGCCTCCTTTGATCCAAAAATCGCTAACTCTAAAAGTTTATTTGGTGAGCTTCTTTCATCTCGAAATAATTATGTTATTTTTTAAATAAAAAAATTGTCTCGTAATTTATTTGCTTGATTGTTGCTCTATTTAAACTGCTATTGTTTGGTTGGAATTTGCTTGCTTGAATTTTTTGGTGATTAAAAAAAATCTTAATTTCTTATAAATTCTGATTTGGTTTGATTGGTTGGTTTTGTGTTGTTTCTCTAAATGGGTTCTTCATCTAATTATAGTTTGGAACCTTTCAATGGAAAAACTGATTTTTCTATGTGGCAAAAGAAGATGACAAGTATTTTAATTAAAGAAAAGGTTTTCAAAGCCATAACTTTAAAATATGCTAAAGACACTTCGGAAGATGCCATGATTGAAATGGATGAATCTGCCTACTCCTCGATTATCTTAAACATGTCTGAATCGGTTATTCGGAAATGTGGTGAACATGCTCATGCTAAGAGTCTTTGGGAAAAATTGGAACAAATTTATTTTGGAAAAACATTGCCAAGTAAAATTTATCTCCTAGAAATTTTTTTCAGTTTTAAATTAGATCTTAGCAAAGACATGGAAGATAACATTGATGTTTTTACCAAATTGGTAGAAGACATAAAACAAACCGGTGATGAACACATAGATGATTACTCTTCGATTGTGCTTTTAAATGCTATACCTGATTCTTATGCTGACGTGAAATCTGCTATTAAGTATGGTAGGGATAAGATCACACTTGATACGGTGATATCTAGTTTAAAAGGCAAAGAATTGGATTTGAAAGCTAATAAGGGTAAATCAAACACCGGTGAGGTTCAAATGGTGAGGGGTAGGACGCTTGAGAGAAACGATGGGCAAAAACATTATCAAAATAAAAACCAAGGGAAAAAACATAATTTTGAAAATGAAAGCAAGGGTAGATCAGTTTCTAGACAACGACATAGAACTTGTTACAATTGTGGTGAAACTGGGCATTTTAAAAGGGATTGTACTAATCCAAAAAGAAAAGTCAAAATTGGAATTCGAATGAGCAAAGTGACTGTAATTTGGCCTCTTCGAGTGAGGATCCTTGTGATGTTTTTATGGTAAAGGACATGTGTGATACTTTGAATAATTTTGTGCCTTCTATTGCTGCATGTGAAAATGAGTGGCTAATTGATTATGCATGTATGTCTCACATGACACCTTATAAAAACATGTTTTCGTCATACAAAGAGGTTAAAACTGGAAAAGTTTCTTTGGCTAATAAGGAAACATGTCAAGTTGCTGGAATTGGCGATATTTGCTTGAAATTTGAATATGGAAATATTTTGACTTTGAAAAATGTAAGACATGTTCCTGATTTAAATACCAATTTGATGTCTTGTGCATGTTTAGAAGATGATGGTTTAGAGGGAAGATGGGGTAAGAGTATGATGAAAATTACAAAGGGCAATTTGGTGATTTTCAAAGCTGAAAAACAAAAGAGTTTGTATGTTTGCAATGTTGTCCCGGTGTCTTTTATTGAAAATCAAACAAATGTTTTTAAGAATGAAAATTCAGATTTGTTGACTAAAAGACTTGGACATTTGAGTAGTAAAGGCTTAGAAATTTTTCACAAAAATGAATCTTTTGGTGATGATATGATTTCTTGTGTGCCTTTATGTGATACTTGTGTGAATTGTAAACACCAAAGGGTTAGTTTTTCACCTCCCTCTCTTGAAAAATTCTCTTTCAAAAATCATCTTGAGTTAATTCATGCGGATGTGTGGGGTCCTATGTGTGTGCCCTCACATGGTGGGAATAGATATTGTTTATCTATTGTTGATGACTTTTCAAGGAAAGTCTAGGTTTTTCCTATGCAAGAAAAGTTTGATGTTTTTGAAAAGTTTAAAACTTGGAAACTTTTGATCGAAAATCAAACCGGTAAGAAAATCAAGAAACTTAGGACGGATAAAGGGTTAGAGTTCTGTAACGGTGAGTTCGAGAGATTCTGCGTTGAGAGTGGGATTGATCATGAAAAATCTTTCCCTTGCAATTTGGTCGAGCGCATGAATAGAACTCTGTTAGAACGAGTGAGGGTCATGCTTACTTTGTCGGATCTTCCCATAGGCTTTTGGGGAGAGGCGGTTGTTACTGCCGCCTATGTGATCAATATGTCCCCTTCTATCTTGCTTAATGATAGATGTCCTGAAGTTGTGTTTTCTGGTAGTGAAATTGATTTTTCAAACTTACATGTTTTCGGTTGTGCTATTTATGTTCATCGAGAGAATAACAAACTTGAACCTCAGTTGGTTCCTTGTGTTTTCTTAGGGTACTCGGAGAGGGTGAGAGAGTATAGATTGTGGTTGAGAGATGAAAATGATGAGAGACTTATCATTTGTAAGGATATAGTGTTTGACGAAACTGAATTTCCTAACTTGCTTCCTGCTCAACCATTAATTGCTATTGATGCACCCTATGTGTTGAGATCTCTCGATGTTAGCCCTTGTTTGCAAACTGAAATTGTGGAAAATCTTGAAACTATGCTTGCTAATCCTGAAATTGTTGATAAAGAATTTGAACAAAATGGGGAGGAAGAAAATGTGATTGAAAATTTAGGTGAGTATCAACTTGCTAGGGGTAGGTCTAGACCTTTTGTTAGGAGACCGTCTAGCTTTGATAATAATTTTCACATTTCCTCATTTGTGTTTTGTATGTTTGATTCTTTTAACAATTTGCATGAACCCAAAACTTACAACAATGGTGCTTTAAAATGTGGAAATCCTAGTGATTGGTTAAATGCTTTAATGGATAATGTTAATGCGTTGCATGTGAACCATTCTTGGACTTTGGTGCCCTTTCGTGTGGCTGAATCTGTTTCTTTTAAAGCTAGGTTGGTTGTAAAAGGGTTTTTTCGAAAACAAGGGGTTGTGATTAAGCTTGCTCTAGTTGCCCAATTCGATTGGGAGGTAAAACCTTTAGTAGTAACTAAAATTCAATCTTGTTTTAAAATGCTTGATTTTGATTCTTGTGATTGATGCTTTGTTTTGGTTACCCGAAAATCCTCGACATACTTGGTGTGTGTCGTGGTATCGTTCTTGTTCTTACTGTGGTGTTAGAATAAGTTAGATTTGCTTACTTTGTGTTGGCGGTGGTGATTTCCTTGAAATCCATGGGCAGTTCTTTGTGAACAGTCATGGTGGCTTAACTGATTCTGCTTTGTGTTTAATTAGTTAAGTGTTTTTCCCTGCTTTGTTCTTACTTTGTGTTGGATCAAGTGCAGGGATAGGCGATGATGAACCTTTCTTTATTTATGTCCTTGTGAGTCCATGTATGTGTACCAGCACTTGTTCCAAGGTGGAGAATGTTAGAATTGGAGGCCCTTTATTTGTGGCAGCCTTCTACAGCCAAGCCCAATGACCTATCCGCCCAGCCCCTTCCTTGGTGACTTGGGGAGTAGGTTTGCTCATTCCTTTTATCCTCCCTTGATTTACTCCCTAATTGACTATTCATTTGGTATAAATACTCCCTCCTTCGGCAGCCTTTGTGTGAGAGTAAAAAAGAAGCAGTGAGCAATTTTTTTTGAGGGAAAAGGCTACAGCGCCCATCTTTCTTATTCTTCTTCTCTGTGAAGGCGTGATTCTCTCTCTCTCTCTCTCTCTCTCTCTGTGAGTGAATGGTATTCTCCGGTTTTCTCTTTCGTGGGTGTTGCTGGAGTGTGTTGGTCGGACTGAGTTTTGGGGGCTTTTCTCCTTGGTTAATACTTGTTGGTATTACAGTGGGCTCACTGGTGGACTTGGGTCCGTGAAAGGTGTCTAAGCCGAAGAGTTTGTAGCCTAGACCTTCGTGGTCAATGAAGGCGAGCCGTGCTTGGGTCACGACGTTATAACAAAACTCTTCGTGTCTTTTCTTCCCTTCGTTCAGTTACTCTTAATTTATCTAGACTAATATTTGTTTTGCAGGAACAAAGGCTTATTGGTCTAAAAGCTTTACCGGTGATATTTATTAATTAGCTATTTGTATTAATAGGCTAGTTGTTAGGAGGTTGTAATTTTTGTCTTATTCAAAAGCTCCGCTTTTGTATGGGTTCATTCTGGGCAGTGTAATATAAAATCACAACTAACTCAAAGGGTTAAAAGTTCTAAAGAATATCTTGAGATTCCTTCATATTTCTTTAGTGTTAGTCCATGAGAATTATAATTTAGAGAATCTCCTAGGTTTGGTGTGGATGGATATACCTTAGACTAGCCCACAAGTTGAATTCTTAGGGGTGCATGGAAATTTACCTAGGCCATGATCTTATTAATTACTCTATCTATTCTAGGTAAATAGTTTACCATACAATTTTGAAATGTCTTACATTAATAGTTCATTTTCAAAAATGATATTTACATGTTCATAACATTTCAACTATATCTTTTACATTTGATACTAAACATATTAACTATACTCAAACATTATTGTAATTATCACAGACTCTAATACTCCATCTGTTTTCAAAATTATCGTCCTTTTTGACCCGACACACTGTTTAAGAAAAAGTAATTGATTGTATTATAAATATTAGTGATATGTGTGGTTTCCTTAAATGTCCTTGTATATGTGGTCATACGGCCCATACTTAAAGTAGGTAGAAAAAGTAAGGGTAAAGTGGTAAAAATGTTTTTCTAAAAAGGAAAGTTTTGAAAGAGAACAATTACTATTTTAGAACAGACGCAAAATGAAAGGAATGACGATAATTTGAAAACGGAGGGAGTACTAATTATGTATCCCTTAATTGTTAGATTTTTCAAATATAAACTCTTTGGATGGAATGGGAATGTAAGAAAAGAACAAAATAAACTACCGTATCACATGTTGATAGTCATAAGCTCGAGCTTCATCAAAGCGAGAATGGTATATAATGAAATTGAGTAACCCTGCTAGAGTTGCACAAATATTGTCTTAAAACTAATAAAGTTGTTTCTTAAAACAAATCTAATTTTATAAACAATATTCATTTTGGAAAAAGTAGATCTCAGCTTTAATATCGACACCTCAAATGTATTGAGAGTTGAGACCTTTTTTATAAGGGCGAAATGCACCATTGGTCCCTATACTTTGGGTTTGTCCACCGTTAGTCCTTGAACATCAAAACGTCACACCATTGACTAAAGTTTGCGTTTTTTGTCCACCGTTGGTCCCTTGCTCAAATGATGTGACTTGTTTCACCGTTAAATGGCCATGTACGATTCACGTGAGCAAAATCACGGACCAAAGTGTCTTTTCTTGCTGGAGGCAGCTGCAAAATGGCCCTTCTTCCTCATCCTCCTCCCAGCTTCCCAACGCTTGACCCACCACGCTCACTCCGAGCCGCTTTGTGAGATTCTACCTCAATAGAAATTGGTTCGGGTTTTCTGGGTAGAATTTCTTTCAAAAGAGCCTTGGGAGAAAGAAGGAATAGAGTGGGCTATGACTACAAGATCCTTGTTGACCCCCTTGTATTGAATGGTTCAATTTATTGTTTGCCATATCAAGGCAACAATTTTTGCAATTGCAACAAATAATCCAAACCAAAACTGGAATGGAGTTAATTGAGTTGAGAAAGGGGTTTCAAATCTAAGCCCTTAGACTCAAATTGACAGTGGCTGCTTGAAAGAGAGAAGACATGCACGTGCTTCTACACTACCTTTACTGGAGCTAAAAGGGGTTTCAAATCCAAGCCGCTTTGTGAGATTCTACCTCAACATAATCATCAATCAGGTTTGGGTTTTCTAGGTAGAATTTCTTTCAAAAGAGCCTTGGGAGAAAGAAGGAATAGAGTGGGCTACGACTATAAGAAGGAATAGAGTTGCCAAAGATGCCTGCGACAAGTTTAGCCACCACATCCAGGTCGGAGCTTTGCTCGAGCCGGTACGAGTTCCTTGTAAACTTTACTCGGGGGGCAGTTTTGGGGCCGACTATTCGAAGCTCACCAATTCGCTTCCCAAAGACGACAAAAACATAGTCTTCTTGTTCTTCCCATGCATTTTTTAGGGTTCTACCCAAATTTGATTCCGCCATTGATGATGTCAACAATGGCAAAAGCAAGAAATTGGCTCCCTTCCATGTCCGATTTCTGTTGGGCTTTCGATTTCATCTTCATCCACTAGGTTTTTGATTTCATCTTCTTGATTTCATCTTCATCTGTTGGGTTTTCAATTTCATCTTCATCTCTAGTTGATGACTTGGAGAAACAGGATGATGAAGTGGTGGTGCTATTGGTTGTTGTCGGCAGTTTGAAGAGATCTGAAGCGAGAAGATAGAATAAATTTGGGCAAAATGCATCATTAGCTCCTGTAGGGGCCATTTTGCAGCTGGGAGTAAAGCATTAGGAAGTTGGGAGGATGATGAGGAAGAAGGGGCCATTTTGCAGTTGCCTCCAGCGATAAAAGACACTTTGGTCCTTGATTTTGCTCACGTGAATCGCACATAGCCATTTAACGGTGAAACTGGTCCTAACGTTTTAGCAAGAGACCAACGGTGGACAAAAAACGCAAACTTTGGTCAATGGTGAGACGTTTTGATGTTCAGAGACTAACGGTGGACAAACCCAAAGTACAGGGACCAATGGTCCATTTTGCCCTTTTATAATTATAAATTAGCTTAATACACCTCTAGATCCTTATCATATACACCCTCTGTTCCGGGCAAAAAAATCACTATTCTATTTTGAAATGTTTTACTTAAAGAGTCTACTTTAAGATGTGCGAATCTATTTCCACTACAATTTTCGTTCATCCATTATATTCTTAATTATTGCACTAAATAAATACATATTTAGATAAAACTACCCCTTAAGTACTTGCTCATTTTAGTTGACTAATCAAATTACTTTCCTAATTACCTTCTAACATTATTTTTTTAGTTGAAACATCAATGAACAACATAATTATTTTATTTTTTATTTATAACATTTTAATTCTCAACAAGTAAGGTATTTATTCTTTTTTTGCATAATAAATATGTTCAATCAATTTTTAATCACTCATGTCTCATATTCATTATCATAAAAATAATATGATTAATACTTTTTCTACCATAATTTTAGAATATATTGGAAATTGGATATCGGTTTCAATATCAACTCAAAGAATAACATTTTGAATCAATTTTATGAAGGTATGCAAAATATTTCAAATTTTACGATACTATTTCATACTATGATTTTACTATTCGATCAATTTTAATTTTACAATTATATATTTTAAATTTAATTCACTTTTTATTTTTTTTATAACCAAAGAATACATATTTACTCAAAGATTGGTAGACAAAAAATGTCATTTCGAATTTTTTTATTACACAATGCAACTTTAGTCATAAGATTAATTAATAAAACCTTAACAAAAAGTAAAATAATAATAGAATAACTATGTTATTTATTAATATTTGAACTAAAAACGAATGTTAAAAGGTAATTAGGAAAATAACTTGGTTAGTCAACTTAAAATGAGCAAATACTTAAAGGGTAATTTTGTCCAAGCATGTACTTATTTGATGCACTAATTAAGGATGTAGTGGATAAACAAAAATTGTAGTGGAAATAGTCTCTTCCTAAAAAAATTGAGGCATAAAAATGTCATTTTACTACTAATGAGCTACAAAATTTGTCATTGTCTTAAAAAGTTTGATTTTTAAAAAGGGACTGTTTGCCTGGAACGGAGGGAGTACTAAATTAGCTCAATACACCTCTCGATCATTGTCATATACTCTCTCAGTTCGGTAAGAATTTAACTTTACTATTTGCCCTCGCGATCTGACCAGACAGATCGATCCCTGTTTCGTTATGCAACAATCATGTTTTCGAACTCCAAAATATTGGTTGGATTTGTGAAAGAAGACGATCTGAATATTTTAAAAATGAACTTTAGTGATTGAAAAAAAAAGGGAAGATTATAGCGAAAAAATGTTTGAGAAAAGGTACGCCAACAATTTCTCCAAAATTATCTACATTTATATTGCCCAATCATTTGCTGGCCCATTTATCATAAGCTGGTCCATCAAGGCTTGAACTCTACAATTCTAAACCAAATGGAGACTAATCCATTCTTAAAAGAATCATTAGGCACACATCGAAGACAAATTGTGACTACGATAGCAATTTTAATACTCAGCACTTGCCAAACTCTTTATTTAATCTGCTTATCTTAGCAAACAAAAACCAACTCATTTGAAAATCAAACATCATCATCTCTCTCTCACACACACACACATCAGACAGAAAACAATGGGCATACTACCAAAGAGGAAGAGGAGGAGGAAGAAGAAGGAGCTTTTTCTGCAATTGGGTCTATGTGTCCTTCTCTTCATCCATTTGAAAGTTGAAGCCAAGTGTAAGAAAGGGTGTGATCTTGCCATGGCTTCTTACTATGTATGGGAAGGATCAAATCTCACTTACATAAGCCATATTTTCTCCCAAGGAACAACGGAAATCCTACGATATAATCCGCACGTCCCGAATGCCAACAGCATTACCACCGGTACTCGGATTAATGTTCCGTTTTCCTGTGAGTGCTTGAACGGTGATTTTTTGGGTCACACTTTCACCTACATAATCCAAATTGATGACACATATGGTAAGGTTGCAAGGATCGTTTTTGCTAATCTCACAAATGAGTATTGGGTCCAAAGAGTTAACATATATGACTCGACCCAAGTACCCGATTATGCCCCGATTAATGTCACCGTGAATTGTACGTGTGGGGATGGGTCTGTCTCGAATTTATACGGCTTGTTTGCAACGTACCCTCTTCGGCCGGGCGAGAATTTGTCAACGGTGGCGGCAGAGTCGGGTGTTCCAGCGGAGTTGTTGGAGAGGTTCAACCCCGGGACAGATTTTAGTGCTGCGTCGGGGCTGGTGTTTGTGCCAGCCAAAGGTTTGAACCTCTTCCTTGAGCCTATATGGATACATACAATCTTGCTTGAAATTTGGTACAATAGAATGTTATTTATATGCTTGAAATTTTCTATGCATCGGTCTAGTAACATATTTTTTGAGTTTTAACTTAGCGAGAGTAATATTTCCTTTTTTTCTTTTGATATAAGGAAAAGGTTTCATCTCATCATAATTACAAGAAAGTTTAGATTTTTTTTAAAGGTCGAAGGTGACATCAGCATTAACATATAGATAGATTCGACTTTTTTTAAAAGGTTCCTTAGAGCATTCTTAATGTTAAATTTAATATCAATTTCTTATACAACTTCTTAACTGAGTTCCACTGCCACTTACACATTTTTATCTTTTTACCCACTTAAGAATATATCTTCTCATTGTATAATCTTCTTACTCAAAAAAATATTAAATTTAACATCATCAAAATAAAAACAAACCCCCCCCACCCCGACTCACACCCGAGATAGTGGCTGATGTCCCCTCACTTACTCTCCTTTCCCTATGCAAATGACATGTTCTTATTTGGGAAGTGAATAATATTTCTCTCTCCTAGTGGCTCCTAGTTGGCTCCTAATGGCCACTCAATACAATTCCCAAAAAATAAGAAGTTGGTTAAATAGAACAATGGGGATGTTCTTAGCATATACTTCATTCATTTCAGACAAATAGTCTTCGTTTGAAAGTCAAATTTTTTAAGAAGAAATGAACTTTTAGTAGTTCATTAGTACTAAAATGACACGTTTATATCTTAATTTTTGAAAGTGAACTGTTTAAGTGAAACATTATATAATGGAACAGTAGACTCTTTGTCCGAAACAGAGGGAGTAGATAGTACCATTCGGCTAGAAGGACAGTGTCAAACGGCTAGAAAAATAGTGTCACTGATGAGTCTTGAACATTACTATCATGCGACTAAAACAACGATGTCTTTGATCAGGTTTCAACAAAATCTATAATGGGTATTCTTTAGTGAAATGAAATCCTGACCGAGTAAAATAACCTACTTTGTTTGTTGTGTTCGAGCCTGTCTAGAACACATGTAAGTCTAGCCGGATCGGCCAAAAAGATCTCGTCTCATACAGCATAACATTGCTTGGCTTCATTCACATTGCCGCGTTGGCCTTTTCAACAAAATAGATGGGATCTGATCTTGCTTTGCTTTGGCATGTACATGCTTATTCTTTTTTTCAATTTGGCACTTAATGTTTAGTCTCATATTAAAATTTCTCATAAAAGAAAAAATAAATTGCCCAGTTAATAGTTGTAATCGCATCATTATCTATACTCTTGGTAGTATCGAGTTGAGATCTCATGTACCACAAAGTGTATCTCTTCGAGTGTTACCAAACATCGACATAAGGAGAGATACAGTTTATGGCACATGAGATCTCAACTCTTCCTTAAGACCCAAAAGGCTTTTCACCTTCTAAAACTAAAAGAGAAAAGACAATTTTTTTTTCGTACAAATTTAGATGACAAATATGTGATTGGTCATTATCACATGACTTAACATGTGATGATACCCTTTAACACATTACATATTTCACACATAAATGTGTAGAAAGTTATTTGTATCCATATCATTTTCCAAACTAATATATACTCTCTCGGTTTTGTCTAAATAGTCGATGTTTGAAAAATCTAATTATTAAGCGATCGATATATAATTAGTGTTAGAGTTGGTCATAGTTACAATAATGTTTAATCATAATCAATATGTTAATATCAAATATAAAAGGAAAGAATTGAGTCTTTAAGAATAAAGAGAGTAATATTTATCAGTGTTTAAAACTAGCTCCAAAAACTTCTATACCTTTTGCTTAATCGACCAAGCTACATCAAACCTCGTCGACCTTAATTTATTTTTGTAGCTTTGATTTTGTAGCGTCGGTAAGAAGAAGGAAGGGGAGTGGTAATGGTGAAGCAGAGAGGAGGTAATGGGGCGAATAATAATATATTTTTGTTTTTTGTTAAACTTTGTTTTATTGGGGTTGGGGTTGAGAATTGAGATTAATGGTAGGTTTTTATATTTTTGTTTATTTTACAAATATAGACAAGTGTTTGATAAAATGACAAACATAAAAAAAAAAAAATTAAATTCGTATTCACTATGTTTGATATTTGATGTAAATTATCAAAAAAATGATAATTATGTCCTAATTCTAAGCCCGGCCTAGGCCCCGATTACGCCCCGATTAGTCCCCTAGGCGCTAGACGTTAATGTGCCGCCTAACGATTTTTAGAACCTTGATATTTAGAATCTTAAAACGAGGACTGTGATTTCCGTGTATACGCGTGTATGCTTACGTAATTTCATCAAAAGAAGGCGCCAAATTTTGAGGTTTAATTTAATTAGATGATGACAATAGAAACAGTACCGATTATGATTGTTTATAAAAATTAATTAAACAACCAATAACATAAAATAAGTTAAACTTACGCAATAATGGATGTATGCCAAATTACAACTTTGTCCTTAGCATTTTCATTAGAGCATTGTTGCCTATTGTACTCGTCGTGCTCATATCCTATTACGTTTTTTGTTTGATTCTCTGTTAAACTACCAATTACTCCTTGTAAAAACCAATTATTTTACTTTTAAATATTTTACTTAAAAAATATATTTTTAAAAATTAAGACATAAAAATATAATTTTATTACTAATGAGCTATTAAAAGTATCATTTTTTTTTAAAAAAAATTGACTTTCAAATGGAGACTCTTTGCCTGGAACGATGAGAGTATTACATAACGTAAGCGCATATTTGGATAAATTTACCCTTTGTTAACCGTCCACATTAACATTATAATTATAATTATTCTTTTTTTTATTTTTTAAAGTAATAAAAAAATTCATGGCTAAAGAGATGTTACATAATAAAAACTACTATTATAAAAAATACTTTTTGTTTACCGAATTTTGAAAAAAAAAACATGTGAACGTTGCTTATTGAAAGAAAATAATTTACAATTAGATTCAATTCAAAGATATAATTAAAAATTCAATCTAATAGTAAAATCATATATCATATTGTAAAGATTAATACATTTTACCTAACAACACACTTGATTATTAATTAGGAATATATTAACCAATTATCAATCCAATACCCACCCTATTGTAATTATTACATTTTATGTATAAAAAATGATGTTTAAATTAAATTAATCTTTTTTTATAGTAAGAATTTTGGTAGATAGCTTTAATGAATTAATTATATTGTAATGGAACATGAAACCAGGCACAAGCATGGTTGATATATATATATATATAAAATAAACATACCAAAAAATATCATGGTCGTTGATGTTTTAAGAATTTAAACGTAATATGCTTAACTTCAAATGACAAATAATTAATCACATGATACTTTTGTCTAAATATAAATATGTGTTTAATTTATGTAATTATTAGTAATGTAGAGGATAATCAAAAAATATAGTAGAAAGAACATCTCCCTCTAAAATATTACTCCATCTGTTACTAAATTATTATCGTTGTTGACTTTTTTGATTCATATGAACTGTTTTTCAATAACAAATTTGGCATATATTTTATTTTTTTAAAATCATAAAACACATAATTTGTACTACCAAAAAATATTATAAATTGCGCATTTTAATTATGATTTTGAACAAGAGAAAATTTATGTCAAAGTAGTCATGTAAAATACAGTTTGCTTGGTTCAAAAAAACCAAACAATACAATAATTTGAGAACAAAGGGGTATTATTATTACTTTTTTAATTAAAAAAATTTATACGAGGATTCGTTTTACATTTACTTCATGATGTTGTTTTTAATGTATTAAATTAAAGAGTAGGTCTCTTATAAGACCGTCTTACGGATCTTAATTCATAATACGGGGTACCATTCTCTCACAGCTTCACCCACCAATACACAATAAATCAGGTAAAAATGATCCATTTTATAAAAAATAAATAAATAAGATTGTGTTACCTAAGTTTTTGCCTCAATTAAATAGTGAATGAACCTATGACATAGGTTTAGTGTTTGTTTGTTGTAGTTTATTTGGAATGATTTTTGACTTTTAGCTTTTGAAAAGTCATATTTAGAGTGTTTGTTTCAGCTTATAAGCTAAAAGTCAATAAGTAAGGTACAACACCCTTTATACATTGAAAAACCAAAGACAAAAATTTAAGCTTTTTTGGTTTTTTTAAACATGAAGATAACTATTCATTAATAAATATTTAATTATCCATATTTCATCATTTTATGAAATATCCATAAAAATATGAATACTAATTTTCAAGTTTTTTTTAACAAATAATTATAACAACTCATAAGCAGTTTTTCAACAGTTGTAACAATCAGTCTATCATGCAATCAGCCACAAATCATTCAGCCATCAGTTTAAGCTATCAGCTATAAGTCATAAGCCATCAGCCACAACAAACGAGCCCTTAATGCTGGGTATGGCGTTTCACAAAAGTTATATTTCTTTCTACTCCATTAAGCTATAAAAGATAGGGAATTGCAATGAAATCTATATATATATATATATATATACATATATATACATATATAATGGTAGAAGCATATAATCCTCCTATTTATAGTATTTTTTCACCTAAACTAACTTTCTAAAAATGAGTCTTCATAAAATTATTATAATCAACGAAATTTAATAACAATTGATGTCCTATACATAAAATAACTTTGTATTCTGTACATATACTCAACACTTTTTGCATTCCGTCCTTTTATATTTCCACCCCATATATATATATATATATATATATATATATATATATATATATATATATATATATATATATATATATATATATTATTGGTGAACCTTCAAAAGTAATCTCTAAATTTTCAAAAGATAAATCTAATTTAATCATTTGAATATTCTCACATTAATTTTTACCAAAAATATTATGACGTTGATCATTGTTGATGTCGAAGTAAGTATAAAACGTATACTCCTATATATTATGATTTTCTCTTTTATTAATTATCTAATGTAAAAATATAACTTTCATTGTTGTATTTACAAAGTGATAAAATATAGACAAATTATTTGTTTATACTACATATCAAATGTTTCAGTGTTTGATAGACATGACAGATACATATATCACAACAAATAATTACAAACTACAATTTATGTCTACAATTAATATGATCCAAATTGGTGACAAAAACTTCCACAAAACAAATTTACAAATATTTTATGGTCGTAAAATTAATTCACCATATTTGTTTATCAATTTCCATTTTTTGGTTGAAGTACTTAAAAGTTAAAACACAAATGGTGTAAATTTTAGTACCGTTTTCGGTAAAATAAAAATAAAAAATAGTTTATAGTGGTAAGGTTATTTAATCATATTTGTTTATTAAATTTTCATTTTTTTTTGTTCAAGTACATCCAAAACAAATGGTGCAAATTTAGTTCATGCTTTTTGTAAACTACTTACTACATGTTCGTGTGTGTATATAGAGATACATAAATAACAAATAATTCTTGAAATAACTACATCATACTATAATATAAAAATCATATTTATTAATAAGTTGAACATGCGAAATAAGAGATATTTATCATATTATGATTTTAAACGTTGAAATATTGATGTGTATTCATGCATCGTAATAATTAATAGCATCTTTTATCGGCTATTTAGTAGATATATATGTCAAATGATTCATATACAACACATAATGATTCACAAGAACCAAAGTACATGATATCTTTATAATCATATTTCATTATATCCATAACATTGATATACAAGGTACAACAAGACAGTGCAAGCATTAAAACAAACTTACAAAATCACGAAATAAATGAATCAATTTTGATATGTAAAAATTCAATATAATTAGATTTTCATTTTATAATACGCGTTGATCGATTTTCATTTCAAGATATGTATTTATCTTCTAATTTTGTTTTTTCTATTTATTTTGTTTATATATGATTTAATTTAAAAATATATATATCGTGCATTTAACGTACGGGTGCAAAAACTAGTGTATAATAAAGGGGGAATTTCAAGTGGGTACAATTTTGAAAACATGTTTTCATCTAGGACCATTAATTTTTTGCATATTTCATTAAATTACAAATTGCTTGCCAAATGACAAAAAATGTCATTAATGAAAACTCTGATGCCAAGCCTTGGCATCAGGATGATTAATTCCAGGCATCAGGATAATTAATTCTAGGCATCAGGACTCTGATGCCAAAACTCTGATGCCAAAAATATTGCTGATATCAAATCTTGGCATCAGGTGAAATGCTGATGCCTACAATTGTTGCTGATGTCAAAAATATTGCTGATGCCAAATCTTGGCATCAGGTGAAATGCTGATGCCTACAATTGTTGCTGATGCCAAATCTTGGCATCAGTGAAATGCTGATGCCTATCAAACATAATCTTGGCATCAGGTGAAATGCTGATGCCTACAATTGGCATCAGGTGATGGACCAGTTACTCTGCCCACTCTCTGTATCTCTCATCCTTCTGCACCTCAAAATGACCTTGGATTTTCTCACAGTACAAAGATGCACCTCAAAATGACGATAAATTACCAAAAACAAGAATTTTATAGACTAATACACCTGTACTCCTCTATAATACGAGCTTCAACATACAAAATAGTCGTAATAAAAAAAAAAAAAAAAAAAAAGGCTCTACCAAAGACCAAGAATGCCTTCTTCGCCTAAATTGTTGAATGTGCCACAAGAGATCAAAACTTTGATCGGTCTCGAAATCTCTCTCCAAATCTGAAAAAAAATTGCACCAGTCCCTGAATTATGATCAACAGCATATTCCGCTCGTACAAGACCTAGCTTGACCCCAAAACCATAGGAGAACCCTGACCCACTCGCACTAAACGTATACACCCAGCCGAAGCCGAACGCCTGCTCGAAATCGCCGAGAAGCTTCTCCAAGGCAGAGATCTCAACGGCTGTCGCAATTTCGCCGTCTTGGCTCAAGAAACCGAGCCCCTTCTCGACGGCTCCGATCAGATCTTAGCCGTTGTCGACGTCCTCATCGCCGCCGAGAAACGGATCAACAATCAACCCGATTGGTTCACCGTCCTCCAACTGGAACGCCTGCACAAAAAATAGATTGATTAATTCAACAACGGAGATAAGATTGAAACGCACCTGAATGAGAGAGAGAAAGAGATCTCAACGGTTTCTTGAAATCGCCGAGAAGCTTCTCCAAGGCAGAGATCTCAACAGCTGTCGCGATTTCGCCGTCTTGGCTCAAGAAACCGAGCTCCTTCTCGACGGCTCCAATCAGATCTTAGCCGTTGTCGACGTCCTCATCGCCACCGAGAAACTGATCGCGCACCTGAATGAGAGAGAGAAAGAGAGAAAATGAGTGCCACATGTACTCTGATGATGAAGTCTGAATCTCTTATTTGGTGGGTAAGGAGTGTCATTCACCCGAATGCGAATTCGACCGATTTTTTTATTAAAGGGTAGTGACGTACTTTTGCCCTAAAATTATATCTAAAAGATATATCCAAAAAATAACTAAATTTATTTGAAAACATGTTTTATAAAATTTACCGGCTTGTAATTATTCCTATAATAAAAAACAAGATATTTCAATTCAAACATGCAAAACCAACTTTAAGGTGGGAAGCACTAATGAAAGAAATGGTCAGAGAGAGAGAGAGAGAGAGAGAAGAGAATTTTCATTTTCAGCGAGTGTTTTGGTGGTATATTCATCATTTCTTGCTAGAAATGAATCAAGAACCATAAAATCCATCTGGGTTTCGCTGAATTAGCTCACATCTCATGCCATGGAGCTGGAAACAAAAAGATTATTCGCATTTTCAGTGTGATTTCTGAGTTATTCATTTTTATTTTGCTAGTGCTGAATCAAGAATTGCGAAATCCATCTGGTTTGATTTTCCATATTTGATTACTTCTATATTTTTAATTTTTTTTTTTGTAATTTGAATTACCATGGAGGTGAAAAGAGAGGGGAAGTCTGCATTTTCATTGGGGATTTTGTTGTTACTGATCATACTTGCTAGAGTTGAATCAAGTTGTGATGAAAAGTGTGAAGCTTTAGCTTCATACTACATATATAGAGGCACAACCCTCACCTTCATATCCAATGATCTGTCAACAACAATATCTCAAATTCAATCTTACAATCCCAAGATTACCAATCCTGACCTAATTATCGCAGGTTCGAGAATAAACGTGCCATTTTCATGCTCCTGTGTCCAAGGAACCTTTCTTGGTCATCAGTTTATTTACGAGATTAAAAGTAACGATACTTACAAAAGAATTGCAGAGACTAAATATGCAAGTCTTACCACCATTGATATGTTGAGGAGATTTAATAGTTATGATGAAAATCAGTTACAAGTAGGTGCTCGATTAAATGTCACAGTGAACTGTTCTTGTGGAGATGGTAGTGTGTCGAAGGATTATGGGTTGTTTGTAAGTTATCCTGTTAGGGCTGGTGAGAGTTTGTCTACAATTTCTGTTGGAAGTGGAATTTCTGAAGAGTTGTTGAAGGGTTACAATCCCGGTTCAAATTTTAGCAATGGGATTTTGGTGTTTATTCCTGGAAAAGGTGAATTTTTCAACGTATTGTAGGTCCAAAAGATGATATTTTGTTAAATTCAATCAAGTAGGTTTTGCTGAAGCTGCTTGTGTGTACATTCAAGTTGTAACCATAATGAATCTCCAATTTTAGATTAGAAGCACATATAGAGTAGCATGGCTTCTGTTTTATGAGCAATGCTCGAAACTCAAGTTGTGTTTTGGTGCATATACTTATATCTCCGTTTCTATTTTTATAATGCAGATCAAAACGGAGTCTATCCTCCCTTAAAGTCGAGGTATGTTAGACCATGTCGATGTGATACTTACTCTCATGTAACTCCTTTACTCTTGTTATGCGCTAATATCTAATTGCCTGCTTTCTTTTTTATGCAGCACAAGAGGTTGTCTTTTTTGTCCATGGATTCAATGCGACTCCTATCTCAATATTTGATTTTTTAGGTCGAATTCTAGATGTTATTCACGTTCTTGATGGTGCATCAATCTTACAACGTAGTGGCATTTCAAGCAGGAATATCCAGTGGAGCCATCGCTGGTATTTCTGTTGCAGGAGTTGCCATAGCTCTGGGTTTAGGAGTTTGTTTGTACTTTGGGCTCTACAGAAGGAGGAGGGTCGAGGAAGGATCATCACTTGGAACTGTTCTTTATGAACATGGAAGCTCAATGTCTGGTAATTCTTATGGTTCAAGTTATTTCATGTTAACTTTTCCTCTTCAGGCCTGGAGAGGGGCATGAGTAGCATCGAACTTGAGACCTCCACTTTATACCCCAGCCCGGTCAACTACTTAGCTGCCTTGCAGGGCTCTTATGGTTATAGTTATCGCATGTCTTAATATGCATTTAGACATACCATTGAAAGATAATTGAAGTATACCTTAATGTGTTTATCACACTTTTCTGATCCGATACTCTATCCAAAGAGTCTTTTAAAGATGGAAACTAATCCATTTATTTCATGAAAGATTATTTCAGGAGGATGTTTCCGAATTTCAAAAAAATAAGTCAGGTGGTATTCTACAAATCAAAAGGAAAAGCATCCCTTTGTCCTTCGAAAACAAGTCACATATATGAGCTCCTTAAGTCATTTTCCAGAAAATGAGGCTCCTCTCTCTCCCATATTAGTCTCTACTTGAAAATCTTTCTCCTACCATTGTTTTCAATGAAAACGATTCACATAAGGTATTTTCAGGGCAAATTTTGGTGCAATAACAAAACATAAGAAAATGGAGAAATTTGACATCCCCAAGTTATTTTCCATGTAACAAACAAAGCCTTCAAAGTCATAGACAAAAGTGTTTTATTTTGAATGCGAACTCTACGGAGACAATTTTTTGCTTGGAGAAGCCATCTGTAAGTTTTACCTTTTATGTGAATGTAGGTCTTGTAATCAACTTGGAGAAAACTTCAGAGTCAGGTCCGCTTACTGGTGGCGCTTCCCTAGGGCTTGCGGGAATAACTGTGGACAAGTCAGTGGAGTTCTCGTATGAAGAGCTTGCCAAGGCTACCGATGACTTCAGCTTGGCTAATAAGATTGGTCAAGGTGGCTTTGGAGTTGTTTACTATGGAGAGCTAAGAGGCGAGGTTTGGGTCTATGCCATTGATACTTGAACTTTGAATCTGTTGCAGATTTGGGATAGATTTTTTTCTTTTTTTTTTCCCCATAAGGGGCCCTGTCAAGGGATTAAACTTGCCAGGTTTAGCACTGGGCTACCCGTTAAAGTTAGTTCCGGTTGGAGTCGAAAGAACTTCCCATGGATGCTATTGCTTCAAAATACAAAATAAATAGATACGTTATTCGATTCAATTCCATAGATTTGGTGCTCCTAGTCAATATCATAAATTGGAGATCCATTTAATTTCCACCATTTTTGGTTAGTTGACCAATGCTTTTCTAATAGTAAGTCAATCAATTGGCAGTAGTTAGGATTTAGGATTTAGGATTGAGGCATTAAATTGGGGTTGCTATCATTTGATAACCATATTATATACAGACAATAAACTTAAATCAATAGCAAAAAAAGTTTTTTTTTAATTAAAAAAAAAAGTAAAACAAGTCTTTATGGATCTTCATATGAATCACTGGTCCTGTTATTTGAAGCTATTTGGTGATGGGTTTGAAGGGAACAGAGCACTGAAAGTCTGAATGTGGATCAAGACCGTTTATGTTTATTTAAGGTGAAGTTGATTTGTCTTTATTTTATGTAACAAGTGCAGAAAGCTGCAATTAAGAAGATGGATATGCAAGCATCGAAAGAATTCCTTGCTGAACTGAAGGTTTTAACACATGTTCATCACTTGAACTTGGTAATATTTATCTCCTTTGCCAGATTTTCTTGTCTTAGAATTGTTAGCTTACTTTTATTGGTATTTGTACGGTAATGAACACAGGCAGGACTGATTTTCTTTCCTTCTACAATAATTAACTTTTGTGACTTTGTAAGTATTCATTGGTGAATGAGGTTTCCTATTTGGTTGCGATCGTTTGACAGATCATATTTTTCTTTATTGAAATAAATGAATTATGCATTATGCAAACAAGCTGCCTAACTTGCACGTCAATCCAAATATTAAGCTTTATAGCATGGCAATGTCTTCAGATCCCTCAGAAACAGTCCCTCTGTTTGCAGGATTAAGACTGCTTTTATAAGAATCTTTGCACATCACGAGTGGCGGAAGTCACTTGCACTAGACCGTACTTTCTAGCCCCCTTTTGGCTGGAGTAGGGCATTCATGACATGGCTTGAACTATTCAAAACAGGAATTCATGTTGAAATTTACAGTTTGGGCTCAAAATATTTCTCTACATTCTTTTGATAATATTATAACTCTAATGTTAATTATTCCTTGAGAAATGAGAATACTTTGATAGGCAATCTTCTTGTTTTTCAGTAATATCTATGTGATGTTTATGAGTCAATAAATTCCATTGCAGGTACGTTTAATAGGATACTGTGTTGAAGGTTCCTTGTTTTTAGTCTATGAATTCATTGAGAATGGCAACTTGAGTCAACATCTACGTGGTTCATCAGGTGAAGACAATAATCAATAGGCTAATTAAACACTTTCTCTTTCCATATTCTCACGTGTCTAAATACTCGCATTGTACACTTTTCTTTTCTTTTCCTCTCTTTATTTCAGGAAGGGAGCCGATGCCATGGTCTGCAAGGGTGCAAATTGCCCTTGATTCTGCTAGAGGACTTGAATACATCCATGAGCACACTGTTCCTGTATACATCCATCGTGACATCAAGTCCCCAAACATTTTGATAGACCAAAATTTCCGTGCAAAGGTTGTGAATACTGTGTTGAAGTGTGGTTGATATTCACCCCTTTTCTTATTCTTATGCTATCGACAATGGAACTGAATATCCCACAGGTTGCTGATTTTGGGCTGACAAAGCTTACTGAAGTTGGAAGCGGTTCATTACAGACCCGTCTCGTGGGTACTTTCGGATACATGCCCCCAGAGTAAGGTTTTTGCTGCCTTTGTTTCCTTTTGATTCATAAGCTATATTGTTCAAACAACCTTCTGTGCATGTACGTTTCAAAAACATTATGTGCAGTTTTAAGTATTGATTTGAGTCTCAACCGAAACCCTATTGTTCAATGCAAATGATCTTGAGGAGGAAAATGGGCCTGACATGAAATCTGTTCTACTGCTCCTGTGGTTTAGAGAAAAAAACTTGACAGCTATGCTTGTAATATCTCATGGTCACGTGTAAGAAACATCACCAGAGGTTTTGATGATTAGAGAGTTTCGGGAAAAAGGTTGGAATCATAAAATGTATCTCAGCTCGACTCTTGACGGATATGTCAACCATATGATTGGTTAGTCTATGGTCCCACTAGGAGTGGGGTCTCTGGCCTATCACATGCTTGGCCACTAGAGGTGAACTTGGTCCGGTTTGGTCCAATTTTTTGAAAAGAAAAGAGAAAATCGGAACCAGACCAATTGTCTGGTTCTAAAAAAATTTAGAACCGGAACCAACACTTTGGTTCAGTCCAGAACCGATCGAAGATGTACGAGAACCAGGACCGGACCAATACTATGTTTTAACTGTTTAATACAAAGAAATAATAAAAGCTTTAACTTAAAAAAAAATTAAAAAACATTCAATAATAATACATTCATCAATTAAAATTGTCAAAATATAGGCTCATAACATAACGATCCAGTGAAAAAATAAACCAAAAGATTAAATATTAAAAAGTTGAACAGAGAACAAAATAGACTAAATAGTAACTAAAATGTATTGCTGATGCTAGCTAGAAATGGAACTTGGAACTTGGAACTTGGAACTTGGAACTTGGAACTTGGAACAGGTGTTGAAGGAAGTTACGAACTTTGAGTCTTTGAGATTGAGGGTATGGCGCACAACGGAACAAAAAAAATAGCAGTACAAATTTACTAACTAATTATTTATATTTTACAACTGGGGTTTACATTTTGTAAGTAAAAATTATATATATATATATATATATATATATTGGTCCGGTCCGGTTCTAGAACCGAATTATAAAACTCAAAACCGGGACTAGACTAATTATTCGGTTCTACAAAAATTCAAGACCAAGACCAAACCAAATAATTGGTTCAGTCCAATTTTCATTGGTCCGGTCCGGTTTTTAAAAAAAATTTGCTCACCCCTATTGGCCACATCAGTTGGCGGTTAAAGTTTGGACATTTGTTTTGTGATCCGCAGCATTAATCCTCGTTTAGTAAACTCACACATGACTTCTTCAATAGTCCCATTTCTGATTATCAAACTTGAGATTTAGTGCTTAGAGTTAAAGGATAGCAACTTCTGTCTTCCGAATCAGGTGTAGTGTTATATAGCATGTGAGGCTCATGGATTACATCTACTTCTTTATTGGTCCTGATCTTCTTTTTCAAATGGGACATGTGCTTCCATAGACGTCAAGTCTGTTTCTTTCTTATTAGCCTTTGAAATGTCCTCTCCGCCCTCCATTTTTTCCTTATTCGTGATTTTACGGGTCGTTTCCCTCATCCGGAGAGTCTCTGATCGATAGGCTTGAAACATCATTCTTCCCCACGAGATGGCTCATAGTTGACTGAGCTGTAGATCGAGGTAAATTGTCCAATTCCATATTAGACGTGTCAGCTTGAGTGAATTGGTAATAGCTGAACTGGATACGAGAGAGGAGACTGAAGCTACTAGGGTTTTGGCTTTCAGGGAAGAGGGGTTTAACCAACTGTTGGTCAGGAAAAAAAATAAGGAGCTTTTATAATTGGCGAGTCGACTTGAGTCTACTCATGAGCCACACGAGTTGAGCAAGCCTAGGACTCACGTAGATTATTGTGGCAAAGTTCATATACAGGCTCGGCTCGGCTCACTTGATGTCAAATTGAGTAGATATTGGCTCGTTCTATCAAGTAATCAAATCAACTTGGCTCACCTACACCCGAGTTATCAGATTATAACAGACTTCGAACTCCTTGTGTTTTGGAGAAACTAAATTGTGTCCTTCAAATTGGACCAAATACTTAGCAGTGAGTTAATATTGAGGTATTTATCCGGAAAGGTGTTTGTATGATGATTACATCATAGACTTTTCACGGCTTGATAGAGGTGTAAACATCTTTAGAATCCTCATTATAAAGCTGAAGTTTGGGTTCCATCATCAAAAAGATGTCAAATAAAATAAATGAATAAGCTACTCTTAACATAATACCATTTACGTTTCACGAGTAGGTTAAATGATAGTCTCAAAGCCCATATAGCATATATTTTTCTAAGATTTCGTAACCTTTCATTTTTGAATGCTGAACTGACGATCAAATTGATCAGAGCAGTTGCAGATGCTATGCTTTGAAAAATGATACCAAGTTCTGGTTTTACTAAACGTTTATTCGAGGCCATTTCCTTGTAATTGAGACTCAGATTTGGATGAACTGAATTCCAGTCTTCCCTTGGGGCAATGGTTAGGTGCTTCATTCTGGACTAGCTGTCCGGGCTCTCATTACTTGGATAATCTAGACATGTAGGAGTCTATTGTTTACTATCACGGTTTCTCTTTCTTGATCATACTTTTGTTTCTCTGATCAAAATTATACTTTAAATAAACATAATACTGGTGCAGGTATGCGCAGTATGGGGATGTTTCTCCTAAGGTCGATGTATATGCTTTTGGAGTTGTCCTTTATGAACTAATATCCGCTAAAGAAGCCATCATCAAGACAAATGACATTGTTACTGAATCCAAAGGACTTGTTGCTTTGGTTATTTCTCATGCCCTCCTTTTATCTCACTAAGTTCAACAGTGGGAACCAAGAAACGTTCTATATGTATTAACAGTGATTCTTCCATTTGTATTTCGCAGTTTGAGGAGGTTCTAAGCCAGCCTGATCCTAAAGAAGATTTATGCAAAGTGGTTGACCCGAGGCTTGGTGATAATTACCCCCTTGACTCAGTCCGCAAGGTGAAAAAGATCACAGTGAAAAACTGATATGAATAAAAAGTAACGTTGGGTTAAATTTGTAGTACTAAACTACCGTGGTTGGTTTTCCTTGAGTGTCTTTTTTGGGTTCTGCTGCTGCAGGTAGCTCAGCTAGCGAGAGCATGCACGCATGAAAATCCTCAACTGAGACCAAGTATGAGGTCGATTGTGGTTGCACTAATGACACTCTCGTCATCGACCGAGGACTGGGATGTTGGCTCCTTCTATGAAAATCAAGGATTAGTTAATTTGATGTCAGGAAGGTAGATTTTCGAACAAAGAAAATTATCAAGAAGGTTAGCATGCTGCCAACATATCTATATTAGTGATTAGTGATGCCTCCTGTTAATACACCACAATAATGCCTTTTATCAATAGTTCTCATTCAGCCTAACATAAATCAAATGTTGAAGGTTGTCTCAATACATGGTATGTTGAAAATCAAAGTCTCATAAATCCGAGACGTTGCTCGTTATTTTCAGGATGAAAGCCGGAAACCATTTTTTGCTGCCACTTTTAGTTTGATTGATCGTGACGCATCTAGGCCGAAGATCTTTTAGTTGGTAATTTGAATTCGTGAAGGGTCAGTGCAAAATCAAAGTGTTTAAAGAGGAAGTTTGAAAACGATAAAGTATTACAGTAGTCTATTTGAACGCCAGCCTTGATTTCTAAGGCTAAACACAAGCAATTTGGAAAACTAACTATCAATGAACCCTCCAAGTTTCAAAAAGGAAAGCAATCTTAGAATTAATCCTAACAATCCAAGAAAATAAGTAGTTAGAATCGCCATGTATGGATACTGAATAAAGGTTTTTTAGGCTGTCGATTAGGCCTGCGTTGCTTGTGACGAGTCAAGGAATCTTCTGGAACCTGTTCCACGTTAGTTTTGGGGAGTAGCTTTTTCAGTAGTAAGTTGCCGGGCACCTCTTGCACATCGGTTCTTGGGACATTTTGATTCAAGAAATCTTCTGAAACCTGTTCCATAATAGTTTTGGGGAGTAGCTTTTTCTCTGGTAAGTTGCCGGGCACCTCTTGCACATCAGTTCTTGGGACATTTTGATTCAAGAAAACTTCTGAAACTTGTTCCACATCTGTTTGGGGGAGTAGCTTTTTCTCTAGTAAGTTGCCGGGTACCTCTTGCACATCGGTTCTTGGGACATTTTGATTCAAGAAAACTTCTGAAACTTGTTCCACATCTGTTTGGGGGAGTAACTCTTTCTCTAGTGAGTTGCTGGGAACCTCTTGCACATCGGTTCTTGGGACATTTTGATTCAAGAAAACTTCTGACACTTGTTCCACATCAGTTTTGGGGAGTTTTGTGTCCAAGAAGTTGCTGAGCACCTCTTGCACATCAGTTTTTGAGAGATTTTGATTCAATGATCCATCAGAAACTTGTTCTGCATCATCAATTCTTCTGAGATTTTCACTTGTCCCATTTTCCATGGACAAGAATGGCCACTGATTTAAATCAATAGTGTCAGTACTTCCATTCAAATCAAGAAACATATGATAATCAATTGGATTAACTGATAAATTTGATTATTCAGAAGAGTTAACTTACATTATCTGCAGGGAAGAATGAGCCAGGCACAATCGTCATGTACTTCTTCCTAGTAGAAGACAAAGAAGCGTTATGATGAGCCCGAGCATTGGGGTCCCAAGTCCACGGGGTAAGAAAAGAGTCATCAATTTCCAAGAACGAAACAAGTCGGGTGTCGGATATCTCCATTATTGGATTCACAAAATCATGTATCTCATGTTGCAGTTGTTCCCACTCTTCCTCCGATTCTTGTCGTCGTTGAATCCATAGTAGCAGCTGCCGTTGTTGTTCCCACAACACTCTTAAGGTATTGTAGGTCTTGTTCGGATAGTTGCTGAGGATAAAACATGTGATTAGGGTACGAGTAGGATTAATAATAAGAGAATTGTTTGGACATGTGAAAGACATTGTTATCAGCCATGATCTTATATTCAAGCTTTTCCCGCGTTAACAAAAAAGATTTATTATTAACGGCTAGCTTCTACTCGTGGACCCAAACCCAACTACTCTAGTCTCTCTATTCCCTTAGGCCTTAGTTAACCCTTTCTTACAGTCGACCACAATTAGTAATCGGAGTAATTAATTAATACAATACACACAAAATGCTTAATACAACACACATTATGGATGAAATGACAAATTTGCCCCTCATTTCCTATGATTTTAGCTTTTTTTTTTTACAAAGATAAAAACTAAATAATTCCCAGATATTTAAGATCTTCAACAACAAAAATCTTCAACAAATCTCTCAATCTCCATCCTCTTATGATTTTAGCTTCTTTTTTTTTTTTTTTTGGAAAAATCTCCTAGATCTTCATCTTTATCCTCTAGCCCATCTTCAAAAAATCTTCAATTTTTTTGATGAAGAAAATCAAGAAAATCATATAGCTGGCTCAGAAAGATGATCATAAACATTATACGGTCGGTCTAGAAAGATGATCATGAACACTATATAACCGGCCTAGAAAGATGATCATGAACACTATATAACCGGCCTAGAAAGATGATCAAGAACACTATATGGCCTACCCACAAAGCCGGCTCTCTCCAGATGATCAAGAACTTTTTTTTTTCGAATTTTTTGACATCTTCAAAAAATCTTCAATTTTTTTGATGAAGAAATCATAAGGTCAACCCAGAAAATGATCAAGAACACTATATGGTCGACCAAAAAAGATGATCAAGAAAATTATTGACTAGGTGAGATAATCAAATGAATCTCAAATAAAATTTGAATTTGTTGGACAATTAAACTCGATTTGATAAGCGTTTAACTCAATATTACTACTATTGTAAAGATGTTCAAACTCGTCTTGATAAGAAGTTTATTTGAGATTGGTTTTAGAATAAATTAAGGTAAGCTTGAATACAGTTTCAAGTTTGCTAAGACTTGAACATTCAAGTATTAGGCTTGGTTATGCTAAAACTCGATTTCACCCTTTAGGAAAATAATTTCACTCATTAGAGCTGGCAATGGGTTGGCTCAGCCCAGATCCATTGGGCTAAAGCTAATTTTTTTGTCTGGGTCGGCCCAAAATTAATGGACCTATCAAAATGCTAGACCGACCTGTCTTAGGCCCATGGGCCACTGGGATTTTTGACCCGGAATTAAATCAACCGTAAAAATGACAATGGGAGAAATTTGGGCCAGTCCTTTTTGTGGAATTTTCAAGGATTAATTGCAGTTGGTCCCCTTTCCTGAAATTATAACTGCTCCACTACCCTCTTTTTTTCCCCAGTCGCATAAGTCAACTTTTATAATTTTGTTCCAATAATGCCCCCGTCTTCCTCCACTTTGTCTCCCTCTTCATCTTCCTTCAATTCTGCAAAGAGAATCCCTTGCTCTTTTTACTGTAAGCACTGCAATTGAAGCCCTTACTTTCCGGAGCCTACGAAGATGAACTCGTTGCCACGAAAAGAAAAAGCTATTTGGGAATTTGAAGGACATCTATCAACCCTATTTATTCATTTTTATCTTGAATCAATTCCAGTATTTGAATGGAGAGCCCCAGTGATGGTGACACTACGCTACGATTTGGATGATTTTAAAGTGAGGAATTGCTCAGTAGCGAGAAGTCCACTATTGCTCTATACAAATAAGAGATAACTTGCATGCCTAAAGGATTTTAGTAGATATCCTCACGTAGAAATAAGATTATAAATAAAGGACATACGAAAAGATAGGTCTTATTGGAGCAAGCCCATGGCCATGGAAAGAAGAGTTTATGAATGATCATCTCCTCCCTGCTATCTTGACTTGGCCTTTACTTTGAGAATGGATCTATTCTACGGATGGTGGAGCTTCCTCTTTTAGTGAAGCTCTTGGTCCTTGCTTGATGAAGCAGCTCATTCGTGCATTGTGATGCATAATTTTTGTATTGCGATGCCTAAATTTTGAACATTCTTCAATTGTGCATTGCGATGCCTAAATTTTGGACATACTTCAATTATGCATTGTGATGCCCAAATTTGGGAAGGACTTTGTGCACGCGTCTTTTGTTCATTAAGGGTATATTCGTCATTTTTCCCAAAAAGTGTACTTTAACAGTTTTAAAAAAATATCCTGGACTTTTCCGGTTAACATTTCACCATAAGAGACCGACTCGAATTTCTCCCAATTTTCAACCGCCTAGGTCCTGATATATTGTGCATAGGTATTTTTTGCATCGTAAAATCTGTCCTCCTTTAAGGACCTCAGGCTTCAAATGTCTGTAACAAGACCCCATCCCAATCCCCTCCGTCACCGTCTACTATATCTATTCGGATTCCAGAATTTGCCACCGATTGTCTCATGAACAGAGGATTCGGGAATGACTTGCTCCATCTTAATGCACTCTCGCCTCCTCCGCCAGCATATTTTGCATTCGACGCCGAAAATGGGAAAAAAATTAGTGGGAGTCTAATAGCAAGCATCGAGATTCGATTTGGTAAACCTCCAATGCTTGCATCGTAACCTCCGATGCTTGCATCGCTAACAAATCGAGGAAGAATCTATGAACGTTGGAGAAAGCAAGCAGATGAAGGGGACATTAAAAAAACAGGCCGGAAAAAGCAGGAATGTTTTTGGTGGCCTTTGATCAAAGTCTCCTTGCGGTTAATAACTCATTTGATGCCGAAGAAGGCAAGTAGATTTATACCTCTTTTCTTTCCTACCAGGAGGCTAAGTAGCTTGTGAGAAGAGGCAAAAGGAAGCTTGATGAACTCAGAAAGGGTTAAAAAAAATTTGGTTGGATATTAACCGTCAATTGTAATGTACTTTTTAATTTTTAATTTTTTCTTTTCAAAATTGATAAAGATATAGAACGAAAAAGATAGATAAAAGGAAAGGTAAAGAGAAAGGAAAGGGAAAAAGGGAAAAAGAGATGGAGAGTTCATGCGATAAACAAAGAAAATGTGGAAGGAGACAAAGCGTTGGCTCTGGTTTCGGTAGGAGGAGAAAAGGGGTATTTAAGAAAGAAGTTTATGAAAATGGACTTATGCGGTTGAAAAAAAAGAGAGGTACTAGAGCGGTTGGAAATGTTGGAAAGTGTACTGACTTGTAATTATTTCAATTAAAATTTATAAGGAATAATCGTGGGTCGGTACACTTTTATAAAATTGTAACCGCTACACTATCTTCTTTTTTTCCCAATCAGTAAAGTGCTTTTTGAAAATTTTGTGCCAAAAATATTCCATCCTCCGTCTCCTTTCCATTTCTAGCCCCCTTATTATGACGAAGATAAGTTCACCGAGGCTTTCTACCTCTAAGGTAATGTAGGTCGCCTATCATCTCGGGACGTAATATGGTGATAGTAGTTTAGTATTTGAACTGCAAGTGGATGGACCAGAATGGGATCTCTGAGAATATATCATACTAAAGAAAGTACTTTATCCTCCTTATGTAATATGACTTTATATTAACAGAATTAACCACTGTGTGTTATCCTTGTAAGGCTTCGCAACCTTATCGGCTGAGACTCTGAGAGCAAGGGAGTAACTGAAGATAGGCATAGAACAACGATAAAAGAGAAGGAGGTAAGATGCGTATTTCTCGACATTAAAGACAAACGATACTCAAATTTTGAGTGGCCCAATTTTTTTCCTTACGACGCCCAAGTTTTGGGCAGTGACTTTTGCATAGCGACGCCCAAATTTTTTTACCGAAGCCCAAAATTTTGAGCAACGTCCAATTTTTTTCTTTGCGACGCCCAAATTTTGGGTAGTGACTTTTGCATAGTGACGTCCAAATTTTTTGATATATGCCAAAAAAATTTGACCGTCGCCCAAAATTTTTTACCGACACCCCAAAAATTTTGAGCGACGCCCAAATTTTTTTTACCCACTTATAAATTGAGACAGCGGTTTTGTATGCGCGTCTTTCCTTCATTAAGGGTATTTTCGTCGTTTTCACCCCAAAAAGTGCACTGTAGCGGTTTTTAAAATAAGGATTGACTTTTGTAGTTATAATTCCATCGCATGCTACCAGTCCGATTATCACCCAATTTACAATTCAAAGTCTAAAAACATGTGATGAAAAGCCCAATGTATGTAGCACCCGAAAAAAAATACTATAATTCAATAAAATAAACATGATGTCATCAATAAAATCATGTTTGTGCCCTATAATTAAGTTAACCAAAATATTAGAAAAGACCAATACAGTAGCACTCAATTATGTGAGCCTAAACCTGAACGATATCTTTCCTCTTGGAAAATCAGAACAAATCCCTTCTCCGTGTGAACTAATTCAACAAGGTAAAGAAAGCTAGACCTCACCAAGATCTGCAGCAAAGACAAGCCCATGTATCGTCTAAACACAACTTTTAGTTTGTAATTTGAATTCGTTAAGGGTCAGTGCAAAATCAAAGAGCTTAAAGAGGAAGTTTGAAAACGATAAAAGTATTACAGTACTCTATTTGAACGCCAACCTTGATTTCTAAGGCAAAACACAAGCAGTTTGGAAAACTAACTATCAATGAACCCTCCAAGTTTCAAAAAAGGAAAAAAAAAATCTTAGAATTAATACAAAAAATCCAAGAAAATAACTAGTTAGAATGACCATGTCATGCATGACAGTGATGCCTTCGGACATTCATGAGATCATCCCGCGAAAATAAACGTTGTTTAGGCCGTTGATTAGGCTTGCGTCGCCAGTGACGAGCCAAGAAATCTTCTGAAACCTGTTCAACATTAGTTTTGGGGAATAGCTTTTTCTCTAGTAAGTTGCCGGGCACCTTTTGCACATCGGTTCTTGGGACATTTTGATTCAAGAAAACTTCTGAAACTTGTTCCACATCAGTTTTGGGGAGTTTTTTGTCGAGGAAGTTGCTGGGCACCTCATGCACATACGTTCTTGAGACATTTTGATCCAATAATCCATCTGAAACTTGTTCTGCATCATCAATTCCTCTGAGATTTTCAGTTTTCTCATCTTTCTTGGACAAGAATGCCGGCTGATATAAATCAATAGTGTCAGTACTTCCATTCAAATCAACAAGAAACATGATAATCTAGCTTGACTGATCAATTTGATTTTTCAGAAGAGTTAACTTACATTATGTACAGAGAAGAATGAGCCAGGCCCAATCGTCATGTACTTCTTCTGAGTAGAAGACAAAGAAGCGTTATGACCAACCCGAGCATTGGGGTCCCAATTCCACGGGGTAAGAAAAGAGTCATCAACTTCCAAAAACGAAACAAGTCGGGGATCAGATATCTCCATTATTGGATTCACAAAATCATCTATCTTATGTTGCAGTTGTTCCCACTCTTCTTCCGATTCTTGTCGTCGTTGAATCCATAGTAGCAGCTGCAGTTGTTGTTGTTGTTGCCGCAACACTCGAATGTATTGTAGGTGTTGTTCTGATAGTTGCTGAGGTTTAAGGTACGGTCCGTACGGATAAAAGATGTGATTAGGGTAAGAGAACGATGGATAATATGAGAATTGTTTGGACATGTGAAAGACATTGTTATCAGCCATGATCTTCTTCGATTTAAGCTTTTCACGCGTTAACAAAAAATATTTAGTCTCAACTAAGCTTATATATATATATATATATAGTTAAGGGTACCTAATTCAATTAGGAAAAGGATTAGATGATTGGAAGTTCTTGGCCGAATTTGTTAATTCTTGATTCAGGTTTCCTCTTATTTAACGGCTAGCTTCTACTCGTGGACCCCACTAGTCTAGTCTCTCTATCCCCTTACTTAGTGAGCCATTTATTACTTGGGTAAATTCTTCGTCCGCCCGTTTTTATAAGTTTTGAATCCTTACAATATTCTATATTATTAATTTTTATAAGTTTTGAATCATTCAAATGCATCTCACGTTGCATCAATTTTTGTACTGCGATGTATCAATTTAAATTGCATCAATTTTTGTATCGCATTGCATCAATTTTTGTATCGCGATGCATCAATTTAATTACATAATCTAATTATCCATCGCGTTGCATCAATTATATCATCGTAATGCATCAATTTTAATTATCTAATCCAATTTTACATTGCACTGCAAAATAATAATAAACCAGACATTCATATCATCCACCTTTTTTTCCCTTCTCCCACATTGTAAGATTTTTTTTTTTTTTTTGAGAAACAGGAACGGCACCCAACCCAGAAAAGGAGCCGAACTTCTAAAAAGAAAAACCAAACAGTGCACCAGGTGCAAGCAAACAAGGACTCAAAAAAGCAGAAAAATCTATTGAGTCCTAAACGTGAAAAAACTTGAGGCATGGTGCTGGAGAGCTCTACGAACCTGTCGATGTAGTTGAGTAACCATGTCAAAAGTGCAAGAACTGTGACTCGGTCAGCCACAAAATTCTTTTCTCTGAAAATATGAACAATTCTTTTCTCTGAAAATATGAACAATTCTTTACGAACCCATGAGAGCGGCGCATCGACGAATCTCACACACATAGGGCCAACGACAATTATGGCTTCCTTAAATTGCCAAAACCGCAACAGAAGAGTCCGATTCCACAATGACATTATCCAAATGCAAAGTACGACGTAGTAACAGGCCATCACAAAGGGCAGATAGTTCAGCACCCATGTTAGTACCTGCCGCATAAAACCGCGAAAAACTGGCAATAAAAACCCCATCAGAGTCACCGATCACACCACTTTCTCCTACGTCTCTACTGAAAAAATCTTGCAACTCAGCATATGTCAATTATAGTTTCGGATGTAATTAATCGGAAACTTTGTTTACCTTTCATGGGCATTGTCCTCAAACCCCCACGAAGGGGCACCGTCTCCTCGATCCCCATTTCGTTGTGCAACAATTGTGATTTTAGAATCCCAAAGTGTTGGCCGAATCCGTAGAAAAAGACGATTGAAGCATTTTATAAACAATATTTCGAAAATGGATTTTCGCGGTTGAAAAAATATAGAGGGATTATAGGGATAAAATGTACCAGCCATTAATTTCTCCTTTTTACCGTCGACAACAATTAGTAATAAGTTATGAATAGAGTTGAATAATGGATGTGTTTGGTTCGACCGAAAATTATTGACTCGATGACATAATCAAATGAATCTCAAATAAAATTCGAATTTGTTGGACAATTAATTAACTTTTTCGATCTCAAAAGTCAAATAACCCACCTCTTAAACAATTTATTTAAATAAATTATGCAACTAAATTGTGAAACATAACGAATATCTACTCTTAATTTTCTCTTTTGAATTCATAAATTTAATATTTATAGATGTTGGTAAAAACTTAGGTAGGACGATCTTACGAATATTTTTTGTAAAACAGATCATCTTTATTCGACCCATCGTGTGTTGGTGGGTTAAGCTGTGAAAGAGTGGAGCTTCGTCTTATGAATTAAAACTCGTAAGATGGTTTTACAAGAGAAACCAACTCATAGATGTTTATGACAATTGAGCATAAAATTAATTAATATACTCCTATAATGCTACGTTTCCTTCTACATCAGCCATCATGAGTCATGACTACATGCCTCGACCATTACACCTATAATGCTACGTACAACCACCACCACTATTGCATATGAGAGAGGAAATACGTTTGGTCTCTAAATTGGAGTCTGATTGACTTTCCTGTTTAAATTAAAGAGAGACGAGAGACCTCATGGCAGAAGAAGTGGTATAAACATGTGGACAACAACGGTGGTGGTGGTGGTGGTAGTTTTAGTATGACGACATGTTAGTAATTGTTGTCGATAAGTTGCCATCGTGGAGTGGTGGGGGTGATGGTAGGATTATTGTTGTCGTAGTGATGTTAGCGTTTGGGTGTTAGTGGTAGCTGTGGTTCACATGAAATGATGGTGTTGTGTGCAGTGATGGTGGCAATGTTTTCGTGGTGATTCGAAGTGCAATAGTGTGGGTTTTGGCGGCGGTGGTACCTTTAGAATTGGTGCATTAGTAAAATTATTAACAAAAATTATCATGTAAAATATGTGAAGATGATTTTGTCCAAGATAATAATTATACTAAAAATCATGCCAATAAGTAATTTTCGTGAGGGTGTAATTTTAAATAGAAAGAGACTATTTTCACTGAAAAATTGTGTATCCGCAACATCATTCACAAGGCTAATCTTAATTTATGTTCAGACAAAACTACCCTTAACTAATCACACATTAAAATTAATATTTTTTAATTTCAAAGTTATCTTTTTATTTCTTGATATTATTTGTTTAAAAAGGTTTGTTATTATTTTTCCTCTTTTATATTTTTAAGAAAATGTTTGTTTGCATAACAAATATATGTTCAATAATTAAAAGTAAAATTTGAATGACAACTATTCGTCTACAAAATGTATTCAATATATATATATATATATATATATATATATATATATATATATATATATATATATACATAACACTGCTAAATAAGACAATTTTCCGCCTAAAATCACTTGTCAAAAACATAACATCACTGTTGTCTTATATACCATATAGGAATATGAAAATGTACACAACTTTCTATGTCTCCAAAATCTAGATAACATTAAACCTATTAATAAAAAAAACATAAAACATTTGATTAGTCAAAAACTTTTGAAATTCACGAAATCTCTTTATATTTAGTTTTTACTCTTCGTTTCTTATTAGAGGTGTCAATTTTTTTTTGCCTGCATTAAATAATGGGTGTCAAATGGACATTTGGGCACATTAATTATGGGCTACTAAGACTCATTCACTTTCTTTTCTAATTTTGTTTTATCAATTACATACATAATTATAAAATACTTAAGATTAATAATGATGTTTAACATAATTAATATATTTATATTGTACACCCCCCACGACACACACACACACACACACACACACACACACACACACACACACACATATATATATATATATATATATATATATATATATATATATATATACTGGTTCTTCAAGCTCCCATCATCTGAAAAAGGTTGAGAAGTGAAAAGACAGTTTTGGCCCTGATTCTTGGCCCCGTTTTGGGTTTACCACATTCTTTTAGCAAATTTTCATAACAATTTATAATTTTCTGATATGAGTAGATTCTAAATTTAACAAACTATTTAATTAAGAAACTCTAAACAGCATAAACTAGTATTTGTTCCAAACAAACATAAGTTTACCAAACTTTTCAACGCAATATTTATAATTTTTTGAACATTACACTAACATTAAACTAGTTATATAAGTGCACCAAAATATTAGGCTCGAAAAGATAGCCCAAGTACTCCAAAAAAATACTTAGAAAATTGGGCTAAGCCTAACTCAAAAGGAAGCTCGAGCCCGTATCGAAATGTTTGACACACATATCCTACCACAACGACGACAATTGTCGCCAGAGAATGACTTTGGCGACCCCGGTATGACGTCACTTTCCACACCCCTCACATACTTTATCATAACATCTTTTGAAAATAAGAATAAATAACAACATTCAACTGCTTTCCCGATATTTTTTTCAAACCGGAAAAATACATCGTGATGCACAAAATAAGACACTTTCATGCATTATGCAACCACATTCATTATGAATACGAATAATCCGTTAAATTTGAATAGTATCAAATAACCAACACCTCTTCGTGAATATTAAATGATTTCAAGAATGCTAAGAGAATGGAATTTTCGAGTTGAAGAGGCAATAACACGCTCACCAGATGTAACTTCTTCGTTTAATCACCAATGGGAAGATATATTAATATCATTGATGTTAGTCTTAATTACAAAAAATATACTTTAGCACAAGCAATATGTCGACCTTTTCCAATTATTGTGGTTGTAATTATATATATATTTATATATATATATATATATATATATATAAATAAAAAATATATATATATATGGTTAGTTATAACTTTTGATAATTTTTTGTAAAAAAAATTAATTTTTTTGTAAAATAAATTAATTTTTTTGTAATTTTTATATTTATTTGATAAGTGCATGTTAATGACTAAATGGGCGCCCATACCCATTTAGTGTCCGCTCATATATGCCCATACTATTAAATGAGCACTTACTTGCCCGCCCATTTGAGCCCGCCGCCCATTTAGGCCCGCCCACGCCCGCCCATTTGTCACCTCTATTTCTTATAAACAAATTAATCATACGTTTGATACATGATAAATGAGTACAAAAACTGAAACATTTCTTGGACAACTGAAATAACTTCCATTGATATATTTTTGTTCTATATATACCTCTCATCTTTTGATTTGTAAATATATAGTTTATTTGAAAAAAATATCCAATGTGTTTAACACAGGTGCAACAACTAGTTACTTTATAATTGCAAGTAGTATTGTTAAACAAAAATGATGACTAAATTCAAGTAATGTTATTGTTATAATATTAATTCAATAATAAAGTAACACGTTACCTGATTCTTATAAGTTTCTTAGTTTAATTTTCAGGAAAAATACAATTCATGTCATTGAACTATTAAAAGATAAGGGGTAGTATTATCCACATATAATAATATCATATAAATATAGTGGATAAGCAATATTTGTAGCCTAAGTAAAATAATGTTATAAGAACTAGTATTATTAATAGTTCGGTTGAGAGTAGACATGACAATTAAAACTCGTAACCCGTTAACACATCCTACCCAACTTGAAAATTAACTGACCAACACAACCCATTAACATATTTGGATCCGAATGGATAACCCGTTTCAACCCAAAAAATATGGGTCGGATTGGGTTAAAGTGGATCGATTTCATTACCCATTTTGATCTGATAGTAATCATACTATAAATTTATGGGAAAAAAAATTAGGGGGGGGGGGGAACCGAGCAAAGACGGGTTGACCCGTTACTCGATTCAACATAACTTATTTCGACATATTTAATATTCGACTCGTTACATGATCCAACTAAACTTATATCTGACCAAACTCATATAATTATTAGGCTGCGTTGAGACTCTTGAGAGTATTATTGTGTGATAGGAGGATTAAATTTTAGCGGAGGAGTTTCTGGAGGTGGCAATCCCTAGCCAAAAGCGGCGCCTTAGTGTGAGCCAGTTGTGACTTGTGAGATTTATTTCTACATCATTGACATTGAGTGTGACATGACTCATGAGTGAGCCAACGGCTTGGATTTGGATCGTCCAATGTCCACGTAGCGATTGTGATTTTTAAGATTAGAAATTTGTTCAATGAAATATTATTCTCCTCCTTGGTATTAAATTGAGCGATATAAATAATCAAATGGGTAGATTTATTTGTTGTATAATTATTTTGGTGCTATGAATTATCTATTTCTACACTTTGATATTTGGTACGTGAGCGTTCAATTATTACTAGCAATTTCATATTGCTAAAGCCGTGATCCAATGTCTAACCGTGACAAATTTGTTTTATATAAATCCTTGTTTAGAGGACAATGATTTTTTTTAAAAATAATAAAAAGTTGTAGCTGACATGAATTTGGTGAAATGGAACGTTAAGGGTGAACCTTGACTAAAGTAAATTCGGTATCCTAACTTAGAGGAGATTTAGTTAGCCATCGCGTAAATGACTTGTTATTCTCTCCATGTACAACTAATATTTCACAAGTAAAAATATGACTTGACTTGAGTCGGGTGTATATTGGCAGGGCCGGCCCTGAGTTTCGTGAGGCCCATGGCCAAAAAAAAATGGGGGGCCCTTTATAAAAATGAAATCATTTAAATTTTAAAAGTATTGGAAAAAAAAAAACTTATAGCAAGAATTGAACTCAAAACCTCTTACAATCTATCAAGTATGTTAACCACTGGATAATCTATTTTAGATTACAATTATCAACACATTATAACTTATATACAGTTCACAGATTAAAAAAAGTAACAGATTAAAACAAGTAACAACACAGGATTCAAACCTAAAACCTTTAGGTTAAATCATGAACACCTTTACCAACATGTTAAGAAAATCAATTGTTAACCTTTTTGACACTTTAATATATATAATAAATATAAGGTAGTACCCAAACATTTGGTGCCCTAAAAAATTGGGGGCCCATGGCGGTAGCCCCTCCCGCCACCCCCCAGGGCCGGCCCTGTATATTGGAACCAAATAACCGAACTAAACAAAACCAAATCAGTCAGTTTGGTTTGATTTTTGTCCAAAACGATTCAGTTTCGCTTTTAAAAATTAAAAACTCGGCCTGCTTGGTTCACGATTTTTTATATCAAATCAAACCAAACTATACATATATTTTTATTAAATTAAATTATATATATATATATATATATATATATATATATATATATATATATATATATATATATATATATATATATATATCATATATCATAATCTAGGCCCTTAATTTATATATATATATTAGTTACCGAATGATATTGTCACGCCCCGGAGATCGTGATTACACGTCTCACGAGAGGTGAAGAACAAAACTGAACACAAATCTAAAGCAAAAGCTAAATCCAAGAAAGTGTTTATGCCAAAATAGACCAAAATACCATATATATATCACTGTGTACGAGTACATCAGAGTAACTATTATCTGGATACAAAGCAAACCCAAAAAGTCTGTTGATAACCCGAATCATCACAAACCTCCAAAAACTTTATACTATAAACTATACAAATAGACAAAAATACAATGTTCAAAGGTGAGCTGAGTCATGCATCACTATACAACTTCTAACTGCAAAACCCGAACCGGACACCAAGCTTCCCTATAACTATCAACTGGAAAGAAAAAAAAGAGAAAATGTAAACACAAATTACCCAGTAAGGAGCCTGTCAACATTAAAGGATGTGACAGTTTATCGAAACTGTATCGAAGTGACTTTATCAATCTGATAACAATAGCTGTGAAACAAAACCAAAAACTGTGAAACAAAGTCAAACAATCATATCTCTATATCAAAGAGTGGATGAACAATAACGATAAACAATGATATCAAATCAAATTCCATAACACTTGAGCTGGCCAAATGCCGAAACCTACGAAACAAATGACTCAAAAATAAAAGTGTCACCGCAGATGACACTTTGACCAAGAGCCGCAAATACAAATGCCAACAACCGGTGATAGAGCAGTCAATTTGTGACGCTATCAAATCGTAACATAGTAACAATTCAAAGTGTGTACGGCGGAATAGAAAACAAATACGAAGCATCTATTCAAAATGAGGTGAACAACGAATAAACAATAACAAGCTCAAATCCAAACTTGGTAAGAACAATATATTTCAAAGGTTTCAAATAACAAGAATCAAATGATAACTAGGTTGAGAAGAACCCTTACCTCACATTCAAGACAATCCAAATACCCAACCAGCTAACTCGTTCAAATCTAAGCATATAACATAATGAAATGATTTAAGATCAATCAATTTTAAGTACTTTACTTTCAAAAATGAACACTAACTATTATCACTACAGTTATAATATAGGCAAAGACTTGTATAGGACCGTCTTACGGATCCTAAATCCGTAAGACGGAGCCCCATTTACAAATTCGGGGGTTAATAATAAAATCTGTTAATATTAATCACAAAAACAAGCTAGCTGAGTTGGTGATAGGCGGAACTTAGAGGTTCAGTCGAAGGAGGTCTGTGGTTTGACACCCCCCCCCCAACTTCGACATTATGTTTTAATGCTCATTTCCTCTATTTACGGGTTAATAATTAAATCTGTTAATAAAAAACATAATAAGTTGTTAGTAAAGTTGGTTGAAGGCGCCACTTCAAGGGTTTAGGGACTAATGGTCAGTTGTTTGAAGCTCCAATACTTACAATGTTTTGTTTTAATTCTCATTATTGAAAAGTTCTTCTATTTGTTTCAGTGCCCCTCCACTTTCAATGTTTGTTAGCTTTGTTAGCCATCCGTTAGCATCAATTGCCTTGAGATACTTGACAGATCCTAACGGACTTTGACGAAATGCTAAATGACACATTTAAAACCAAAAGTGACACATTAAAAACACAAAAAGTGACACATTTTAATGTTAAAAGTGACACTATAAATGAAAATTTATTATAATTTTTATTAAAATACAAAGTGACACTATTAATACTAAAAAGTGACACATTTAATACTAAAAAGTGACACTCTTAATACAAAAAGTGACACATTTAATACTAAAAAGTGACACTCTTAATACAAAAAGTGACACATTTAATACTAAAAAGTGACACTCTTAATACTAAAAAGTGACACTCTTAATACTAAAAAGTGACACTCTTAAGGGAAGTATTGAAAATGGCAAGAAAAAGACTACAAATTTTTCTGATTCCCATCAAGCCAAGTAATTTGGTTCCAAGACTCCTAATATCGATTATTTTAGATATATTTTCAGTAAATTTTGTAAGTTTGAGTAAGAAACATATACTTTACCTTGAAAAAGTTATGGTTTTGTGTTTTTAACGATTGACACTTGGGATTATATACATTTCTATGAATGAGAAGATATATTTCAGTAGTGTTCAATTGATTATTAACATTAAAATCACTAGCTCAAAAGTGACACACTTTAGTCCTAAAAGTAACACACTTCAAGCCTAAAAGTGACACTCTTATTGATATAAATTGTATGATTATAAAAATGAGTTGTTTTACCAAAAGTAACACACCTAATGCCTAAAAGTGACACAATTAATACATAAAAGTGACATACTAAACGTGACACTTATGAATAAAAATTTAAAGATGAAAAGTGATTTTTTTACCAAAAGTGATACACGTAAAACTTAAAAGCGACACATTCTATGTTTAAAAGTGACACTCTGATTTAAAGTAACTAAGTAAAACTTAATCAGATCTAAGGCAACAATTATCCAAAAGTGACACACTTTTGTTCTCAAAGTGACACACGCCAAGCCTAAAAATAACACTGATTGATCCACACATCCCTTCTAATAAAACTTAAAAACAATAAAAACACTTCTAAGAGGTTTCAAACCATAGACCAAACATGATCATTCCAACAACTTATAAAATTCACTAAAACCATCTCACCATATTGATTTTTATGAGTTTTTATAACGTATTATTAATTTATTATGACCCGCAAATTTATAATTCTCATTACAAAGAAATAAAACCAAATTATGTTGTTAAGGGGTTTTGAACCCACGACCTCCGGTCGACCAAATCCTTAAAAATTACTTCCGTCCAGCACGCCAAACTCATGATTGTGAATTTTATTAACATATTTAATTATTAACCCGCGAATTCCTAAATGGGGCTCCGTCTTACGGGTAAGGATCCGTAAGACGTCTTACAGGAGACCACCTCTATAATATATACTATTCAAAATAAACACATAATTTATTTCTGAAACTAAGTCCATTAGAAAGTACTCCAAAAAATAATCAATTTAGCCTTTTGAATAATTTAATTCCGATTTAAATGAGTAAATTATGACCATTCAAAGTTAGTAATATTTTTCTTAAACCTTATAGGGTTATTCCGAAAATTGTAAACTGTGAGGACCAATCTGAAATTCTGGAATTCTGTTATTTTCTACCTTTAGACAACCTACTTGATCTGTAATAATTGTTCCACAACAGTTCCAATGATTAGTTTCATTAAATTATCCCAAATAATCAATTAATCGATCAGATTTATTTAAACAGTAATTTTTCAAGAAAACACATAGATTATTAACATGAAACAATTTCAATATCAAATCAATACCGAAAATTTACCTATAATAATAAATATGTTTCAATAACAATAGCATAAATCAAACATGAATATTTAAAAGACGATAATATTATCAAAAGACATAGATTTCATTAACTCAAAATAAGATGATTTCATCGATAAAAACTTATAAGAAATCTTCCATAACAATCCTCGAATCAAATCCACAAATTTAAGGGGGTGTAAGAATAACCGAACTTAGCTCTAGACAACAAACACATACACACGGTTCACTACTCTCTCAAAATCAAAAGCAAAGAAATTTGTATGTTGGACTATCTATGGACCGAGGGAGGACCGAATGGATGGATGAGTCATCAAATAGCTAATTTGTCAAGACTCAAGAGAATAAGGTGTTGACTAAAGAATAATTTGGGCTCTACAGTTAAGTGCATGCTGTTATAAAGGATAAAGTGTGTATTAGAGAAAAAAAGAGAGAGTATTGTTCATGCTGAAGAATTCGTCTGTTATTGATAACTTCAGGTTGCTAGGTATTTATAACCAAGCAGCACACATACAATTGCCAATATTTGGCACACAAGTCTTCTGCCTATTCAATAGCCTGCAATAACCTACAATAGCCTACTATTCATATAATTGACTTTTCATAACACTCTTCCTTGAATATAGCATTGTAAGTTGAATAAGTGTGTCTCGATAAAAACATTTAGCCGAAAACCTAGTAGTAGGGAAAAAATCGGAGATAAGGAAAAAAAGGAAAAAAAAAATCTTAGAATTAATCCAAAAAATCCAAGAAAATAACTAGTTAGAATGACCATGTCATGCATGACAGCGAGGCCTTCGGACGTACATGAGATCATCCCGCGAAAATAAACGTTGTTTAGGCCGTTGATTAGGTCTGCGTCGCCAGTGACGAGCCAAGAAATCTTCTGAAACCTGTTCAACATTAGCTTTGGGGAGTAGCTTTTTCTCTAGTAAGTTGCCGGGCACCTCTTGCACATCGGTTCTTGGGACATTTTGATTCAAGAAAACTTCTGAAACTTGTTCCACATCAGTTTTGGGGAGTTTTTTGTCGAGGAAGTTGCTGGGCACCTCATGCACATACGTTCTTGAGACATTTTGATCCAATAATCCATCTGAAACTTGTTCTGCATCATCAATTCCTCTGAGATTTTCAGTTTTCTCATCTTTCTTGGACAAGAATGCCGGCTGATATAAATCAATAGTGTCAGTACTTCCATTCAAATCAACAAGAAACATGATAATCTAGCTTGACTGATCAATTTGATTTTTCAGAAGAGTGAACTTACATTATGTACAGAGAAGAATGAGCCAGGCTCAATTGTCATGTACTTCTTCTGAGTAGAAGAGAAAGAAGCGTTATGACCAACCCGAGCATTGGGGTCCCAATTCCACGGGGTAAGAAAAGAGTCATCAACTTCCAAAAACGAAACAAGTCGGGGATCGGATATCTCCATTATTGGATTCACAAAATCATCTATCTTATGTTGCAGTTGTTCCCACTCTTCTTCCGATTCTTGTCGTCGTTGAATCCATAGTAGAAGCTGCAGTTGTTGTTGTTGTTGTTGTTGCCGCAACACTTGAATGTATTGTAGGTGTTGTTCTGATAGTTGCTGAGGTTTAAGGTACGGTCCGTACGGATAAAAGATGTGATTAGGGTAAGAGAACGATGGATAATATGAGAATTGTTTGGACATGTGAAAGACATTGTTATCAGCCATGATCTTCTTCGATTAAAGCTTTTCACGCGTTAACAAAAAATATTTAGTCTCAACTAAGCTTATATATATATATATATAGTTAAGGGTACCTAATTCAATTAGGAAAAGGATTAGATGATTGGAAGTTCTTGGCCGAATTTGTTAATTCTTGATTCAGGTTTCCTCTTATTTATTATTAACGGCTAGCTTCTACTCGTGGACCCCACTAGTCTAGTCTCTCTATTCCCTTAGTGAGCCATTTATTACTTGGGTAAATTTTTCGTCGTCCGTCCACTTTGATAAGTTTTGAATTGTTATAATATTTTTTTTAAAACTAGAAAAAGTTATTTTTGGGAACGAAAAGGTTACGATACTCTTAATGAGCATGAGGCGCGCTCAGATCACTCATTCAAATACATCTCACGTTGCATCAATTTTTACACTGCAATGTATTAATTTAAATTGCATCAATTTTTGTATCGCGATGCATCAATTTAATTACATAATCCAATTGTCCATCGGGCTGCATCAATTGTTGCACCGCAATACATCAATTGTAATTATCTAATCCAATTTTACATTATACTGCAAAATAATAATAAGCCAGACATTCAAATTTGAGGGTGTAAGTATAACCGAACTTAGCTCTAGACAACAAACACATACACACGGTTCACTACTCTCTCAAAATCAAAAGCCAAAGAAATTTGTATGTTGGACTATCTATGGACCAAGGGAGGACCGAATGGATGGATGAGTCATCAAATAGCTAATTTGTCAAGACTCAAGAGAATAAGAAGGTGTTGACTAAAGAATAATTTGGGCTCTACGGTTAAGAGCATGCAAAATAATGCCAGGAAAGTCAACAATATCCAATTCTCCAATACATTATAATACTCCTTTTCACTTAATTAATAAACAAACTTAAGTTACATTTATATAATAATAAAATACATACCTACCTAGCCATTATCCATGCGTTGCATCTATACAATTCCTTAAATCTAGTAATATGTCTATTACTTTAATTTAATATAAAGAATGTATATGTACATATTTTAAAACAAGTCTACAAATTACTCCCTCCGTCCCTAAATAATTGTCCTGTTTAACCCGGTGCACAATTTAAGAAAAAATAATTGACTTGATTATTTATATTGGTTTAATGTGTAGTTTCCATTAATGTCCATATATATGTGGCTCATAATTAAACTAGAGTGAAAAAGTAAGGGTAAAGTGGTAAAAGTGATGTTCAAAAAAGGTAAGTTTCAAAGTGGACAATTATTTTTGGACGGACAAAAAAGGAAAGGAGGACGATAATTTAGGGACGGAGGGAGTATTACTTTGAGTCAAACATGTCAAAAGTGATATCAAATATATTTATTACTTACTAGCTCAATGACAAAATTATCAACATTATATTTTTATAATGAAATCAATAACACGATATAAACGGATCATTATTAAATACTTAATTACAATTACTATGTAACAAAAGCTAACACAATTATCAATTCGAGTCGAAATTAAGCACAATTAATGTTAGATAGACTGACAACAGACAACCTTATATAACTTATTAATAATCTAGCGGGATACTATACTAACCCAAATAACTAGAAAATCACAATTTAATTTAGTGTTCCAAACTATTGTACATATAATACAATTAAATAATATACATATAAGTGAACCAAATAGTCGGGGTGTTACAGATATATACTATGAATCATGAGTTACCTCGTGTGAATTCAATCCTTGAGCGAAACGGAAGACTTTCGACTTGAGTTATGATCTTCGCATGTCACGAACAATGATCCTGCAAGTCCATTTCGTCGGATTTATATCACGTAACACGAATATCAATCATTAATTCACACCGCAAATCCAAACCTCTTGATGGTTTGGCTTAGAGAGAGTATTTGGTGAGATAATGTTTAGGAGAAAGAGGGGGTGGCCAATACAAGGAAACCGTATACTTCCTTTAGGCGTGTAATACTAGTTAGGGTTTTATCCCTTTAGTTGTCCTATTTATATTATTGTACAACAAATCATATTTCTTGTAGGTCAAATTAAGTCAATCTCGAACCCTTTCGGATTAGAAAACTAACTTACCATAATAATATAACCTAGAGTTCATGTGAGCGGAAATAAATAATGGGGCCACGAACCCAATTACTAACATCTCTCACTCGCACATATATGATCACCACTCTTACCACATTGTATCATTAAAACCAGTTAAACAATACCTCTTCATACTGGAAGTGAAGCGTGCGACTTGACGAGAAAGATAAAGGGTAGAGCGCTATACCAAATCACCATCTGACCAGCATAGAACGTCCTCGTTAGAAAACAAAATTCGTCTATATTCCAAACCGTATATATATACATCAATTTAAGCATCCTCGATCCCTCGAGAGCGGTAATTAAACCTCAACACGTTTGTGTATTAAGATCAATCTTTTGAACCGTATGTTCATTATGATCGCCATGGCATTGAGACACAAAAATAGAGATGTATATCATACTATCTTCCTTAGACCCTCATACCAATCACTCTTGATTAACTGCTTTCCCAACAATGCTCTGTATGTCATGTATATGCATAGCCCGTTGGCCGGCATGCCAAAGTAGCATCATCAACGTCTAAGTTCATGATAAAGTTCTAAGTCACATAGGGCATAATCGTGATCTAGATTTGATCACTAGACCTCACACAGTGATGAAGCAGGGATCATTCAATCACTTTCTTTGGTCGCATTATAGTCACATACAGTATGATGTGTATGTTATGGCGGAACTCACACACGAAGTAGGCATATCATACTCAAACGTCGTACGAACCTTAGTCTAGCCGCCCTTCTGGTGTCTAACCTAAGTACTCAAAAACAGTCACTCTCCAAGAGCCTCTTTTGAGATCTCACATTCGAATTTTTTCTTGGGACATAAAATCGACCTTCATAAAAGGTCTCATCTTGGCCATATGCCAAGGCGATAAATGTAATGTCATTTGCGCACCCCCTTCGTAGGTGCCAAAGACTTTTACTTATCTCAACTTGCTTTCCCACCTAGCAACAAGGTGAATTACCTGTGTGAGAGGATCAATTCAATATCCACGACATCTTTTTAATCAAAATATATATTCTACGAAATTTCATATTAAAACATCCAATTAACATATAAAATGAATTATATAATGAAAATAATAGTCAATGTCAACAAAAGTGTTATGAGATAAAATATCAAATCCTACGAAGCCCTAGACCCAACATATGATCCTGAAAGATCTCTCTAGCTAGAGGCTTAGTCATAGGATCCGGTCAGCCAACATGCTTCTAGTAGGAATATATTATAGAACAACTTTCCTTTCTGCAAACATGTCTCTAGTGAAATGATACTTGATATTGATGTGTTTCGTCAACCCATGATACTTGGGATCTTTATTGTAACCTAAAGTTGTCATGCTATCACAAGCAATGACCACATGACGATCCACATGCGTCGTAACATCAAGATGTTGAAGAAAACTCCTCAACCACACAGCTTCTTAAACCGTAGTCGAGCAAGCAACGTATTTTGACTCCATCGTAGATAGGGCGGTGTTATTCTGTCGCTAGCTACTCCAAGAGATAGCTCTACCACTAAGGAGGAAAGCGTAGCCTGAAATGGATTTACATCCATCTACATCTCCAGCCCAATCCGCGTCAGTGAAACCTTTCAAGCTCAAAACCCCACCTTGATAACAAAGGGTTAAATTGGTGGTTCTCACCAAGTAACGCAAAACCCTTTTCACTTCCATCTACTTATCAGGTCCAAGATTACCTTGGAATCGACTAAACATCCCAACTACAAATCATAGGTTAGGCCGAGTACACACCATAACATACATCAAACTCCCTACCGCATTCGCATATGGAGTCATAAACATTCTTTTATTCATTCTTAGGGCATTGATTTGTACTAAGGACATATCCTTTTTCCATTGGAGTGACAACGGGTTTTGAGTTAGTCATTCCAAATCATTCTATGACTTTCTTAATGTAAGTCTCTTGAGACAAACCGAGAAATCTCTTCGAACGATCCATAATGAGTTTTACTCCAAGCACATAGCTTGCTTCACCCAAGTCTATCATATCGAAAAGCGCAGACAGCCACTCTTTAGTGACATTTATCATCTCCATATCATTCCTGGCTAGTAGGATATCATCAACATATAATGGCAGAATCAAGATCTTTTTCTTGGATCGTTTAACATACACACAGTGGTTTTCCTCAATCATCACAAAGCCAATTGAGGTTATCACTTGATGAAAGTGAATATACCACTGTCTAGATGATTTTTTGAGACCATAGATAGAATATTTGAGCCTGCGCATTTTGTGCTCTTGTCCCTTAACTTCAAACCCTTCTGGTTGAGTCATATGGATCTCTTCATCTATCCATCTGATAAAGTTCTAGATCCAAATGCCTCACTATCGCTAGGATTAGGCGAACATAGGAAAATCTCACCACTGGGAAGAATGTCTCCTTATAGTCTAAACCCTCTTTTTGGGTAAAGCCTTTTGCCACAAGATGTGTCTTATATTTGTCAATTGATCCATCTGCCTTTCGCTTGACTTTGAAAACTCATTTATTTCCAATAGTCTTGCGATCTTGCAGAAGATCAACTAACGCCCAAACCTGATTCTTTTTCATAGAAGAAATCTCATCTTCCATTGCAGTCATCAATTCATTGTTTTTAGGTAAAGAAATAGCTTATTTGAACAATGTAGGCTCACTAGAATTGTAAGAAGTAGTTAGGAAAGATTCTTCTTTGATTGTGAAACGACGACGAGGTATATTTCCACGTTTACTTCTTTGCTCTAGTATCGGACTTCTACTAGGATCCGTACTCCCACTCGGATGAAGATCACCTTAACTCTCATTGGTGACTTCCATAAGCTCAACCTCAGGTTGTACCGTAGGATTAGGTTGAGGAATGTCCCCACCTTCACCAAAAGACATCATATGTTCTTTTTCCATCTCAAAAAGTTCAAAGTCTTTCCTAACTTCACATATCTGATGGAAATCATTCTCAATGAAATTAACATTGCGCGACTCTGTTTCAATCATTCCTACGTTAGGTTTGCAGCGTACATAACATAACCCTTTAAGGTATCTGAATACCTTTTGAAAACACACTTGTTTCCTTTAAGGTCTAGTTTTCCAAAGTTATTGGAAGTACTATGGACATAACCTGTGCAACCCCAAGGATGAAGATGTCCTAATTGAGGCTTCTCACCTTTCCACAGTTCATAAGGGGTTGTGGGAACTGACTTAGAAGGCACTCGATTAAGTATGTATACGACAGTCATTAGCGCATCCCCCCAAAACGAAATTGGGTGGTTGGCATGTGCCATCATCGACCTAACAATTTCCAACAATGTTCGATTCCTTCGTTCTGCAACACCATTTTGTTGCAGAGTTCTAGGAATTATCAATTGTCAACGTATTCCCTTTTTCTCACACAATTCTTTAAATTGATCATATAAATATTTACGGTTCTGGTCAGCTCTAAAAGTTTTTAAGCTTTTATCCTTCGGATTCTCAACCTCTGCGAGAAAACACTCAAAGCATTTAAGAGCTTCATCGCAGTGAAAAATAAGGTAAACATAACCATAGCGTGTGTAGTCATCGATGAAAGTAAGAAAATATGAAGTTCCATGGCGTGCCTTTACATTCATTGGTCCGCAAATATCTGAATGGAATAACTCTAATAGATGTGTGGCCCTTTTTGTCTTACCAAAAGGCTTTCTGCAAGTTTTTCCTACCAAGTAAGGTTCACACAAGGGTAGGTTGACTTTGGTGAGAGACCCCAATAGGCCTTCTCTAGCCAATCTAGACATCCTATCTTTTCTTATATGTCCAAGTCTATCATGTCATAACTCGGAATTAGAATCATCATAAATCATACAAGATGAAGAATTAACAGAAGAATTCTGAGAATCCAACAAATCTAATTTAAAGAAATTATCTGACAAAAAACCATGTCCCAAAATCTCATCACCAAAACAAATATCCAATTGATCATAACTAAAATAAAAAGAATATCCATGTCCTAGAAATTGTACTACTGATAATAGATTATGTCAAATTCCAGGTCCATAAAGAACTTCATGAAGAGTCAATGTGCGTCCATTCCGCAAATGAAGTTGGTATGAGCCAACTCCTTTGACTTCTACAGACGAACGGTTTCCCATGAAAATTATTTTGTACCCGCATGAACTTTTCGATAATCTATAAATCCATCTCGATCTCTCGTCACATGTTTGGTTGAGTCTGAGTCTACAATCCACACCAAGAGAGAATCAGCTAATAAAACATGAGATCAAACACAACTTCGCAAAGAGATAGGATTAAGAGATATCTTCTTGGGCTCAGGACAAGTCTAAGCAAAATGACCCAAGGTACCACAGTTGTAGCACTTCTTCTTAGCAAAATTCTTTTTGCCTCTACGGCGTTTAGCAATCTTGTCACCTCTGCGGCCCAAATTCTGAGTATTCTTTCCTTTAGCTTATTTCTTGCGTTGCTCGTGTGGCTTGCGCGGACCCTCAAGGGAAATAAGATCAAGGTCACGAGTCACAGCACTTATTGCGCGATTCACTTGATGACACTCAACCTCAAGCTCAACATGGCGAGATACATCAACAAAAATCTGAATGGAGTCCGTATGAGTCAAAATACATATCAAACTACTCCAAGAGTCAGGCAGTGAACGAATCGCCGCTTGAACTTGTTGTTCATCAGATACGATAGAACCATCAGCCTTATGCTCACGAATCATTCCAAACATCTCGCGTAATTGTTCAGGAATGACACGTTTCTAGTCAATATTATAGCTTTCAAACTTGTAATTTAAAGTTCTCAACTTTGTAGCAGAAGTATGTTTGGCAGTTAGGCAATTCTTAAACTCGTTAATCAGATCATTATGCATGCTACTCAGCATAGTAAAGCGTGCACATCGATTTTTCTTTTTTCACTTAAGGAAATCTGCATATTCTGGCGATGTTGGGTGATGGTCGAATTATCCATCTCTGATTCTTCCATCACAGTATCTAGGTCGTCAAGAATATTTTGCTTATTTAGCAAATACGTGATTTTTCTTTACCAAACTCTACAATTGGTGTCATCCAATTTATCACCCTTGTTAAGGTCAATGATTACATCTTTAGAATTCATTTCACTATAATTTGATACAAGAAAAAAGACATAAGCATATATATATATATATATATATATATATATATATATATATATATAATCACATCATAGTACGTAAGGAGGGAAATCCGCGAAGGTCGTAATCACTACCAAAGGCATGCACAACGTAAAAATATTCATAAATTAATAATTTGAACAAAAGAAATAAGATAGAACAAATCCATCCAAGCACATAACATGTACAAAATTATTTTCACTACTGAAAATAAAAATATTGGGTCTCATATAGTCTCAATCGCAATTTTAGAGTTCAAAACGACAATTTAATATGCCCAAAATGACTTAAAAATACTTTTAAAATCTCAAAAAAAAATTAAAAATTGCAAAACAATGGATGAGCCCAATATAAAGTCTCTAGAATCATTAAAATGTCACTGGAAATTTATTTGATATTTTTAATAATTTTTAAATCAAGTTTTAAGGTGCTAAAAATGCAAAAACACATGTTTCCAAACATAATTTCAGAAAACTGAGGTCACCATTGGATTTAGAACACTTAAAAACATTAAGACCCTCTAGAGGTGAGAAAAAACGATGGCCAAAAACCACCATACGGGCCACCACTTGTCACTGCGAGAGTAGGCGTCGCCATTTGAGCCACATAGGAAATGACTCATATATAGGGATGATGTGTCAGCTGATTATAGGCTGACATGGATGATGACATCACAAATGATGTCACTGTCCAACCCAACAAGGTTGGGACCCACTTTGCTGACATGGCTGCCACATCACAGATTTGACCGGTCAAAATCACAGTTCATCGTCTTCTTCGTTCGATTCGCGAACTTGTTTCATGAACCAACTTCTCGAAGTTGTAGAACGCTCGATTTAAGTCCAAATAAGGCATATAATAAGTCGTTGGAATCCCTTGCGGAGTATAACAAATATTGATCATAAAATCACAGTTTTACAGATCACAAACTGACTGAAATCACATGCAAAGTTTCATAAAAAAAACATATTTTCAACAAAACTTGGGTTTGCAATATCTCGAGATTTACTCAATGAAATTCAACGAAATTTTAATATGTTATTCGCCTCGTCATAGAGAACTCAGACATATAAAAAATTTCCAAAAACAAAAAACGTTTTCAACATGAAATAATCAAACTCACTTGGTTCATATTCGGGTAATAAATTTAAATAAACCAAAAACAAAAGCATGCAATATGGCATAACGAAACGAACAATCAAGCATATAGACTCTAATACCAATGAAGGATATATACTATGAATTCACTATCTAAGAGGAATGATGAGTTACCTCGTGCGAATTCAATCCTTGAGCAAAGTGGAAGACTTTCGGCTTGAGCTACGATCTTCGTATGTCACGAACAATGATCCTGCAAAGTCTCTCGATGGTTATGCTTAGAAGAAGTATTTGGTGAGATAATGTTTAGGAGAGAGAGGGGGCGGCAAATACAAGGAAGTCTTATACTTCCTTTAGGTGTGTAATACTAGTTAGAGTTTTATCCATTTAGTTGTCGTAATTATATTATTATACAAGAAATCCTATTTCTCGAACTCCTTCGGATTAGAAAACTAACTTATCATAATAATATAGAACAAATTACAAGCCGGTACATCTTTTAAAACATATTTTCAAATCAATCCAGCTATTTTTTGGACATATCTTTTAGGTACAATTTTGGGACGAAAGTACGTCACTGCCCTTTCCTCCCCACCTTCCTCAGCCGCCTCTGTTCTCTCTCAATTCTCTCTGTTCTCCATTTCTATCAAACAAACATACACCCATGCCTACACAAAACCAACCACACTCCAGCATATTATTAATTTTGTTACAGAGATTCCATCTTTTGTAAATCAAAAACTCATCTTACTCAACAATAAAATTAATTCATAGTCTGACCTCCGTCCCATGCATGCCTTCCCTTTCTTCTGACAAAAGGGCTTCTTTCCTTCAGTTGATGAATTCAAGTTGAAGAATGGTGCAAAACCTACCAAGAAAAAGAATATGTTGAAGCAAAAGCGGTTTTTGCTTTGAGAGAAGGGTAATGCTAATTAAAGGTCTTAAATTCTTATAAAGTTACAAGGGTCTCATCATAATCTATTTCTTTGCTTTGTGTGAATCCCCTTTTCACTAACCTTGCTTTATATCTATCAATCTTCCCACTTGAATAAAAGAAAATGCCATACTCTTTCCAAAAGACCAATTGGGGTCATGCTTATCCCCCCTAACGTGAAGATCATAGTAGCCTCCGTAGCCAAAGCAGTAGATGAAAAAGTACCGATGTTGCGTCATCTTGAATAGACGATAAGGCGTAAACATATCATATTTTTCAAGATATAATGAGTGGACCAAAGACTGATGTTAGTTTGGCATCGCAGATGCTGTTTAACGCAACCGATGCATGGGTTTGGCATCAGCAACCTGATGCATGTCCTTGGCATCAACATTATTGGATTTTGTTTGTTTTGAAAACAGTCCTGATGCCAAGCCTTGACATCAGCATTTTTTTATTTTTTTTGGCTTGAAAAAATGATTAAAACAGTCCTGATGTCAAGTCTTGGCATCGACATTTTTGAATTTTTGTGGGCTTGAATAAAATGTGAAAACAGTCCTGATGCCAAGCCTTGGTATCAGCATTTTAAATTTTTTTGACTTGAATAAACTGTGAAAACAGTCCTGATGCCTACCATTGGCATCAGCATTTTTGAAATTTTTTTTTTGCTTGAATAAACTGTGGAAACAGTCTTGATGTCTACCATTGACATCAGCATTTTTTATTTTTTTAGGCCGGATGAGATTTGTCTTCATTAATAACATTTTTGTCATTTGGCAACCAATTTGTAGTTATATGAAATGTACAAAAAATTGATGGACTTAGATGAAAACATGTTTCTAAATTTGTACCCACTTGAAATTTGTCTAATAATATAACATAGAGTCCATGTGAGCGGAAGTAAATAATCGGGCCACGAGCCCAATTACTAATAGATACTAAACCAAACCAAATCCAAATTGTTGGATGACTTATTTCTTCGATTGTTTGAGATTATTTTGGAATTTGCATCATTTTAGTTATAATGATTTACTTTTAATATGCTATTTTTCAATGTTTGATGTTAATTCCAAATTAAACTATTTTTTTGTTATTGTTAATGCTAGTTAAGTTGATTATAAAATATATATATAAATCACAAAACGGAACCAATTGGGGGTTGTTCGGTTCGTGATTTTTGGGCGTACACCCCTAGACTTGAGGGCATCAAAATGGAAATAGAAGAAAAGCTTGTGACCATTTTTGTTTTTGTTTCTATTTGTAATTTTTGGTGAAAATGGAAATAGTAATCCATTTGACAACAATTTATATTTTTGATAAACCAAAAATGTTTCTCATTTTATCCTTAATTCCATAATAATAATAAAAATCTCGCGAACGAGAAAAAATTGTCATCCGAAACACAAAAGAGTCAAGTTGAATAAGGTAGAGTCTTCGAAAGGAAATACTCACTTCGTTCCCTCCAAAAAGTTCACGTTTGAAAATTTTAATAATTAATGGATATATTAAGGAAAAATGATTAATTTTGTCATTGTACTTTTCTAATCTTTACATTTTGAAGGACCAATCTACTTGAATTGATATTTTGAGGGGGTATTATTCGTCTTTACATAGTTCAGGGGCTCTTTTGGAACACTAAAATGCATGCAAATTTTTAAGCATCTAAGACCAGCTACAATGGAAGAGCCTTGGGTAGCATTGTAAGGATTTTGCAAAACAATGGGAAAAGCTTGAGTAGCCACCGGTAGCCAAGAAATGAAATGGAAGAATTTAGTAGCTTTCAATACTACAGGATTCACCAGGAGCTTTGACTTCAAAAGAGATTAAAACGACGTAGTTTTGTTTTTAAAAAAGGCTGAAACGGTGATGTTTCAATATCACCAATTCAATCAGCAAAAGCAAGTGGCCGGCACAGTCACTCCACCACCTTTCCACGTGGCCATTTGAGTGGTTCTGTGGATTTTTTCTTTTTATCTCGTTTTTGGGCTATTTTTCACCTCAAAATATTTTATTTTTTCAATTTTTTTTAAAAAAATATATACATATTTTTATCTATAAATAGAGACTTTGGTTTGCTAATTTGGATATCAACTCAATTTTCTACAATTTTTTGAATTTTCCTTCATTTTCTTTCTCTCCCTCCCAAAATTTGTTATTTCCATTAACTATATTTAGTTATTACAAATTAATTGAATTTAGAATTTAGTAATTTATGCAATATAAAATTTATATTAAATAAACAAATTTATTTATTAGTATAGTATATAATATAAATATATAATAGAATTGAGATAAAGATGGTGGGATATGTGAAGTAATTTCACAATCACAAGTATTGTTGTGACAACCCGAAACCTACTTGTATTACTTGTCTTCCATACATGTTTAACATGATTAGAATATGCTCTTTACATGCTAGTAATATCCCTAACATGTTTGACTCGATTGCATTCCTTGATCGAACCGTAATTGCCGTATCGAACGCCTATTGTCTTGCATGCTCTAGATTGACTTGTTCTTGCTCGGGCTTTGATATGTGGACTTATCCAAGACTTTGAGAGACATTTATAATTGTTTTTAGGACCCTTGATACTCATTTTAATGCTTCTTGGAGTTGTACATGCCTTATACGCGTTATACGTGCAAATGGACCTGCTTTGACCTAAAGTATGGCTCCGAGGAATCGCTCTACCATGCCAACCGAACATTTTGGGCTTTGTTCGGCCATGATAACCGAACATTATGAAGGATGTTCGGCCTCCACAACCGAACAGTGAAGAAATCCAGCAAAACGGGATTTTTCTGCAACCTTGGCTGATTACGATTGTGCCCTTACTAAACCTCTACCATTAGTGACTTAAACCACTTGTATTAGAGTCTAATTAGCCTAATCTAAGCCTAATTAAGATTAATAAACCTATTCCTATCACTCATCATTTGACAAGTGTTCCTCATTAACACTTAAACAAGCTGATTTCTCTACATCAGCTCTACTCTTCATTTCACGATCATTTCTTCTGCTTCGTCTTCTCCAGCCTAGGGCGAGCTTGTGCGTGAGAGTCTTGGTGAGATGAGTGCGTGAGGGGTTGGCTTACAAGAGATTCAAGACCCGCTTGCAATTCCGAGACCGCCGTTGCGTCGCCGCCGTCGATACGAGCGATTACTGCCGATCAGTTTTTCTTGCTTCGTATTTTGCTTGGCTTGAGGTAAGCTATCGATTTCCCTTAGGTCCATGTTAGAAATAACATGCTACCTCCTCTTGCTTCCCTTCTTTCATGTTAAATCATTGCTCTCCTTGTTCCACCATGAATATGATACGTTCTAGAGAGTATGATTATTTGGGAATTATAGACCATGAATGCAAATGTCTCGATTTGGACACTAAGCCTAGAAGTAAAAGTGTTCTACTCTATATTAGGAATAATTATTATTCTTGGGTCATAGAATTTCGACCATTATTTGGGGAAAATGTGATTCTAGGGTTCCATGATTTAGGAACTTGAGTTTATTCTTGGCTATGATTGTTATACGGATTAATGACCTAGATTAATTGATGCGATGACTTAGAAAAGAGTTGGAAATGCAAATAGTGTTTAACTCTATTTGGTTTGAATTATAGAAATGACTCAACGGAGTCGACATTAGTGAGCTATCGAACAATACCGGTTCAATGACCGATCCCTACGACGTTATTACATGCGTTACACTAGAAAACTAATTCTAGACTATTGAAATGAATTGACTGTCATGCTTGTATCTTTATGACATAATAAATGCATACTTGATAATTGATTTATTGAGTTCGCTCTTGTCGAGCTCAATCTTGATTGTTTATTGATGAGATTATATACTAATCTTGAACGAGGACGCTCTTGTCGGACTCGTTCCATATTGATTGATTGTTGAGTAAATACTACTTGGCATTGCATAAGTCCAGCTGGCATACTTGTTATCGCACACACGCCTCCACGGCGGGCCACCGTGGGGAAGAGCTCTCCTTGGATAACCAATACGCGACCATTGAGAATGACTATTGTTTCCCGAGCATCTCTCGGAGATCGATGTATTATCACAACCATCGATTATCGCACGCTATCGAAAGTGTCTGTTTTGCAGGTCTACGTAGCGGCCCAGCTCTATATCCTCATATTATGTGAACTATGTGCAATAATGTGCATCTTAAATAATTCATCTACATGATTGAAATATTGTCTTGCCTAACGTGTTGCATAATGCCATGTCATGCATGATTGATAGCTTACGAGTCTTTATGACTTACCCATTCCCCTGTACTTTTTTTAGATCCTAGCAGGACAGGACCTTCTTGTTGAAGCTCGCAGTGCTCGTACACCTTAGTTCTCTTTTGATCCGACTTTTGCGGTTGAAGAGATGGTTTTAGAGGTCCTCTTATCTTCTTTTGTATTTTGCAAGGATGATGGGTATAAGCTAGTCATCTAGACTATGCTTGGGATTGTATAGACTTGTACTCGTGTATTCCTGTAGCTACTCGTAGTATTAACTCTTGTAGTAATTATCTTCTCTTGATGCCGGCAAATGTGTTAGCCGTGCCTTGTATATCGTGTGTTATTGTTCACTACGTATAGTCTTCCGCTGAGCATCCTATTAGCTCTTATTTATTTCCTTGTCGTATTAACTACTTAGCTTGGGTTCCGGCTGTAGTGTCGCCGAAGACTTGGAATTATTGCTTAAACTGTTTATCAGGTGAAATGATTTTGAAAATGCCGACCTTTTGTGTCGAGTTCTCTTGCGACTGAAATGTTGCGTCACGTCAGTTTTAAAAAATAAAATATTTTGTGTCCTTGCATGTTTCTTCCCTTCTTGTATTGTCTTGTTTGGCGCTCCGGTCCGCGGTTCCATCTCGGGTCCGGGGTCGGGGTCGCCACAATTGTATTAAGTATTTCTTGGGTGATGTATTAAGTGTGCCCCATTCGGAAAATCAGCTTTATGCCAATTTAGGGCAGCCGTCCCTTTTTTAAGATTGGGAAGTGTGCGCAGCTTTGGAGACCTTTTGGTGTCTTATTGTTTTGTATCCATTTTTCCTTAGTTGTTGTACATTAATTAGGTATAAATATATCCTTTTTAGGTTAGAAAAAGGGGGGGAGACATCTTGTATTATTTTTCTTTGTAAATATTCTTCAAGAATAGTTCAAGATTTTGTACTTTCAATTATGGGGAGCTAATCCCAAAATCTAGGAATTTGAGGTAACTTGTATTGAAATCTTTTGTTCTAATTGATATTTTGTGCAATCAATTGTCTTGTTTATCACAAAAATGTTTTAATTGAATCTTTTATAGAAGTTTTTATGTTAAGATAACTACAATTGTTTTGATAATCGGGGTATGATGAGTTGTATGACCAAAATGCATAAGTCATATGTTTGTCATCTATTGTGATAGTTAAATCCTCTTCATTAATAACCTTGCTAAGGTAGGATTTAGGTTCATGTGTTTTTCGTGTTCTTAAGAGATCCTCAATTGTTATATGGATGGACAAAAAAGTATAACAATTTAAGATTGCAAATCGTGACCCAAGCGTACCAATCTTTATAAAATATTTAAACTTGTGCAATATTTTAATATTATCTGTGCACTAAACAATGCCTTAGACCATCTCCAACAGTTTGGTGTAAAAATTACATCAAATCTTTAAACTAATGCAATTTTTGCATCAAATTTCTTCTACTATTCCAGCAATTCTACTTCAAATTTTTACCCAAATGGAATATTCCAAGTATATTATTCATTATTCCATTTAAATATATATTTTATTTCATTTAATTTATATTAATGTATTTTAGCAAAACAAATATATTATTTATTGAATTAATAGTATATTAAATTAAATAATATGCATTAAAAATAATAATTAAATGCAAGAATTTAATTGAGACTAAAATACAAACATATTAAAAGTAAAAATTTAATGCAAACATTAATAGAGACAAAAATACAAACATTAAAATAAATGAAATAAACAACTAAATATACATATGAAAATACAACTAAAATTCAAACATTTAATCTTCTGAATTTGTAAATTTATCCCATAAATGATCAATTAACGCATCCGAAGTGCAATATGAGCGCTTTTATCCTTGATTTTTTTATGCCGCTCAAGAAATCGGTTAAATCAAGTAGTTTTATCCATCATTTCTAATATGGGGCAGGCGCTTCCATGGCATCTTGAATTTGTGCATCCATATCATGTTATGCATTGTTATACATGAAAACATTATATCATTAGGTCACTTTTATTCCAAAAGGGAGTCAATGCAACCATAATTGCAAATTGTGGCTGTAGAACTCCAAATGTACATTATACGTCTCTTCTACATGAATCTTGTCTCATAGCAAAACATTTCTTTCTAAGATCATCAGTTAGATTACACATCATCGTAGCCATTCGTTTGATATCTTACATCAATAATTATGGTAGATGAGATCACGGGCAGATGTAAGGTAATGTGAGTAGGGCTCAAGCCCACCTCAAAGTTTGCCAACAAAAAACATGTTTTTATATATTACACAAATAGGCACAACAAGACAACCTTACCCAAACAAACTAAGACTCGTTAAGTTACCAACGTTTATGTAGCTTAATGTCACGTCCCACACCTAGAAATTGTTCAGAGTATTACGGAGTCTTCCAGAGTCCTCTAGTATGTCCTAGAGTACTCTGGAACATTCTGGAAGTTACTAGAGTCTAGCTTCTGGAGTTGTCTAGTTTGTTTTAGAGTACTCTAGAATGTTTTTGAAGTTACGAGAAGTCTCTAATATATAGTAGTGTAGTAGAGTATTCTAGAATATAGTACAATGCTAAAAAATGGTAAGAAATGGTAGGAATATGCTAGACTTATATAGAATATTCTAGAAGCTTGTAGGATTGAGGGTAGTAGCCTATAAATAGGTGATGCCTCATTTGTAACAAGATAATTTGGGAGAGCTCAATAAACACTTGTTTCCTTCTCTGAGTCTCTTTGAGTGTTATCTTCTTTCCAACTTAGTGTCTTCTAGTATGTGTAAATCATAGTGGGTGGGATTGTCACATAACTTGGGGTTGACATTTGGGAATAGTTGGTAAACAAGAGTGGAGTAAGGTTGACTAAGACTAATGGAATTGTTTAGTGAAAATGGTAGTGATGGTTGGTCCCGCTAGTCCTTCGAGTGACTTTTGCGCTTAGCATCGGAAAAAGGTGCTTCGACTGCAAAGGTGCTCAAACTGATAACAAGGCGAACTTAAAAAAAAAAAAGCTCGACCATCAAGAATAGGAAAGAAGTAGCTCAACCAAAGGAAGAGGAAGTTCCCTGTATACGCCGAGTATCGAAAAAAAAACATCGTACTTTTTTTTTCTTTTTTAAAGAGAATTAGTAGTGATTCCTCACTTACCCCTATAGTTACTCGAACCCATGACCTATTAGGTATGGGTGAAACGTCGTATAACTACGTTGCACTTCGTACTTGAGTGTGATCTTGGCTTTAAAGTGCATTCTATATGCTTAAGACATTCCCATAATCCTTGTCACCTTTTCTTCCGGCGCAATCGACTGCCGCACGGATTGAACAGAGTTTGGGTAAAAACTCTAAGTCAATGACATTAAGCTCTTTTATAATTACTAGTAAGGTTCACGTGCGTTGCACGTGGTGTTAATGATTTTTTAAAAAATGATTTGTTAGTTTCTTCATTTTTCTATTTACTTTTAATTATTGGATGTTTTTTGTATTTTTCATTACAATTTTTGAAACTTATAAATTTTGTTGTTGTGCTTTTAGCTTTTTTGATACTTTGTTTTCCGGTCATTTATAATGTATACTTTTAGTCATTGTATAGCAACTTATCCTACAAATTTGTTTTTTGTTGGTTATCTTCATTCTTTTTTTTTTTAATTACCAAACATGAATTCATTCACTTTTATGAGTGTGTGAATTGAAAATAATTCAAAATTACTATCAAAGATATAAACACATTGTTGTTAGAGACTTTGTTTATGTCGTTTCTGAAATTTATGACTCCCTGTAGAAAATAATATATTATGTTAAAGAAATCAAACTTTCAACCCCAAAGTATATATACTTATACTAAAAATACGAAATTCTCTTAAAATATATATAAAGCCCCACTTTACCACCCAACCTAAGTTTTGTATCATTTTCATATCTCATTTTATAATTCTTTTCTAGTTTGACCCCCTAGCCACGACGAAGATTACCAATCTGACGTTAATGTGCACATGGTATTTCACGTGTAGGGCATTTTAGTCATTTTTTGCAATGCTTTCTCTGCTTTTATTACCCAAAGAGAAACTTCCTTTTCTTCTTCTCCGGCAACGCTTTCTCTGCATCTTCTCCGGCAATGACCTCGTATGTAAATTTTAAGTGAGATAAAACTCAAAAGTGTATTAATGTTTTATTCAAATTATTATATAAAAAAATAAATAAAAATAGAGTTGAATCATATCAGAGATATTGAACTTAATATCAGATAATTACACTTAGGTGTCAAGGCCTCAACGAATAAGAACCTATCAAAAAATTAAAGACGTACAACATAACACACAAGCATACACCAAGAATTTCTCATTTTCTCCCTCGTACAACATAATACATGCACAAGCATACACCAAGAATTTCAAATCTCATATTTGAATCCATCACATACGTATACGACAATGATGAGACAAACCATAGTTCAATCCGTTTTCATCGTCCATAGCTTCAACTCCAACAAATTTCTCATCGACACCGTTGATATTGTTTATGGTTTGATTTGAGCAAATTCTCGATTTTAAACATTATTCGCCACACCATGTTTATCACTACGATTACCAGACATGACATCTCATTGACATGGAATATGGAAAGTGCTAAAAAATTATATTGTGGGTCAAAGTGGATTTGGTGGATACTTTAGGGGGTAATTTGTATTTTGGACTAATTTCGATGGGGCCAAAATATGATTAGCTCCCAAAATTACACATCAAATCTCACATTGCACCCCAACCTACGAAGTGTCTCACTTTCATAACTTATTTAGCTATTTGTCCGACTTTGCCCCTTCCCGTCTATGGGCGTTAAAAATAGTAACGAAAAATGGTATGTGCATGTCACATGAAGATTATTTTGGTTATTTTGCTTGGCGCACAAAATGAGAATTGGCTATAAATTTTGTATTTAATTAACCATTTAGTATTTAGAATATGTTTTTAAATAAAAATAAAAATAATTATTTTAATAATTCAAAAATAATTATAGGGCCAAATTACAATCCCCCCCAAAGTATCCACAAAATTGTATAGTTTACCCCTATGTAAAGTTTGTCTTATAATGGTATCTGACTTTACTTCCCCCCCTCCCTCATTTTCCACCCTACCACTGACGGACGTTAGAAAATTCACGTTAAATAGCACGTGGTCTTCCACATACGGGGCAAAAATGTCATTTCTCTTATCTGGTTAAGAAGTAAATGTATTAAAAGTACAAACCCTAATCTCACACCCTCTCCTTCTCTCTTCTCTCGGTGTAAGTTCCCATCTCTAGGTCCACCATAATAGCCGCAATCTCCAGTTAGCCCCACCATAGCCACCACCATCTCTAGGTGTAAGTTCTCATATCCGGTCCAAACCCTTCCCACTCTGGTCACGTCTATCATAACTCTAGCGTCGTCCTCTTTCGATTCTAGCCAAGCTCCATCTCCGATCTCCCTCATTCTCTCCCCTGCAAAAGTCGTGATTAAAGTAGAAATAAAAGGCTATAGAGTATACTTACTAAAAACCCTTGAAAAAACATGCAATTGACAGAAAACCCATAAACCTTATCGACAAGTTCATCAAAAAGAGAGAGACGGACTTGAATGAAGAGAAATAGTTATGGGTTTTATTGAACTACTCTTCAATTTTGCGGGAGAAAATTTGGCATACGGCCGATATGCATATTGTTTAAAACAAAATATCAAAATTGAGAAGATGTTGAAGAAGCTATGATTTTAGATGATTTTGACCTCATAGAAGTTGTCATGGCGGTCAGGTTGGTTTATTTAAAGAATTAGGAGAGATAAAGTAAATGTAAAGTCATGTAAGAGGATGAAGGGGGATGAGAAATTGATTGATTTCGGTGATGGATGGGTTTCACCAGAAAAGGTGGGTACGTGAATCCAATTACATACATAAAATTGAAGATGAAGACGTGTAACTATGGGTAAGAGTTTTTTTTCATATCTTTCGTTTACTTTGTTTTCATTATCAAGATAAGAAAATTGACAATGAAATGGAAAAATGTATATCTATCATTTGGGTTAAGAGAGAAATTTAAGAGAAAATTTGGAGGGAGTGGACAAAACCAAGATCGGGTTATGGGTTAATTTTTGTTGTGGAAAGTGAAGATTGGAAAAAATGGTTGGTCTTTTCTCTAGATTTTCTTTCAGTAGGAAAAAATAGAATTGTGGACTCCACTCCATTTTAACATTTGAACTTTAAGCACCCCAAAGTTTACATCAAATTGCTAATATTTCCCTCGAGTTAACATCGTGGAAGACCACGTGTTATTTAACGTGACTTTTCTAACCGTTGTCACGGCTAGGGTGGAAAATATGAAGAATATATATATATATATATATATATATATATATATATATATATCATTATGAGACAAATCTTAGGTTGGGGTGCACTATGTGATTTGGTGGATACTTTGGGGGTAGAGATTGTAATTTGGTATAATTATAAGGAAAATATTATCCTTACAAGACTTAGTAGTTGTAAGGAAAGTTATAAAATTAGTTGTAAGGCTAGCAATGTTGTAATTATAATTTGTATCATATTTAAATTTAAAGTTAAAAAAATATATTACTCTCAAAAAATGAAATTTAGAAGTTATTTAATTTATTTTGTTATCCTTCATTTTCTTCCATCAACCTCATCTTTCATAGACCCACCACCATTATCACCACTACCACCTCAAATAACATCATTAAGCCAAAAATCAATTTTTAAAATTTTATTTTATTTCTTTGTCTAATTTCTTACTCCTTCGTTCAAATTAACACATATGCAAAACTCATCATTTATAGACTCACCACCACCAGAACCTTAAATTTCACTATTTACAAACCTAAATTCAATTTTTTGAATTTTTAAATTTGATGATTGAAACTCAAACACATATGAAGATTTGAAAAATTGATGATTTGGAAATCTAACAATATCGTATTCCACACCTAAACCACCACTGCCATGGTTACAATCGCCCCCCACCACTACACCTTACCACCACCACCATCCTTGCAACTACCACCACCGGTATCACCACCACCAAGAAATACATTCACCTTACCTTGCTAAAATGGAAAAATAAAATATATTTAGCTTCCATTAAGTCGAACTGTTTTCTTCAAACGTATCTCCTATAGATTCTAGTGTTCTTCTCTAATAAAGCGCAAAGATTTGTCAATGAAGTTCTCCATTTTTTTAATCTTCTTGACATTATATCACCTTGCCTTAACGCATTTTCTTAGATTATTCACAAGTAATTATTAAACATGCTACATAAGTGTCTAATATTTTGATACTCACCAACAAATGTATTATTATAGTTACATTTTTTCATATATCTCTAATAATGTCTTTCCCAACCTATGATATCTCACTTTCATACATAATTTTTATATTTGTCCGACTTTAATTGTCCTCTCCCGTTCATGGGTGTTAAAAACAGTAATGGAAAATCATACATGTTAGGATTATTTTGGTCATATTTTACTTGTGACGCAAAGTGAGATTTGATTATATTTTCATAATTTAGTTTGTCATTTGATATTTAAAATATATTTTAATTAAAATAATAAAAAATTATTTCAATAGTTATACTTTGTCTCTTTTTAAATTCAAAGACGAAAAAATGCATTACTTCAAAAGAAATGAAATTTAGATTCTATTCAATTTATTATTTCATCCTTCACTTTCTTCCATCAACCTCATTATTCATAGTAAACTCACCACCATTACCACCTCAAATTTCACCATTAGCACAAAAGTTAATTTTTTATTTTATTTCATTTTCTAATTCCTTACTCCTACCTTCAAAGTAACTCATTTGCAAAAGCCATCATTTATGGACACACCACCACCACAACCTTAAATTTCACTTTTTACAAACTCAAATTCAATTTTTTAATTTTTCAAATTTTCAAATTGAAACTGAAACCCATATGAATCTTTGAAAATTTGATGATTTGGAAATCTCACAATGTTGTATTTCATCTAAACCACCACAGTCATCCCTACAATCACCGTCATCACCGCCACTAACACCACTATCTTTGCAGTCATCAACACCGTTATCACCATCACCAAGAAACGCACTTACCTCGCCTTGCTCAAATGGAGACATAAAATCTCTTTAACTTTCGTTTAGTCGAACTTCTTTCTTTAAACATCTCTCATTTCTTAGTTCCAATACACTTTTTGTACAAATTACTAAGTAATGAGAAAATCTAATTTTAGGATGAGACTACTTAAAAGGATATCGGTTGGTGACAATCTATTTCAATAAAAGGAGAGTTGCGGTATAAGAAAGAAAGTCGATAGCCAGAGGAGGGAATATAGAGATTCTCACATGTAACTACCTCGAGTCCGATGAAGAGGAGCAAGCAAATTAAGACCAAAAGAGGTTAGAGGTTTGGAACCCAGTTATGAAAATGAGTAAAATATTTTGAATCCAATTATTTGTGATTACTATCATTGGTTTTGTTTGTAATATCTATAAGTTAGGGACCATTGATAATTTTAAAAACTATTGTAGTAGTCTGAAAATTTAATGAAGTAAATAGTAGATTTTAGCTTTTTTATTTTTCTAATAAAACACATAGATTCATCAATTGGTTCTACATTTTCTTCATCATTCTTGACATTATGACACATTTTCTTAACTCGTTTCTGTTAGCTTATTCATGTGTAATAACTAAACACGCTATAAATTTGCTTAATAGTTTGATACTCACTAACAAATCTATCATTATAGTTACAATTTTCTATATACATCTAATAATGTCTTTCCCGAACATATATATTTAAGAAATAAAGAAATAAAACTATATTATTTTTTAGTTTCAAATATTTTTTAGTTTTGAATAAAGTTTTAGTATCTTGAGTAAATGTATTTTGTCATTTTAGAATATATATTTGACGATATTTGTAACGATAATGGTAGGAGGGAAAAAATGATAACAAAATCAAAATACAAGACGAAATGAATAGAATTCAATAATGTAGGACCTAACTTTAAAATAGGTACAAGTCAAGGGATCAAATTACTATTTAATTATTCATGAAATTAATTAGCCTATGACAAATTTACTTGTTCAACCTTAATTAATAGTGAGTGATTTATTATAGTTAGAGTTATTTTTGTCCAAACATTACTTTTTGTCATGGTAAATTTACTTATTTTGCCCTTAATTAAATGGTGGGTAGTTTATTTGGTGAATGGTTATTTTTGTCTATCAATTAAATTGTAAGAAACAAGTTTGACTTTTATAGTAAGAGAGATGTATGTAATGGGAAAAACTCATTAAGTCACCGACTATATATAAAAAAATTCTGATAAATAAAGATATTGTGTATGGTTATTACTATTAAAATATTTTTTTAATATCAAGCTTACTTGGTACTCCCTCCGTCCCTAAATAATCATCCTAGTTGACCCGGCGCACAGTTTAAGAAAAAACCATTGACTTGATTATTTATATTGGTTTAATGTGTAGTTTCCTTTAATGTCCATGTGTATGTAGTCCATAATTAAAGTAGAGTGAACAAGTAAGGGTAAAATGGTAAAAGTGATGTTCTAAAAGGTAAGTTTCAAAGTACATTATTTGTAAAAAAGCGATAATTTAGGGACGGATGGAGTACTAAAATCCAATAAAATCTTATTTTGATCGTCAATTAGAATACATATCATCGTAGCCATCCGTTTGATATATTACATTAATAATTATTAAAATATATGTTGTATGAGTTCATTTTAATGTAATGTAGTTTTTCGTATTTTATTAATGACTCTGATTCAATATTTATAAACTTTATTATAAATAATTTGAATATTATAAATAACTAATAGCTAACAATATAAATAATAGCTAACAATAAATAACTAATAGCTAACAATATAAATAATAATAATAAATTTTTGTAGTAATTGAACCAAAACACCAAACTAGTATTTAAACCAAAACACAAAACTAACAATAATAATAAAAACTAAAATACAAAACTATTAATTAAACAAACAAAAAAAGAAAAGAGAGAGGAGAGTGAAGATGATGCATGAACAGTCCATTGCCAGATTTGAAGACCCAGAGAGGCTGGTCTTCAATTTGAAGCAACGTTTGGAGCTTCCTTGGAGGAGGGAATAGTCCATTTTCACTTCAAATTGAAGTAATACGGTATCCTTGGAGATGGTCTTAGTTGATTATTTGGCTCTCTCCATCATATGATTCTTGCTTGAATATTTTACGATCATCACAAACATTCTAAGCACAAAAAAGAAAATTAAGGCTTTGTTTCATGACAAATATTTTTTAAAAAATAATTCATTTTTCAATATTTGATAACAGTTGAAGAATAAATAAAATGTAAAATCTTTTACAAAACGGAAAAAATAAAAGTTATTTTCCCTGTAAAATAACTTGCAGAATACCAATGGAACTTTTAATAAAGAAAACATAGCATAAATAGCTTAAAAATTGATCAGACTACACAGGGTGAGTGGGTAACAACACAATTTACCTAGATGCTAAACTCATTTGAAGATCTGGAAGGGAACAAAACCAAAAAAAAAAAAAGGCCAGAGGTAAGTAGTATAGATAGTTCAGTCATCACTAGGGCCACGAAGAACAAGTTCTACAATGGCAAAAGTACGACGACGGGACTGGGGCATTGGAATAAACTGCGCCAACAAGTTCTATAATGGCAAAAGTATGACGGGGCAGGGAATGAACTCCGCCAACAGATTGGCATCTACGTGTTTGGAATGGATGGCTTCCATACTCATGACAACTAGATCTAAATTCATCTCATCGGCAACCTCACCAATTATGGCAGTCGGCTTGTTCCCTTCCCCGAGTCGCTCTAAAAACTTGAATTCCTGGAATCCACCTGTGTATATAGAAACAGTTCACTGAGAGAGTAAAACAATCAATTAACAATAACTGTAAGGAAGAAATATAATCTCTCTATCCCAACAACAACAACAACAACAACAACAACAACAACAACAACAAAAGGGTTGCCATTACACTAATGTAACTGAAGAATTCTGAGAATTTTTTTCACTTCAGGCATTTTTATTAAGTATCAGCTTCCTAAAAATGAACTCTACTGCAAATAGAACAAGGGTTGTGTTGGATCCTATCCGACATATCTTTTACAGTATTTTTTTATTTGCCATTCTTAGTCTTTTATTTAGTCTATTTATTTATTTATTAGCTAATTTTCAAATTCTTGGAGAGAGAAAAAGTGATTTGTTTTGGTAGGAATCTTGATTAATTGTCATTGTGTTCTCCAAGGAATTTAGATCTGATTTACCATAGCTGGCCAAGCTGGGATTGATTGACTAACTAAATTGTAGGGATTGATAGTTACTCCGTGAGTTCCACCCTAAGGGCTTGTTTGGTAGTCGGATAAGGATAAGCAGTATTATTAATCCAAGTACTATTAGTGCCCTCGCTATTAATCATCGCTTGTATATCGGGGGTAGTTTTGAGATTACAAATGTTAATCCCAATTTATTTTTAGTGAGGGCGCTAATAATACCACCCTCCCCCTTGGTATTAATAGTGAGGGGATAATGACTTTATCCGGATAACTCGTGTTATTAGTCCCGACCACCTATTGCATACAAAACATCAGGCAACTCGGCTTATTAATCCTATTTGGCCTTAATCCTGACTACCAAACGACACCTAAGAGTCCATGTTTGAAGAGTCTAATTAGTAGGGGATATATAACTGGCATTATAGTTGGTCATGAGCACAACCAATATGTTAATATCAAATGTGAAGGGTAAAGTTGAAATGTTATGAAGATGATAAACATAAATATTTTAAAAGCGGACTCTTAAAATGAAACATTTCAAAATAGAATAATTGTTTCATTACCCAGAACGGACGGAGTATATGCTATTATTTGTTTCCTTATCCAAGACCACATTTACTTTCTGAAATAGTTCATTGAACTATCTAGCTGCAACGTTTTCAGGTTGCCTACTACTGAACTGAGTTGATTGGGTGATCAAGCTCAAGTCATTTATTTTTTATTTTTTATTGGGTTTAAGCCAAGGTCAGGATTACGAGGGCACCAACACCTCTGAAGAAGCTGGGGACAAGAGTGTGTTTCTTTGACGGTTGGACCGAAAGTTGATCTAGAGTTAGATTCGCAAAGTTTTTTTGGCAATGGCGGACCCAATAGATGATATCATTATGGAAGAAAGAAAGGATCACATAATAACGCCCACGGGCAATGACCCAACCCAAATTGCTCATTTTCTCCAACCCTTTGTTACCTCCATCAATGAATCAGTCCATGAATTTCCTTCCGATCCTCTCTCCTTCCCTATTCACCCTCTAACTCTCTGTTGCGAATATCCCACTCATCCCTTTAACCATGTCAGATGCAGTCTCAGACGTTGCTCCCCCAGCAATACTTCTGTTACCATTGCAACCGTACGGTCTCATTGAGACATTGACCTGCCTCTGAACTCCAATACCCCAATTGTGGCAGTGGTTTCCGCAAAGAATAAGGAAACCCTAACCCTAGCCCCGCCTGCTCATATTCTCGACCACCCGTGGTCTTAGTGTCATCAGTGGCGATCTTTAGAATCCCGCCGATCTACCTGCTACTATGCTCTCTTAGGTGGTCCCCTGATCTCCCGATGTGTATCTTTTTCAGAATCCCGGTGAATTAAATCCGTTTGCATTCCTTTAGAATTATATCAACACCCACCAAACTGGGGGCGCCAGTTTGGTCAAAAGCGAATAGGTGAGTGGATTTGGGTTTTCTTGATGATATGATGAAGAGTGGGGGAATATTTGAGGATTGCAGGGCTGGAGAGTGGAGTGAGAATGGAAAAGAGGAGAGAGAAAGACTGTGTGTGAGAGAGAGAGAGAGATTAATCATAAACATTTGGTTGGGATATTTTTAATTAATTAATGTTTTTTATAGGCAATCATGAGTGCATGACCCCCTGTTGGTGTGGGGATTGAAACCTGTTAGCGAATAAGGGATATTATAAAGGGTGTTATGTGTAACTTATTGTATATATATAAATACCCTAGCTTAACCTTTTTAGGGTTAAGGCTTCCAAATCATATTATTCTTCTTCTTCTCTTCTCCTCTTAATTTACATGGTATCAGAGCAGGTTTCTACGTAACAAACTTGGTTTGATACACCTCACTTCTATTTTTTTATTTTTATTTTTTTCCTTTCCCTACATGCAACGTTAAGGACGTTGCGTACCTTACGGCGTCGCCAGGCTGTGCGATGCTCTGAGTTGCCGGAGTGTGCAACCTTGATTGATAGGCCAGCCCAGGTTGTGGTTTGGCAGTTGTGTTTGTCTAAGTTTTTTTGTTGTCTTGTGCAGGGTTCGCAGATTTCGAGGCATCGTATCGCGATTCGTCAGCTTGAGTGGCGACGTCTTTTGGCCATCACCTGGTTTACTGCGCGACCCACGCCCCACACAGACTGGTTCGCCGTCTCTAGGCGACGCCGGAGACCAGTTCCTTTCGCCGGAAATCTTCGCCGGTGCCGGAGTTCCGACCCACGCGCCGGCGCGTCTGCCGGAGTTTCATTTTTTCTTCTCTTAGGTTCGCCCGCCGTGGAGTCCACCCGTGGTTAGTTTTCTTGGTTGGCGTGTGTTGCAACTCTGCTGCTGCTTGTTTGGTTTCTTGGTTTGTTGAGACTCTTCTGTTCAGCGAGTTATGTCGACTTCTGAGGCTGTTTCAGCAGTGATAACCACTCCTAATAAGCTTACAGATAAAAAGCTTGATGGTACAAACTATATGATGTGGCGTAAGGTGGTTAGTAAGAGTCTGATTGGCATGGAAAAGGGTGATCATCTCACGGATATTAAAACTGGTGACAATGCGAAGGTTTGGATTAGGGATGATGCATTACTCTTTGGCCAGATGATGAATTCCATGATCGATGCAGAAGTTAGTTTCCCATACCGAAACAAATAAAGATCTTTGGGAGTATTTGGAGGTGTCAGTATTCGGGCCGTGATAATCAATCGCTTTGTATGACTTGTCCACGATGTGTTTCGACAGAATCAAAGAGATCGCACCGTGACTCAAGATTTTGCGATTTTAAGAAACTGCCTCGTGAATGGTGCACTTTGCTTCCAATTACGGCCGATATTAAGGAGATGCAGCACAACGTGAACAACTCCTTGTCACGGGTTTTTAGGGGCTTGCGACTGAAGTTTGCTACCGCCGATCGCAGATTTTGTCTCGCATCGATATTTGCTCTTTGTCTCGAGGCTTTCGCGGTTTTACGCACATCTCCTACGCCTTCTCCAGCTTGGGGGATGCGGGTGAATCTTCTCGCTTGCCGCACGTGCATTTCATGGGCATCGAGGTTCCGATCATGGTGGTCGTGGTGGTGGCGACGCAGAGGTGGTAGAGGAGGTCGGGGTGGTCGTGGTGGTGATGATACACATGGACGTGGTGGGAATCAGATGTCAAGGTATGTTACCATTGTGGGGACACGGGCATCTCGCAACGCAATTGTTGGAAGTTACATGGGAAACCGACTAGTAACCGCTTTGCTAATGTTGCTACTCATCCCGACCCTCGTTAGTCGGCCCTCTCCTTTGACCGACCGAAGATGGTTATGATGTCGATGAAGAGTATGCTAGGTATACCCAGCTGTGTCTCTCAACCGTCTTCATCTTCCTCTTCTCAGCCCACTCTTGTCCATTCAGTAAACCCACTGCGTGTCTTTCCTCCTCGAGTCGCAAATGGGTCATTGATTCGTGCTACCGATCATACGACCGGTGATGCAGTATTTTATCTTCCTTTACCTCTTCTATATTGCCTAGTGTCACGTTAGCCAACGGGTCTGCAGATGTGTTCGTGGGAGCGGAATCGCCATGTCACTCCATCTCTATCGTTGTCTTCGCCCTATACCTTCCTCGGTTTTCCGCTCAATTTACTATCCATCACTAAATTAACTCGTGATTACAACCGTAGTGTCTCATTCCTTTCTCGATTCTTGTGTCTTTCAGATCTTACGACGAAGAGGATTATTGGTGAGGCTACTTAATCAGAGGGCTTTACTTGTCGGATGATGTTGTCTCCCGCTTGCATGTTCCAGTTGTCACTTCTCTTACACCGCATCGATTCATTGTCGCTTGGGTCATCCTTGTCTCTCAAATTTGAAGAAATTGTGTCCTAGTTTAGAGTCTTTGTCTACATTAAATTGTGAAGCGTGTCAAGATGCTAAACACCATCGTGTTTCATACTTTCCTAGAGTCAATAAAAGGGCTTGGTCCCGCTTTGAGTTGGTTCATTCTCGATGTTTGGGGTCCGTCTCCAGAGTGTCGAAACTTGGTTATCGTTATTTTGTTACATTTGTCCGATGATTTTTCCTGTAACTTGGATTTACTTAATGAGAAATCGCTCGAAGTTATTCTCCATTTTTGTGGTTTTTGAAATTACTACTCGGTGTGCCTATTAAAATTCTTCAGAGCGACAATGCAAAAGAATATTTCTCCACCCCTTTCTACTTTTATGCATGACCATGGCATGACTCATGAATCCTCTCAGACCGATACACCTCAACAAAACGGGTGGCGGAGAGAAAGAATCGCCATCTAATGGAAAGTGCTAGGCTCTTAGCTTTCAAATGCACGTGCCTAAGCAATTTTGGTCTGATGCGCTGATCGTCATCATCTTATTAATAGGATGCCATCCTCTGCCTGGGGAAGATTCCATATCGTGTCTTATATCCTTCTCGCTCGTTGTTTTCCGTGTCACCGCACCTTTGGTCAGGTTTGCTTTGTTCGCGATCATCGACCTCATATAACCAAGTTGATCCTAAGTCCCTCAAATGTATCTTCCTTGGCTACTTCTGCCTCAAAAAGGGTATCGTTGTTTTTCTCCCGAGTTGAATCGTTATCTCGCTTCTCTTGATGTCACATTTTTGAATCGACTCATTCTATCCTCTATCGCTGTTGACCCATCTTCTTCACTCAAATGATGATTTCCTTGTCTATCACGCCAGACGCCTCAAATGCCCCATCCCCACCTCCCACTCTCTCTCGCCCCCCATTCAAAGAAGTTTACTCGCCGTCCACGAGAGCAATCTCCTTCTCGCACCTCCCGATGTGGTCCCTACCGAGCCGCCCTCTCTTCTCAGATCCTAGCACTCCTGCCACCATTATCCGATCTAGATGTTCCGATTGCACTTCGAAAAGGTAAGCGTAGTTGTGCACAATATTCCATTGCTTGACTATGTTAGTTACTCCGGTTTGTCTTCTTCTACTTCTTCCTTAATTAATTCTCTTGAGTCTTACCCTATTCCTAAGTCTCCGAGGCGTGGCTCACCCCGTCGGAGAACCGCTATGGAAGAGGAGATGAAGGCTCTTGAGGAGAATCGGGGATTTGATACCTTTGCCGAATAATAAGAAGGCAATTGGTCAGTAAGTGGGTTTTCACAAAGTGCATCCCGATGGTTCCCTTGTTCGAAGGCACGCCCTGTCATAAGAAGGGTTACGCCCAAACTTATGGTGTGGATTATTCAAACTTTCTCACCGCCATGGTTGGCTTCGTCCGCTTGTTTCTCTTGCCGCATCATACCACCGGCCGCTTCACCAACTTGATGTCAAAAATGCTTTTCTTCATGGTGACCTCGCACGAAGAGGTTTATCTTGAACAACCTCCCGGTTTTGTTGTTCGGGGAGTCGTGATGGTGTGTTAAAAAGTCGCCAGATGGTCTCAAATGCCTCCTCGAGCTTGGTTTGGTCGATTTAGTGAAGTTGTGTTAGAGTTTGGCCTTACGCGGTGCAGCAGTTGATCATTCGCCTTTTATCGCCAAAGGTGTATTCTCTTGGTTGTGTATGTTGATGATATTGTTATTACCGGCGGATAGTGTGGGAATTTATGCTCTCAAGTCTTTCCTTCAAGAAAGATTTCAAACAAAAGATCTGGGAACCTCAAGTATTTTTGGGAATTGAAGCTGTCTGCTCGAAACAAGGCATCTTTCTTTCTCAACGGAAGTATGTACTGACTTACTTACTAACACGGGATGTTAGGGGCAAAACCACCGAGACTCCTATGGATGCTAATGTGAAGCTTAGAGACGATGATGGTGAAGAATTGAATCATCCGAGAGGTATCGTGACGCTTGTAGGGAAGTTGAACTATTTAGCCGTGACTAGACCGCACATTGCATTTGGCAAGTAGTAAAGTCGACGGCTTTATGTCGTCTCCACGATCTACTCATTGGGAGGTCAGTTGTACGAATCCTCCGATATCTCAAAGGAGCTCCAGCCGTGGGTTACTTTATCGCGATCATGGGCACATAAGAGTTGAGGGTTTTTGTGATGCCGATTGGCCGATGTCCTATTAGTAAGAAGTCAACCACAGGATATTGTATATTTGTTGGAGGCAACTTAGTGTCTTGGAAAAGCAAGAAGCAAGAGGTTGGTCGAGATCCAAGGCCGAGGCGGAATATAGAGCCATGGCTCACCGACTTGTGAGTTGATGTGGATTCGCCAAATACTTGAGGAGATGGGGTTTGGTAGTTCAACACCTATGCAGCTATGGTGTGACAATCAAGCACCATCCATATTGCATCGAATCCTCGTGTTTCATGAACGCACAAAACATATTGAGGTTGATTTGTCATTTCATTCGCGAGAAGCTACAACAAAAGATTATTGTCACAAGCTATGTCAAGTCCGGTGATCGGCTTGTCGATGTTCGACAAAGTCGGTGGTTGGAAATAGGTTACATTATATAAGTAACAAGCTGGGCATGCATGATATTTATGCTCCAGCTTGAGGGGGAGTGTTAGCGAATAAGGGATATTATAAAGGGTGTTATGTGTAACTTATTGTATATATATAAATACCCTAGCTTAACCTTTTTAGGGTTAAGGCTTCCAAATCATATTATTCTTCTTCTTCTCTTCTCCTCTTAATTTACAAAACCATTGACCTGAAATTAATGTTATTTCAACATAATTGTTCCTTCAGATATTAGAACACCTCTTTTTTGACCCGATAATTAGGGCTAAAACTCTTTCCAACCTATAAGAGCAGGTAAATGGCTAGTTTTGGATGGAAAATTGACAGCAAGTATCTAAAGTGATTAAAATCACAAACGTCGTGGATGAACTTTGATTAAGTCAATCCAATGGGTATCAAAGGCAAAAAAGTAGGTACACTTTGGGTACCAAAAGTTAAATTTTCCCATTAAAAATAAAATAGTCGAACAGCAGTAATTACCTTCAAGGACACTGAAAATTCTAAATTAGTTCAACCCAAGTCTCTCATGACATAAGAGTGAAAAGTTACCTTCAGACAAATGCCAGCGGATGCTTGAGAGTTGAGTATCGTACTCCGGGAGTGAGTCTTTCGGCCTTTCATCAATGACTGCAAAAGACATGAAAATTCTTAACAACTTCAATTCTTGCAATCGAGGGTTTGAAGGAGAAGATGTCTCTACAGCTTAGGTTTCCCACAGACAGTAAGTACATTACATTATTACAATATGAAAAACAAATACAAAAGACCTACCTACAACAGTTATGTCTGCGCCATACTTTGCCAAAGCAGCAGTGGTTGCGGCAGCCTATAAAGGAGTAAAAGAAAGAACGAGTCAGATGCTATGCAAGACGGCAAAAGTTCAAAGTCCCAGTATGACACATCAACTGCAAAGCATGGATAATGTGAAAAATACTAAGGCATCGATTGCAACTAATTCAAGCACACTCTGGAAGTCAATATGAAAAGCAAGAAGGAGGCAACCAAATCTACCAAGACAACTGCAAATGGTAAACAATCTTGTGTAGAAGATCTCATAAAGTTAAAAATCTCCCAAAAGAAAACATTAACTCGACATCATATTAGGCTTTAGTAATGAAAAGAGGAAGGAGGTGGGGGGGAGCAAGTTTAGTTTATTTTTTATTGTTTCCTTGGAGAGAGAGGCAAGAACCTGTCTTGTTCCCTCAGAGAGATAAGGATTTGGATCAGTGATTGGCAGGAGCAAATGCTTGAATTCAGTAAAGGCATCGGCAGCTGAAGTGGCCTCAGAATCTTGTGGCTTAGAATTAACTGTGAATAATTACAGCATACAAATTAAGAATCCATCCAGAAGTTCAAAATTTGTTTGACGTAACTTCAAAAATATCTAGCTTTAACACAATTTCACAATGTCATAGGAAGTGTAGTAGCAAGATAATATTCTGCAATAGCATGAAATGTAAAATCCATTTTAATTACCTAAAACCTCTTCAAAGGTTTACAAGAGTGCACACAGAAATCCATTTCATAATTGCAAAGATTGACTTACATTTATAACGTATTATACTACTGTAAAGCAAGTCAAAAGACCTTTGTTCCACAAATTAAAGATCAAACAAGCACCCACAGCTTATATGGAGATCTATTCAAGACAGAAACTACCAAGACACAAAAGCTTATAAACATCAGGATGCAGATCCACTTTCATTTGTTTGGTTGGGGTTGGGGCTGGGGTTTGTGGGTTGGGGTAAGGGGAGAGAGAGATAGAGAGAGAGATGGACCTCCATCTATCCCTTCACCAAAACCAGGTTTTCATCACATGGGCTCTATACCACCTTGAGTGGTAATTTTATAAAGTACCACTAGCAATAACTTGTGCCACTCATTCTGGAATGTACAATTGCATTAGAGGTAAACTGACAACCTCCATTTACACCTCCTAAATGGAGACAATCCATATCGAAAACACTAATACTGTGTTGTTTAAACAAAGAGGAGGAACAATAACAACGCCCTCATGGCAAGACTAAATTGCACAGAAGTCAACTCAACTTTTGTCCCAATTACGGCTAGATAAATACGTGTTCCCCATCTTTCATCATTCTGTCCAGTGACTCCTGTCTAAACCAAGGTCATACTCACCCTTATCCTTCTTATTAGTTTAGATCTTTCCTTACGGCCTTACCTCTTTCATGGTCGTTGATATTCATATTATCTTACATGCTAATAGGAGCAGTAGTGATCTACATTATAAATGTCCTACCATGTCAAGCATTTTTCTCTCATTTTATCCCCTATTACTTTTACGGTTTCATGAATATGTTCATTTTGACTTTTATCCTTTCTAGCTTTACCACAAGCATCAATCTAAGCATGTTCGCTTTTGTTGATAGTCATTTTACTAACATGTTATTTCTTAGTTGCCTAACATTCTATTCCATAAAGTAAGGTGGAACTTCTCTTTCAACTGAATGGGTATACGTCTATCACATAACACTCCAAGCACAATTCTCCACTTCACCCAACCTTTTTTCCTATAACAACCATTATCTCCCACCTGCCCATCTTGATTAAGAAGGATTATAACTAGATGCAGTTCACGAAGAAAACATGGAGTGTTTTTTCAAGAGGGTTACATAGGTATGTCTAAAGTTTAGATGTTGTGTGTTTGAGATACTGGAAAGCATTAACAAAGATCACGTTTTCATGAAATCAGGTTTACTTTTTACGTGGGATACCATCAAGCCTTGAGATCTTTCAACATGGACTATAACAACATGTTAACCACAATTTAACCAAAATCATTCCCCTAATTAATATATCTGAATACGCATCATTTTCATGTAGTGATCTCTTGGCATACAAATATCATTTACCCAAGGTGAGATATAATGAAAGCACATGCAGATAGCAATAGGATGAACAACAAAACAACAACGGGTAAAAAGATTGTTTCTGGCCAATAGCTAAAACAAGTGACTTAAAAGGTCCCATAAAGCAAATAAATTACGGCACATCCTGTATCAGTATTCGCATGATGCAACAATATCAATATATGTTCTATTTCTACCACAAATGACAAATGACTAATACTACTACTTCCACATTCAAACCAATACATGTTTCATAAATAGTGGGATAAAGAATTAAAGCCCACACTACCTACATGTGATTAACATCAGACCAAATAAATTTTCAACTTAATTCTCCGAATGAGGCACGCAAAATGAGAAATATACTCTTCAAAATGGAATGGAGGAGTATTAAAAACACAGTTGTACCAACACACATAGACACACACACAAAAGACAACATGTTTAAAAAATATTGATAATCCACAACATAATCCTTCATTAGTTTGTGATATGAGAAATGCTCAAATCCCTTACTCCAAGCATGTAAAATGTGAATAAAATTGAAAACCCAATTCAGCTCTGTTGTTTGTCTGAATTAGTCGGGATTTAAAATTGTTTTCATTGTCATCCAAGAAGGCTGAACATGAACATGACTTAGCATTTGGTAACCGGGTTTACAACATACAGTGGAAAGAAGGCTATACAACAGATTTGACGAACCTGTAGACTACACAACTAATAGGGAATTTTGTACTCAAAAAAATTTGTTTATTTTCTGGCCCTAGCATGACTCTTTTTAACTGACACGACACAAGCAATTACATGAACAAATTTATAACAAAAATGATTACAAAATATAATAATGCCAAACCTTCTAACTTCAATTTGAGCAAGCAGAAACCCAATCATACAAAAGCAGAACAAAATAATTTGAAGAAAACTATTCAAGAAATTACCCTTGTGCCCGATTCTGGGTAGTTTGGAGAAAGCAGAGAGCCCACGGGGATTCCACTTGATTGAAGAACAAGAAGCAGCTGAGAACAAAGACCCAGAAGTAGTAATTGTTGCTGCTGATGATGATGATGAAGGAAGAGAGGAATTCAAAATTGAAGTTTTCAAATTGGATTTCGATGTTTCGACAGGAACTGCAAGTAGATAGTGTGCAAAAGCCATAACTCTCTCTTTCTAGAAGTCTGTGGGTATTGGGGTATTTTGTTTGGCGAAGAAGTACAGTCTACAGAGTAGTAGCAGGGTCGAGAATGCGACTTGGCAATGATCACATGTTGCTCAGTGCATTGAGGATTTTTGAGGTTCGTCTAAACACAATTTTCCTTTTTTTGGACGTGAAAATAATTTTAGAGGTGGTCTTTGTAGAATAGATCAAGAAGATCGATCTATCATGTTAAATTTACAAAATTTAAAAAATTTAATACAACCTTTTAGCCAGAAAATTTTAACGCCATTTCTCATGTTTATATATGCAGTAGTGACACTTTTATTATTAACAGATGGCTACTCTTTATAATATATAATATAATAAAATGTGTCACTTTTGCTTAAGTCATTAATTTCAGATTTTTAATGAAAATTATAATTTTTTCCTAAAGAGTGTTACTTTTGGCTTAAATGTATCACTTTTAGTCTTAAATGTATTACTTTCACTTTGAAATGTGTCTCATTTTTTTATAAATAAAAAATCATTACGTTTGACATTAAAAGTGTTACTTTATGACATTAAAGTGTTACTTGATAACATTAAAAGTGTCACTTTTATAATTAAACGTGTTATTTTGATCGCATTTTGTCATTTTCCTCTTTTATAAATAAAAAATCGCTTCAGATTATTGACTTTAAAGTAAAGCTTTTTAGTATTGAAAAATGTCAATTTTTTAGTATTAAATGTCACTTTTGACTTGTCAACGTTATTTAAAGTTTACTTACTTTTAGTATTAAATGTGTCAGTTTTTAGTATTAAATGTGTCACTTTTAGTATTAAAT